>JAYEPQ010000020.1:12154254-12714254 GCA_036321105.1 Dracaena cambodiana | reverse complement strand
GTTTGGGAGAGGGGAATAAGTTGTTAGGTGGTTAGATTTGATATTAGCATTATCTTTTAGATTTCCTTCTAGATATATTTTTTTAATTAAAATTTTGTTGTTAAGTTATTAGGATGAAATAGAATTAGTGATTAAGATTCAACATTATATTTTAGAAATTTTCTTAAAATAGTGTTAAGATTGACTTATCTTTTATTTATTTTTTATTATTATTATTTTGATTGATTGGGTTTAGGTTGCTACGTTTCATGGCAAATATATATATATATATATATATATATATATATATATATATATATATATATATATATATATATATATATATATATATATATATATATATATATATATATATATATATATATATATATATATATATATATATATATATATATATATATATATATATATATATATATATATGGAATACTGTAGGTGAGCCGCCAGCTCAGGAAAAGTTACGTGAGCTAGAGACAAAACTGTAATGATCCAATGATTTTTCTTCAATTTTTTTTAACAATCACTATCTCTACCTCTTTAACTTATTTCGGATTAAATTTCATAAATTTTGGATTTCATTTACCCTTTCAACAAGTGCATACAAAATGTTTTATTCATTGAAAACCGTTAATTTTGTGTTAGCTTGATGGATGACCAAATCAAAACTAAAACCCAAAAAGTTGGGTATGAGTGAACCCTAGGGGGTCGAGATCAAAATCCAAAAAAATTTTTTTTAAAAAAAATTATTAGAGATAATTATAATGAACTGCAGTTCAGGTAACTTGCATGAGCTGTCAGCTCATTTTTATTTTTCTCATATATATATATATAAAAGCTTAACAGTGCAAATAAAATAGTAAAATGATAACTCCATTAGCAATTTTATAGTAATGGACTGAATGACAAATATGACTACTTCTAGAATCCTTAACAGTTCACGAAAGCTAAAACTGCAAAGCCTAACAGAAGTACAAACATTCTCAATATCATGCACCCAAAAAAAAAAAAAAAAAATAACTGGAACTGGGGTTGGCTTGTATTTTAATTCCACCTAAATTTTTTTCCCTCGAAGCTAACATGTGAGGTTAGCTGGTAGATCTTATGTTTTTGAGAATTTTTTATTGATCCTATTGATGACTTGTCCGTCCTAAATAGATTTCACGTTTCCTTAAGTTCACCGTATTTTGTTTCTCTTTCTCATCATTTCATTTCTTGTCTTCTAGTTGCGGTAATATTAGAGATAACTTCTAAAAAATTTTGCACATGCTTTGGAAAAAAAGAAAAAAAAAGTTTATTTGCATAAATTTTGGTTCTACCATATACAAATTTTGATTCTACAAAAGACACACCCTTTCCAGTTTGCACGAGTCAGATTATTTAAATCTTTAAAAGGGAGATATAATTGCTCTTTAACCGTATGACATTTGCATAATTTCAATAAAATTTAAATATACTTTATTTTGGATATCGTCTCAACAGTCCTACTAGCGCAGTCCATTTGATTTATAGTTCTACACGAAACTCAAACTAATCTACTTCTAATTTGATTATTTTGAGCACAAACTTCAAATGAGAATTGCACAGCGAGATACCAATATATTTATATGTTGTAAAAAGAAGAAAAAGAATCAGACACTACATAATCAATTACTTTGTCACTTTGAAAAATATTTATCATGAATTATTTTTATTTTTATTTTTTTAAGTTGTCGTAAAAAGAGAGACTATAAACACTCGACGGGTCACAATGAAGAAAAGTGGGATCTCAATCACTCTCAGGACTCGACAAATTTGACACTTCTCATCGTATAATTAGTATTACGACCAAGCCTAATATAAAGTTGACAAGAAACTTTTTCAACCTAAGCACACTCTAATTTCAGTATTCGGTGTCGAGTCTCAATTCAATCTTTGAATTTTATGCCCATCACTGTGCAACTCATGATTAATCTGTGAATATATTGGTTATGTGATTTGGATAAACTTTAGAGTAATGAAGGTACATGGATAATTTTATCTATTTATATTTTTTTGGATTAGTAATATTTTTTAATTTAATTTATTCAGATAATTATTCCGCACTCTTAGAATAAGATATTCTACGGGCACCATCATCTCCTCAACAAATTTTCAACTACAAATGCACACATTTGCAGTGAGAACATTAGGCCATGACTCTTTTTTTAAGTAAAAATTTGGATTTCAGTAGTTGCGTGCCAAACACTTTTCGCTCAGGAGACTACAATACATGATTTATTAATGAACCTCTGGTTTAAGTGAAATTTTGAAAGAGAGAGTTGATCCTATGTATATTTTATATCTTATAGCCTTCAAATTAAGAGAAGCAATAATATGCATGCAAGTATTGTTGTCCTCATCATGGTCGTAAATGACAGAGGGTCTAAGAATTTTGTAAGAGTACAAATTTGGATCTCATTAGTTGCGTGCTAAACACTTCTCGCTCGTGAGACTACAATACATGATTTACTACCGAGCCTCTCATTTAAGTGAAATTTTGAAAGAAAAAGAGTGGACCCTAAATATTTTATAGTTATAGCCTACAAACTAAGAGAAGCAATAATATGCAAGTATCGTTGTCCTCGTCACCATGGTCGTGTATGGCAGAGGGTCTAAGAATTTTGTTACCGGAGGGAGCAAAAATATATATAGCCCACAAGTATAGCCCTCCATTAAAATACAAAATAATATCTCTCAATCTTTACCAAAACTTTAGAGTTTTAGTATAGTGATAAGGATTTCAATATTGTCTGCCATGAAAATTGAATTTTTATTGAAAAATCAAAAAGCGATTACAATAGGAACGATTTAATTTCCATTTACAAAAGATGAGAAATTTTGTTTTCTCTTTGTTTTATTTGGGATTCTCTTGTAACCGTGGAGAACGATCCTGCTCTCTATTGACGAACCGAATATGAACTCTTGAGTTGGCAGCATTTGAAAAGTTCTAAACAAGAAGAACTTTAGTTCTTTAGCATAAATACTCAAAGTGGAGATAATCCAACTGCTTCTTTAACACAAATCTTGCCTATTTATAGAGGTTTTGAGGATTTTGAATTGGTATAACTGTCCAATTAATAGCCTATTTAATTGAGGATTAATTACCTATTTTTAATCCATTGGATTTGTAACTACAATTTTTAAGACTTTAGATTTTATAACTAAAACGCGAATCTCAGCCATAGATTCGCTTTTTGCCTTTTTGTAGCTCATGTGTCATACTTACACCCGCGTTTAGGTATAAGTCAGAATAGTTTTTGTCCTTTGAAGTTTTAAAATGAAAATATGACCCATTGGGGTCAGCATTTTAGCCATACTTACCTACAAATATGGATTTAGAACGCTCTGTAATTGATGATCCGCGTTGTAGCTCCCTTATTGCTTGATTAGACTCACGTTTGGGTACATACGAGGATAGTTTTTATCATTTAAAGTTTTGAATGAAAGCGCGACCCAATGAGGCCCGTGTTTTAGCTATACTTAGCTTCAAATATGGATTTAGAATGCAGATCTCTCTGTGATTGATGATCTGCATTTTTGATTTTTAGCAATATGTTATGCTTGGAACCGCGTTTGTATTGAAATCAGATTAGCTTTAATCTTATAAGATTTTGGGATCAAAATGTGACACTGCATTTGAAACTTTTGAAATGCAGGTTAGATCCAAGTTTGATTAAGGATAGTTTTCATTCTTTATATAAAGTCAAAACACGACCTTAAACGGGCTCACGTTTTAATTATTTTGTGAAATGCGGATCTCTCTGGCTAAGGATCCTCGTTTTGTCTCTTGATAATTAATGTTGTTTGTTTAGACCCATGTTTGGGGATAAAAAATTAACTTTTTAAGGTTTTGAGAGCAAAATACGACTCTCAAGGGTTTGTGTTTAATCTTTTACTTAGCTCAAAGTATAGGTTTTTGTCAGCATTTAACTTAGAACGCAGATCTTTCAGGACAAAGATCCATATTTTTTTTTCTTAACCATTTTCAAGACTTTTGAGGTTCGTGTTTAATTGGATTTAGAGAAATTTTTTTATTTCTTGAGATTATGGAAGCAAAACACGACCCTAGAAGGTCCGCATTTAATTACTCTAAGGGGTTCCCTTTGTTAATCTTCCTGTTCATTCACAAACACAAGTCAACCCTCTTTTGTTTTTTTATAAAAATTTCACCAACAATACCCCTCCAAAGTTTTCAAAACTCCACAACTTTGAAGGTGTTTTGAAACAATTTGGATATAAAATGCGATCAACTTAGATTTTAAATCTTGAACGTGGCCCTGCGTTTGATTTGTGGATTCACATTTGAACGCAACCTTGCATTTGATATGTGGATTTGCGTTTGAAATAGTATGAACGCGACTCTTCATTTGTTTCGCGAATTTTGTGTAAACTCAATCCTGCATTTGAAATTTCAAAATACAGATCAAATCCGCATTTTCAGCAGTTTTTCAGCAGTTTAGGTGAAGCGTCGCCGTTATTTGTCTCCTTTTTGAGTGCTATTGCGCTCGTAATGATGAGAAATTTCTTCGAGATTTGGGCTAAAAATCTCGACCATTGATTTTTCTATAAAAGACATCAAGTCTTTTTAAGAGTTGTGTTTTCTGGATTTCTCTATCTTTATCAAGCTTTCAAGCTCCTGAGCTCTCATCTTCTAGCTTTCGAGCTTTCTTCATTCAAGCTTTCAATTTTTTCTCTTTAAGATGTTGAAGAGAGGTTCATCTTCTAGCCAGGGCACCGGCTTTAATAGACCTTCAGCCACTTCTGACTTCTTTCCCACACTGGTCCGAGAGGAACCCCCTAACTCAAGTGGGTTTAATGAGTCGAACTCATATGGAACAGGCGATTCGTTGTCGAGGACTTTTTAAAATTAAATTTAATTAACAAATTAATTTAATGGATATTATAATATTTTAAAGATTTTAGTTGTCATAAAACGCAGTTCTTTGTGTTCAAATTTTTGAAACGCGGATCTCCATCGCATGATTTGTATTCGTTACTTACTACACATATCACCTTATAATCTAACACGTCAGCTTGCAATGCAGATCTCCATTATGTAATCCGCGTTTGATACTTAGACAATAGATCACATTGAGATCTCTAATTTTTGCTCAAAACGTGGATCTCTACTTGTGATCCACGTTTGACACTTAGTCAACAGATTACATTGCGATCTTTAACTTTAGCTCAAAACACGGATCTCCACTTGTGATCTACGTTTGAGACTTAATCAGTGAAATGCTTTGTGATCTAATACTTTAATTGAAACTTGGGTCTCCACAATGTGATCAATTTGAGACTTAGTCAATTGATCGCATTGCGATTTTTAATTTTAGCTCAAAATGCAGATCTCCACTTGTGATCTGCATTTGACACTTAGTCAATAAATCATTGTCTGATCTAATACTTTAATTTGACATGCGGGTCTTGCCAGTGTGATCCGCATTTGAAACTTAATCAATAAATCACTTTGTGATCTAGCACTTTAATTTGAAATGTGGGTCTCAAGATGATCCGCATTTGAGACTTAGTCAACAAATCACTTTGTGATTTTTAATTTTAAATTCGTCTTCGCTTTCATCCTCTCTTTTTTTTACTGAAATGTTCACTTCATTTTTTTAGTGAACTATTCTCTAAAACCTACATCCAATCTTAATTACTTCAGACATGTGGGTGGCTATGATGACATAGTTCAATTCAGGCTCAGGGGAAATTTTGTTTATGTCGTCCAGATACTAGTCAAGATCGTCACGACAAGATACTTAGTCTGAATTCTAGAATCATGAGGGAAAGCTAATGTTGCCTTTGAAGGGAAGGATAGGAAGAAGATGAAGAAATCACACTTTTTATTTGGTGACAAAATTGAGCTCTTTGAGTACTGTCTTTTTGACGAAAACTATAAGTGGTTGAAAAAAGTACAAGGGCGATAAATATTTTTGCCACACATGGAATAATCGTATCCCCATTCTTATCTTCAAGCAGTTTCAGTGCCTAGGAAAATGAACTGGCACTTTGTTTGCCATGAAATTTGAATTTTATTGAACTTGAAAGAAAGTTAAGTAAGAACGGTCGCCCGTTTACAGAAGATGAGGAAATAATTCCTCTTTGTTCAAAACTAGGGTTCTCTTGTAGCCACAGAGGACAATCCTACTCTCTGTTGACGATCCAAGTCTGAACTCTTCAGTTGGTAGCTTTTGCAAAGCTCTTGAACGAGAAGAACTCTGGTTCTTTGGCACAATGCTCAAAGTGGAGATAATCCAACCCCTTCTCCAGTCCAAACTTTGGCTATTTATAGAGGTTTATAGACTTTTGAATTGGTCTAATGTCCAATTAATAGCCTCTTTAATTGAGAATAAATTCCCCATCTTTAATCCATTGGACTAGTAACTGAAATATTAAATCCTCTGGATTTGTAACTGAAATGCAGATCTCAGTCTTAAATTAATATTTTGGCTTTTTGCAAATCATGTGCCATGCTTAGACCTATGTTTGAGTGTAAATAAGGATCTTTGAAGTTATGGAATGAAAACGTGACCCAATATGATCTGTGTTTCAGTTATACTTAGCTCCAAATATAGACTTGGAACATGGATGTCTCTAGAATTGATGATCCGCATTTTATCTCTCCGCAACATGTTTCACATTATTAGACCCGCATTTGAGTATAAGTGAGGATAGTTTTTATCTTTTAAGGCTTTGGAATGAAAATGCGACCCAATGGAGTTTGTGTTTTAGCTATACTTAACTCAAAACATGAACTTTTGCCTAGGTACATAAGATACATTTATTTAGCTTATAACATAGATCTCTATGATTGATGATCTGTATTTTAGCTCTTAGTAACAAATCTTGCTTGATTAGACCTGCGTTTGTATTGAAACGGGGATAATCTTAATCTTATAAGATATTGAGGTCGAAATGCGACCCTGCGTTTGAAGCTCTTGAAGCACAGGTTAGATTCGCGTTCGAGTATGGATGGTTTTCATCCATTAAGGTCAAAATGCAATTTTAATAGGCTCACATTTTAATTATTTTGTGAAACATGGACCTCTCTATCTAAGGATTTGCGCTTTGACTCATAACATTTAATGTTGCTTGTTTCGATCCATGTTTGGGGATAAAAAGGAGTAACATTAACTTTTTAAGGTTTCGAGGGCAAAACGCAAACCAAAGAGGTTTGCGTTTGTCTTTTACTTGGCCTTCACTTTACTTAAATTGGAATGTGGATCTCTCTAGATAAGGATCCACGTTTCTGCTCTTTAGTGATTTTCAAGGCCTTTGAGGCTTGCATTTCCTTGCATTTAGATGGAGTTTCCTAGCATTTAGATGGAGTTTTATTTCTCAAAGTTGTAGAAACAAAAATGCAACTCTAGAAGGTCTGCGTTTAAGCTTTATAAGGGGTTCCTTTTGTTAATCTTCTTGTTTCTTCAAAAAACGGGTCAACCGTATTTTCTTTTCATAAAAAAATTGCTAGCAAAACCCCCTCCAAAGATTTCAAAATTTCACAACTTTGAAGGTATTTTGAAATGCTTTGGCACAAAATGCGATCAACTTAGATTTTAAATCTTGAATGTGACCGTGCATTTGATTCGCAAATTCATGTTTCAATGCAGCCCTGCATTTGATTTGCGGATTTCCATATGAAATAACATGAACACAGGACTTTGATTGATTTGCAAATTTGGTGTAAACTCGACTCTCCGTTTGAAATTTCAAAATGCGAATCAAATTTGCATTTTTAGCGGTTCAAGTGAAGCGTCGCTGCTGTTTTGCTACCTTTTTGGCACATAAATCGAAGTGATGTTGTGCTCGTAATGATGAGAAATCTCTTCGAGATTTGGACCGAAAATCTCGGCCATTGATTTTTCTATAAAAGACATTAGGTCTTTTCAAGAGTTGCGTTTTTTCTGCACTCTAAATTTCTCTAGCGTCTTCAAGCTTTCAAGCTCTCATCTTCTTGCTTTCGAGCTTTCTTCATTCAAGCTTCCAGGCTTTCATTTTCTTTCTCTTTCAAAATGTCGAAGAAATTATATTCTTCAACTCGAACTGCTGGCGGTGCAAATAAACCTTTAAGTCTTTTTGGCTTCTTTCCAGTGCTGGTCCGAGAGGAACCCCCAATTTTAGGTGGGTTAGACGAGTTAAACTCATTTGGAGCAGGCGATTCGTCACCATGAATGGATTTTTAATCTTAATTTAATTAATCAATTTGACTTAAAAGAAATCATAATCTCTTAGAGATTTTAGATGTCACGAAACGACATTTTCTGCGTTTAAGCTTTGAAACACGAATCTCCACTATGTGATTCACATTTGACACTTAATGAAAAGATCACTTTGTGATCTTTGATCTTCGCTTGAAACACGGATCTCTACTTGTGATCCATGTTTGATACTTAGTCAACTGATTGCACTGCGATCTTTAATTTTGGTTCAAAACACGGATCTCCACTTGTTATCCACATTTGACACTTAGTCAATAGATCATATTGTGATCCTTAATTTTGGTTCAAAATGCAGATCTCCAATTGTGATCCGCGTTTGACACTTAGTCAACTGATCACATTGCGATTTTTAAGTTTAGTTTAAAATGTGGATCTCCACTTGTGATTTGCATTTGATACTTAGTGTCTGGATTAGCCTTTGATCTAATACTTTAGATTACAATGCGAATCTCTAATATGTGATTCTGCATTTAACACTTAATCAATAGATCATTTTTTGATCTTTGATTTTAACTTGAAATGCGGGTCTCCGCTATATGATCCGCATTTATGTTTAACTTTCTAAAATCTTTACTGAATTGTTCACTTTTTTTTAAGTAAATGATTCCTTGATTCCCACCTCCAAGCTTCATTACGTTGGACCTATAGGTGGCTATGATGGCACAATTCAATTCAGACTTAGGAAAGAGTTTCCCATGTGTCCGCAGGGTTCTAGTACAGAGTGTCGCGAAAATATATTCAATCCAAGCCCCAATACTATGAGGGAATTTATGATAGATGTAACTTTTGAGGAAAAGGATAGGAAAAAGATGAGGAAGCCCAACTTTTTGTTTGAGGAAAAAATGGAATTGTTAGAAGATCATCTTTTTTTATGGTAATTATAAGTGGCTAAGGCAGATTCAAGGGCTACATATGTTTTTACCGAATATGGAACGGTTATATCCTCTCTCATATCTTCAGACAGCCTCCATCCCTAGAAAGATGGATTGGCATTTGACAGATTCTCAAAATGGAGTGCTTCTTGGAGATTTTGGAACAACCTCAGTATTTTCTACCAACACTAGCGAACACGTGACTGGTTTGTTGCCAGGTTCATTGAAGAAGGAGTACCATGTTGGCGAGACTCCCAGGATTTCAAGCACTTTTAAATTATTTTGCTATTGTTCACAGTGAGTGAGACTTCCGATGTTGGGTAGATTTATTCTTTAGAAAAAGGATGGGGTCTACCTTGACAGCTTTCATTTTGAAGAAGTTTAAGGGCCAATTAACAAAAATAGGACTTTACTATATTGTACGGGCTGTTCAACATGGAATACCGCCTAGCCATTATCATTTCTTTAGTATATTGGAACTTGGTACATTTTTTACTTCCGTTGGTGAAATGGGTTTAGCTCTTCATGAGCTATATGAAGTTTCCAGCTTGCCCATGGGTGAACTTCCTTACGAAGAATATGTCCCAACCGAGGAGGATTTGCATCTATTGAAAGCTCAAAACACACTGGTTTATGACACCTATTGGGAATTAATGTGTTATTTTCACATCTGTGGATAGATGACTAAATTGCGGAATCAGGATGTTAAGCAGAAGGCATGGGTAGAATATTTATTTCCGAACTTGTATACTGATGACAAAGAGCTTTTAACCCTTTCAACTTGTACTTAGGCCGAGATAGAAGAAAGAATAGCTCATTTTGGGACTCAGGCTTATGTTGCAGAATCAGATGAAGAAGTATTCAAGGCTAGTACTTTATTTGAGAGCTTTCATCACTAGCCTAAGCATCCCTTGTCTAACACGGTCTTTGTAATGCCCCGCACCCAAAAAACGGGAAGCGTTCGGCGACGTATTATAAATAAATACACCAAGCCTAAAGTACTTTTAATAAAACTAAATGTTACCGCCACTAAACCATATACACATGCACTAAAAGAAAAATAGGAAGACAATAGACAAACTCTTTTTATTCCAACAAAATGTTAAATAGATCAATGGAAAAAAAATCCAAAGAAGGGTAGCACTTATTACAACTTGAAATCTTGAGTCTTGGAAATAATAAACTAAGTGGACGAAATAGTACGAAAGGATCAAATAAATAAGAATTCCTCAAATGACGCCTTACAAGGGAAACACTACTGATTGTCTCCTGACCCCTCGAAAAGTTGTTCCAGTTGTGGTGGGTCTTATTTCTCAATATCCTGCAAATTATCTAGGCATGCTAAACCTTGGTCGTTAGAATGACCAGCAAGTACTACAAAAGGAAAATAATAATACACATGCACGCTATGTGTATATAGAACATAAAACTAAGTAAAATATCAAAATCATAAGAGTAACAACAAAATGTATATTTTTATGGAAGAAATAGAACATGAGTTAAATTGTAGATGTCTCGAGGATAAAAATGGTTACGGATATATATGTATGCATATGTCAAGAATAACCTTGTAGTAGAGATATACATATATAACAAAATGAACATGAATGTGAACTATGATATCATATTTTGGTTTTATTTTTTAATTTATTTGGAACTGTCAGAAGTAGTGTACCACATAATTTACGAGTATCCCGTGCACACCTGGGACCACGGCCATGATTCCTGGTACTGCTCCAGGACGTACCGCTAAGTACTAATGAATATGAACTCTGATGAGCCTAAAGCTCCAAGCGTGCAGCCCTATATACTGATAGTGTTCCAGAATCACCCAGAACCCCCATGGTTGGGTCCCTAAGTTCGATTGTACAACCTCAAGAATGTAAACTCATAAAACATGTGTACAGTTTCTTCTTCAAGTTCCCCCATCACCCCATAAATTCATTTTTATGATTTTAAAATGATATATATATATATATATATATATATATATATATATATATATATATATATATATATATATATATATATATATATATATATATATATATATATATATATATATATATATATATATATATATATATATATATATATATAGCATAAATTATATCTAGTTTTAGCCATGACCAAGTCAATAGATTATACATGTATTAAATAAAATTTTATATATAGATGGTACTTATCTCTCCAATATATATGTGGGCATTAACAGATAAAAGGGCAATTTATTGCAAGACTTTTACGGAATAATCAAAATCAGATTTCTTTTAAACAATAAAAAAAATAAAAATAAGAAACAGCAAAATAAGAAAGAACATTAATATGTAAATATAAAAGATAAGGGTTTACTATGTCGATGTAAGTGAAAATAATAACTATTGCAAGGGAAGTATTAGCACAACTTAATTTATTCGATAAAATGTAATTAAAAGCTTCCAAATAAAGTAAGAGATGTTATTTACTTGTTACCCACAAATTCAAGAATAAACTTTTGTTTGCATGGGACTACATTGCCGATAATGCTATTCTCTGGAAAAACTTCAAGGGTGTTAAGTTTGATCGCCATACTTACAATGATGTAACTTTCAATCTTTTGCAAACTTAATTATTAATACTACAATGTTTTATCTGACCCCCTTTTTATATATATGTATATTCATATACATGTATATATCTATTATTATTATTATTATTAATTTTTAAACGGGCATATTGTTTCGGACTGTGTCTCGTCACAAACTGCCTTAGACAACAAAATTTTTCTTCATGACAAAGCGGAGGATATTACAGCTTAGGCTATATGGACAGGGATTACAATTCATGCTTGATTCCAATATAAATCCTAGTCTGCATACTGTCATATTCCAAAGGTGACTTGTAAATAATGAAAATGCAAGGACAGGAATTGTCATTAAGCAAAAAGAAAAGAAAAAAAAAAGAAAAACTACAAAGAATAGACAATATACAGGCATTGCAAATAAATAGTCAAGCTAAAAAAAAAAAAAAACAGCTGGTCAGTAAAATGTCATCATTTTAGATATGTATATTAAAGACAAATGTATTGAGTTATATGTAAAAAGGTATTGACATTGTGTTATGCAAAACAGAGACTAATTATTTTAGGTACTTTGGTTTAACTTAAAATTCCAGTTGGAACTTTTTTTTAATATGTTGAGAGGACGCCTAGTGGAATCTTGAATTCAATTATCCATTACGGCCTATTTAGTTAGATCCCAATATAATAAAATAAAAAGAATGAACATTCAAAATATAATTTCAAATGATTGAGGAGTTTATATTGTCCAATAATCATATTCTGTTGCCTAGGTTCAAGAAAATAATATATATATATATATATATATATATATATATATTCGGTCCTCTCTCTCTCTTGTGTAGAAAGTCTAGACTAACTCAAATATGAATTACAACTAAAGGCTCACGAATTCCTTCTATACTTAATAGCATCATGAAATCCATTGATGATAGGAAAGTTAATAATATATCTATAATACAGATAATGAAACGGCATAAGATAAAATCAAAAATGGTACTTGCCTCAAAGATGCCGCTCCGAAAATTAATTGCAATATCCCCTTTTTTTTAATTTCTTTTTTTCTTCTCCTTCCTCTCTCTCTCTCTCTCTCTTTCTCCTGCGTTCAGCAGGAAAAGTTCTCCTCACTGCCCTTTTTATTATTATTATTATTATTATTTATTTTATTATTTTTTTGGCATTTTAAGCTAGGGTAATATTTCATAGGATCAAATCTAAACCTACTAAATCTATCAAATCTAAACAAACTAAATCTATGAAATCTAAACCTACTAAATCTTATCAAATTTAAACAAACTAAATCCATTATTATCTAGTTAGTTAGTATTAGATAATTACAAGTTAAAAGAAAAATCAGATTTGTTAGGCAAATATCTTGTTTATTTTTATCATTATTATTATTATTATTATTTTGAACTTTATAATTCTGGATCATTACAGTCTTACTTGCGGGATTTTTTTATGCTATGGTTAAAATGCTGCATAGTTCCCTTCACTCCGCAGGAAGCTTTGTCCGTTAGCATTATTTATCCTGCTGTTCTTCTTGCACATGGTCGCCCATTGGGCCTTCTATGAGCTGTGGCCTGCGATATTCTAAGTGGCCTCAGAGCTCTAATGACCAGATTTATTAATGGAGTAAATTCAAGAAAAGAAAAGCAATGACAAATATAAAACTCCCAATTCAAGAGTTAAACTCCCATATACATTTCTTATGGCTTGGTGTGTATTACATTGTGCTTCCTTGATGACACTAATCCATTAGTCCATGAGGATATCCTGAAGAAGATAAAAAATAGGATCTAGTAATACCACAATTGAGATTTATAGTAACTTGGCTTATAGATATCAACTTATTAGAGAGAGATGGAACTAGTGAAGTATGAGATAATGAGAGATAAGGGGACATGATCACAGTTCCGAACCCTGTAACCGGATATGTGACCCCATTAGCATTAGCCACATGACTTCGTCTTGGTAAAAGTGATATGAGAGAAGCCATTGAGATCATTTATCATGTGGTCAGTAGTCCCGGATCGATGACCCAGTTGTCAATATCACATTGATTAGTTCTAAGAACGACCTAACCATAGTAATCTTGAGTATTGAGAATCCTGTAACTGTTTAGATATTCTCATTGGGAGATGAGAGATAACTAAGTTTCAATAGTAACCATGGTAGTTCTACTTGCGCCTTCATTAGTGGTAGTAGCTTCATGTTTTTTCTATGCATGAACTTCATGCCACCAATTTAGATACCCTTGTAACTTGAAACAAGTTTTACGAGTATGCTTGGTGTTGCTATAGTGAGTATATTTTCTACCATCAGAGTGAGCCTTAGACCGAGAGGTTGGGTTCAACTTTTTGATGGTATGTATTCAATAGGCCTATATTGATTACTTTATATGACATACGCCAATACTAGAATCTGTACCTGAGGTCATCATATTATGTCAGACATCTTCTCATCTGACATGAGCATAAACATGCTTAACCATGGGGAATGGTTTTAGTCGTAGCACATCACTCCGGATCTTGTCCACTGATCGTCCAATCCGTCGAGAACGATATATACTATATCTTCATGTAAGATTGAGATATATTTCTAGATATCAGCGGTGCATTCCATTGTATTATGACGATGACAGTCGATTCCATCCCAAAATCCTTGAAGATCATCATAATAACTTTCAATGGATCTGCTAGCTTGTCTCATTTGAGTCGCACAATGCCAGAGATCATACACTTGAGAAGTGTTATTCCCATAAAAATAAGTTGTACTTGAAGATTCTCAGACCTATTTTGCCCATGGTTTCCGACCCTGACACGGTCATCTCAGTACGTTTTCTAAACACCTCTACTGAGACCCCTTCGGTATGTTTAATAGTACACCTGTGCCGAAACCACTTGGTATGTTTTCTGAACACCTCTGCCAAGGCACCATAAGTACGTTTTCTAAACACCTCTGCTTACTGTTTTCTGACCCTAACCCGGTCACCTCGGTACGTTTTCTGAACACCTCTGCCGAGACCCCATGGACACGTTTTCTGAACACCTCTGCCCATGGTTTTCGACCCTCATCTGGTCACAATCCAACAATTTATTGAATGATTACCTATTATGATAAGAAAGAAAGAGCAGACAGCCCAACGCTGCTGAGGCAAGGGGCAAGAGGTAGTTAAAATCCTCGACCGGTCTTATCATACTGGGGTAGAAACAATCCAATGACGAAAAGGCAAAGAGAGAAGGTAACCCATTAAACATACCAAGCAGTCTTGATATGTTTAACAGGATACCTCTGTCAAAACCTCGTGAGTACGTTTTCTGAACACCTCTGCTCATGGTTCCTCAATTTCAATTCAAAAGTAATGCCGGCTCTGTTTGTCCATCAGGCGAGTCATCAACTCTGTTTGGCAACCCAAACGTCACAGTCAAAATGCTCAACTTGTTAAACTATCTCCATATCCTTAGCAAGTTTCATCTCTGTGAACTCATCCACCCATTAAAAAATTCCAAAGTATTTCAAAATTTTCAGAAGAGACAAAATTTTGAAAACTTTGGAGGGGGTCTTGTAGAACGATAAAAATAATCCGAATCTAAAATTCGAGTTAGAGTTTGAGTCCGGATCCAAAATCCGAGTTCGAATCCAAAATCTGAGTTCGAATCCGAGTACGAATCTAAAATTCGAGTCCGAGTCTGAGCCCGGATCCAAGATCTGAGTTCGAATCCAAGTCCGGATCTAAAATTCGAGTTCGAGTGTAAGCCTGGATCCAAAATCTAAGTCCAAATCCGAATCTGGATCCAAAATTCAAGTCCAAATACGAATCCTAATTCAAATAATAATAATAATTAATTAATTAATTTTTAAAAAAATAATAATAATAAATAATATTAAGTCAGCCTCGCACCCACACGAGGCTGAACCTCGCGTGGATGCGAGACTGAGAAACCAAACGAGAAAAATTTAAACAAAAAAAAATTTTGCATGAGCCTCGCGCCCACGTGGAAGAGAGGCTCATTAGAGTCCCATGCAAAATTTAAAACAAAAAAAAATTTAAGGTGTGAGCCTCGCACCCACGCGAGGCAGCCTCGCGTGGATGCGAGGCTGATGCCAAAAGAAAAAAAAAGAAGAAGAAGAAAAAATTACAGGCGCGAGCCTCGCACCCACGCAAAGCAGCCTCACGTGGATGCGAGGCCGAGTCCAAAAGAGGAGAGGCTCCAGTGTGCGCACTGAGCAAAAATCAAAGGGGGTGCTCAATGAGTAAAATAAAAATAAATAATTAAACATCTCTCTATTTCATCGGCCCCGTTCGGTCGCTCGCTCGCCTGGTTCGATCGCCCGATTTCGCACAATAAGCCCCCGACTTCATGCATGCAAAATATTTTTGCTCCGACTCCAATTATTTTGCAATTTCTAATTCTATACAAATTTTTAATAGAATCAAATTGATTTTTGGATAAGAAATTCTAAATTAAATTTATTGGAGTTTGGATAATTCTACAATTTTTAATCAAACTCAAAATAATTTTTGGATGAAAATTTCTAAATTAATTTTATTAGAGTTTGATAATCATACAAATTCTAATTTGAGTTTAATTGATTTTGGGTGCAGAAACATGACCTGATTCAATGAATCTAGAGAAAATCAAGTCAAGAAAAAGATTTGAATATCTCATCTAGATCACAAAAGAGATTTCGATTTTATCTAAAAGGAAATCGGATCTCGTTCTTATCTACAAGAAAACTTCTTCAACAACCGGAGGCCTATAAATACCCTCCAAGAGAACTCAAAAAGG
Source organism: Dracaena cambodiana (assembly GCA_036321105.1). Taxonomy (NCBI): domain Eukaryota; kingdom Viridiplantae; phylum Streptophyta; class Magnoliopsida; order Asparagales; family Asparagaceae; genus Dracaena; species Dracaena cambodiana. The sequence continues at coordinate 12,697,792 of JAYEPQ010000020.1, read as the reverse complement.
ACTTTTGGCAAATCGATCTACGCGCTAGAGTCTCAAAGTCTTGCAACCAAAGAAGAGAAGACCTTTGGCCAGATCTCTCTCCCGTCCAAGCATTCGTGCTTTCTCTAAGAATCAATAGAGAAGAAAAACGAGCTCGCCTCCAACCATCGACGTCAGATCATCAACGGAAAAAGGACCAATCCCCATAACTGCCTCGAATCCCACATCTTCTGTAAAAAGAGAGCGACGATCTATAACTCCTCTCTGTCTGTTTTTTTTTTATTTTCTTTTCATTGTAATTCGAAAAAGAGGAATTTTTCAAAATCTGTACTTTTTCTCTGTCGATGGCAATGGAAAGATCAAACCCTGTTTCTACCGAAAACAGACTGGCGACCACAGTGGGAGAGATCTCCTATACTGAAGAAGAGATGGTGGTCCAATCTGATGTCCACAAGATTGGAGAGACGGTCGAGATGCTGGTAATCAAAGTCGACCAGCAGAAATATGAAGATTACGTATTTTCGGACTCATCGAGTCCACGCTATAAGAGATCTGCGCGACGAAGGCACGAAAAGACTAACTCTGAACAAATGGAAGACTTCATGGTCTTGGATGACGAGGAGGCGTTGATTCATCAACAGCCCTTAGATCTTCCAACTATGATTCGTCAAAACCAACTGTGTTTCTCCCAATATTCATGGAGCTCGCTGCATATGATGCCAAAGGAGAACCTATCGCGGCACAAAAACGGACCCAAATCCGCAGCTGGAATCGAAGGGCACGCCGCAGAGTACTCAAAGCTTGTTTTGCATGTCAGACTCAAAATCAGTCTAGCATGAAGTGAGATGGATGCCAGACTCAAAATCAGTCTAGCATGAAGCAAGGAGGATGTCAGTCTCAAAAACAGCCTTGCATCCATCAACTTGGCAAAGACCAACCTTGCACCCATCAGCTTGGCAAAGAGGAGCCTTGCACCTCTCATCCTGGCAGAGGTCAGTATTGCACCCATCAGCTTAGCGAAGGTCAGTCTTGCACCCATCAGCTTAGCAAAGGGCAGCCTTATACCTCTCATTCTGGCAGAGGCCAGCGTTGCACCCATCAGCTTGGCCAAAGGCAGCCTTGCATCTCTCATCCTGGCAAAAGTCAGCCTTACACCCATCAACTTGGTGAAGGCCAGCCTTGCATCCATCAACCGGGCGAAGGCCAGCCTTACATCTCTCATCCTAGCAAAGGTCAGGTTGCACCCATCAGCTTGGCCAAAAGCAGCCTTGCACCTCTCATCCTGGAAATGGTTAGCCTTGCACCCATCAACTTGGCGAAGGCCAACCTTGCATCCATCAACTTAGCAAAGGGCAGCCTTGCACCTCTCATCCTAACAAAGGTCAGCCTTGCACCTATCAACTTGACGGAGATCAGCCTTGCACCTCTCATCGTGGCAAAGGGCAGTCTTGCACCTCTCATCGTGGCAAACGGCAGCCTTGCACCTCTCATCGTGGCAAAGGGCAGCCTTGCACCTCTCATCCTGGCAAAGGTCAGCCTAACACCTCTCATCCTGGCAAATGTCAGCCTAGCACCTCTCATCCAAACAAAACTCAACCTTGCACTCATCAACTTGGCATGAATAAGACCAAATGCCAGCATGGCATAAATAAATTTCAAAACCAAACTAAGTCTAAGCCAGCGCGAGGCAAGAGTCAAGCCTAAGCTTCACACAAGAATAGAAGGATGCAAAGCTACCCAGTAGGGCCATGCAAGACATACCAAAATTAATTGTGAGCATCGAACTGGACTTGGAGTTAAGAAACATAACTTCTATGATTTCTCGAAGCCATCTGTCTGGACGAGTAGACATAACCCAAGAGGCTGGTCTTGTTCCCAAAAGATGGTCATATATGCACCACGAGAAGAAACTCCGGATTTACGGAGTTATCTGATGAACAAAAGGGAAGCCGCATAGTCCCATCAGTCATGCTGCTGCGAAAAATTAATTGCCACAGTTTTGACTCACTGTTGCTGTGAATCCCCGAGAATGTCGGTGTTCAGCCGACTGTCAGCACCAGAATCTTGCATTCCAAAGAAAAGGCGACTGCAAAGACGAGACTCAGACTCGGACCAAGAATTGTCCATTTTCACATCAAATATAGTGAGTAAAGGCAAGAAGCCAGTAGCAGGAGGGTATATCTCTGACATCGAGGCAGAAAAGACTTATCATCACACATGCCTTAGAACAGGTGTGACAACTCCCCGCAATTACAAAAAATTGGCAAGGGGTCTTGATGAAGAATATGAATAATTTAGCGATCACTCGGCCATAGCAACGCCACGATCGTATGCTTCCTCTCAGTCCGGCAGGGGGACAGTTCATATGGCCAAACTATCGGCCGAGATGAGACAGAGGATTGAGGCACAAGAATGCCTCATCCAGGAGCAACAAAAAAGAATCGAAGACCTCAAAGCGATGCTTGCGAAGGTCCTAGAAAACAATCAAAAGAACACAGAAGACGGCGCATGGGGTTCTTCCTCATTTGATAAAACTAATAAAGAGAATGATGAAACCGAATCCAACCGTGATAAAACCAAGAAGGGTGAAGCTAAATCTAACCGAGACACCGAGGGAAAAGGCAGTGAGGACGAATATTACGTTGATCCTCACGCCGAAAAAATGGAGAAGCTTTAAAACCAGATAGAAGCCTTGATGCACCGCAAAGGATTAAAAGAAACAAGGATCACGAGACCCTACCCGATAGAGTGGGAGTCCGCCCCGTTTCCAGCAAAGTATAAGCCTCTCAAGTTAGAGTCATATGATGAGAAGGGATCTCCAAACCAACATATGTACTACTTCCTTTCACAGACCGGCCATCTCATGGGCAATGACCCAGTGATGACAAAAAATTTTGCAAGTACCCTGCGAGAGCCTGCGCTTACTTGGTTTATGTAGTTGCCCCCGGGAACCATTAATGCCTGGTCTGATGTGGAAAGGGAGTTCCTAACTCGCTTCTTCGAAGATAACACCGAAGTATCCATTCACTCTCTTCTAGCAAATAAGCAAAAAGAGGATGAGACAGTTAAAAGCTTCATCGAGCGTTTCCGCGAGATGTCAATGCGATGCCCGCATGGCATGTCACAGGAGACATTGGTCGAGACATGCAAACACAACTTGCAAATCAAGATATTGGTCAAAATGGGAGTGGTGGAATCTAAAAGCTGGAAAGAGCAAGTTAAGCAAGGCGAACTAGCTGAAAATCTCATCCGCCGCCTGGAAGAACAAAACCCCACAAGAAACGCTCCGGAAGGACGACGATATCCTCAAAACTTTCAATCGAAAGGAAAAGAGGTTATGGCAGCGGAAACGCCTCCGCAACAGAAAACCAAAGATCAAAAAGAAAAAGGCGCGCCCAAGCAGTACCCCGCACTTGTCTACGACTTTAAAGACAAGCAAACAGTAACGCTCTTCAATTTGCTCAACAAAAAAGGGATGCTCCAGTTTCCCTCCAATCCGAGGCCGGAAGAAGCAAGGAAGACCAACGACCCCAAATACTGTCTCTATCATCAAAACATGGGGCATGCTACGAAGGATTGCTATACATTAAAAAGAAAGATCCAGGCACTAATCGAAGCCAAAATAATCACACTAAAGTCAGATTAGAAAAGGGTGACGGCTAACGCGTTCACTCTAACGGTTGGAACTAATGAGTTTCCCGCAGGAGTGTCCCCAGTGCCTGCTGGAAAGATGGTGTTGGTTAATCACGACTCACATAATATGAAGGAAAAAGGTCTCTCCCCAGAAAGGTGAGATTATGTGGGTACATTCGGATCTTTTGAATGATGAGTAATGGTCTTCATCCAATAAACAGAAGCCGAGCAAAGGAAAAACTTGCCATGCGATTTCTGCAATCATCGGTGATGACCACGATGAGGCAACTATGTTAACCGACTTCGAAAAGGAAGATCGGCTTTGGCCACTCATCAAGATAAGGCAGGCCCATCAGGAACTCGCTCGGGGAGGAGCTATCTCAAAGATTTCTCCAAAGTGCGGCCCAACGAACCCACCGCAACGAATGAAGAGCCACCCTCTACACAGAAGGAGCGCTTTCCGAAGGAGACAAAGAAGGATAGTGAGGCAGCTGGTGCACCATTTAAGTTTGATGTGCTTGCCCAGCTAGCCAACATCCTGGCCCGTATAACTCTCTACGAGTTGTTGCGATTATCCAAGACAACGAGAGACGCGTTGAGGGAAGCTCTGGCTGACTCTGAATCCTTTTTGGCTCAAATCGCAGAGCCGTCTATGAACGCAGAGGAACTTTGCTCACACTACAACCAAGTGACGAGGCAGGTTCCATGCATCACTTTCTCCCGAATGATATGCAGGTCAAAAACTTTAAACATAACAGACCCTTGTATTATACAGGATACATGGACTCTCTTAAAGTTAACCGAATTCTCATAGACCCAAGGTCTGCCTTAAGCATCATCCCAAGGAGATTGATGCAAATACTTGGGATCTTAGTCAGTCGATTGACGCCCACCAACACCTCCATCTTTGGCTTTAACTTCAATGGGAGCCATCCCTTGGGGAAAATCCGACTTCGCTGCCAAATTGGAAGTCTGAAGTCAGAGGCGACGTGATATGTAATCGACGCCGACACTTCTTACAACATGCTTTTAGAACATCCTTGGATTCACTCCAACATGGTGGTGCCCTCTACTCTCCACCAATATATGAAATATTGCAATGATCAGGGGTAGTCCGCAAGTTGATCGCCGACAAGCAGCCCTTTAAGGGGGTGAAAAACTATTTCACATATGCCATGCTATATAGGGATACAGCAGAGGCACCCACGGAGTCAACAAAGAATGTCAAATGGGACTATGACAACGGCAACGAAGCAGACACTGAACCCGAGCCAGCAGATGAAGAAGACTGCGAGTTCGAGATAAATCCTCTTGTAATCAATATGAATGACTTTGATGTAACCGACACCGCTGATGAGGCGGACGAGTGGATTATCAATGAAAATATAGGTTTTGCTTATGTTCCTGTTGTTGCTTCGAATTCTACTCCGTCTTGTACAAGCACAGAAGTGGATAATATATCCGAGTGGAAGGCTCTATTGGCATTCTATCTGCTAATACGGTCGTCGTTTGCTGGGCAAACCAAAATTCACAATGTAGATGGGGCAACTTTTGAGGTGCCCGCTCGATGGCCAGACCAACAACCGATAATTTTCGAGCGTGTTGAGTCGCAGCCCGAGCATACCATAAGTAGTGAAAGCGATGAGCAAACGGTACCTCAATATTTCCATTACGAATCAGTCTCCCATCAAATGATGAAAAGCATGGGCTACGATTTCAACTGAAAACAGGGATTAAACTTTGGAAGAGGACGACGAAACCTTTTGCGTTCGTTTGTCCCACGAGGAAAGAATCTCGATTACTATCATAAAACCCGCAGGGGGTTGGGATATGTTACTACTTCTGAATCCTCGGGAAGAGAGTACATAGACTCAGCCGAATCAGAAAATCCTAAAGAAATAATAGAATGGGATTCTAATGTCGGTACAAGTGTAATATTCAAGGCACTTGCTGCGAACATGGTTGCAGTAAGCCACGAAGAACCAGATGATGCCTGGGCACAGCACATGGATATCCAATGGGATATCAGATTTGAGCAGCGAGAGCCGCCAACTGAAGACCAAGTGGTTCAAGTCAATATCGGAACTGAAGAAGACCCGAAACCCATCTTATAAGTGAGAGTCTTACTTCTCAAGAGAAAGTGAGTCTCGTATCCCTCATAAGGGAGTACATTGACGTCTTCGCATGGAGCTACGAAGACATGCCTGGCTTGGACCCATAGGTTGCCATGTACCGTCTTAATATTAAGCCAGATGCTAAACCCGTAAAACAGCAACAAAGGCGTTTCAAGCCCGAGTTGATGAAAGCTATAGAGTCTGAAGTCAAGAAGTAGATAGACTCAGGATTCATTCACGAAGAACAACACCCCGACTTGGTAGTAAAAATCGTACCAGTGCTCAAGGAAAACAGCAAGATACGGATATGCATAGACTTCCGAGATCTTAATGCTGCATGCCCAAAAGATGAATTTCCACTCCCCATCACAGATGTCATGATTGATAACACGTGCGAGTTTGAGCGGATGTTCTTCATGGATGGTTTCTCGGGATACAACCAAATTAAAATGTATTCAGAAGACGAGAAACACACGGCATTCAGAACACTGCTCGGAATATACTGCTACGCAATGATGCACTTCGGATTGAAGAGTGCCGGCGTTACTTACCAACGGGCTATGAGCGTCATCTTTCAAGAACATTTACGTAAAACCGTCGAGTGTTATGTGGATGACATCGCCGTTAAAAGTAGAAAGAAAGAAGATCACCTACAAGATTTGAGGGTAATGTTTGATATCATGAGGAAGTATCAACTGCAGATGAATCCTACTAAGTCATTTCTTGGAGTATCGAGCGGGAAATTCTTGGGATTTGTTGTCACCTCGAGGGGAATCCACCTTGACCCTGATAAGGTCAAAGCGATAAAAGAAATGCAACCACCACGGAATTTGAGGGAACTCAGGGGTTGCAAGGCAAACTGGCATATATCTGGCGGTTTATAGCAAATCTGTCAGGAAGGTGCCAGCCATTCTCAATATCAATGAAGAAGAGAGTCTCTTTCGTCTGGGATGAAGATTGTCAACGAGATTTTGAGGACATTAAAAATTACCTCACAAAACCACCTGTGTTAATGGCACCTGTTTCAAGGAAGCCCTTTCTGATTTATGTGCGAGCGATGAACCACGCCCTAGGGGCTCTATTGGCTAAACATAATAATCAAGACCAAGAGCAGGCAATCTACTATCTGAGCCGGACAATAATTGGTGCAGAGTATCGGTACAGCCCAATCGAAAAAGAATGCCTAGCGTTAGCGTTCACAGTTAAAAAAATGCGACACTACCTAGTCGGCCAAACGATACATGTCATTTCTCGAGTAAATCCTCTAAAATTGCGCATGACAAAACCGGGATAATTAAATGGCCGGCTCGCCAATTGGGCATTATTATTGTCTCCCTACGACATGCATTTCGTGCCTCAGAAAGCGACGAAAGGCCAAGCCATAGCAGAGTTTCTCGCCGAGCACCCAGTTCCAGAGAACTCCAAACTCCAAGCTGACATCCCAGATGAAGCTGCGGAAGTTAATGCGGTCTCAGAAGAACAGATGTGGCAATTGTTCTTTGATGGGGGCAGCAAGAAGAGATACTGCCGGCGTGGGGGTCATACTGGTTTCTCCCCACTAACACATAGTGCCTTAAAGATACTCGTTAACCAAGCCCTGCACAAATAATGTGGCAGAGTACAACGCTCTTATCACTGGCCTCCAGATAGCTTGGCAACTGGGGGTGAGGCATCTTGAAGTATATGGCGATTCAAAGTTGTCATTAACCAGATGACCGGAGAATATGAGGTAAAGCATGAAGCCCTCATACCGTATCATCAAACAGTGATGCGACTAGCAAACAAGTTCGAAGAATTTTATATCGACCATGTGCCAAGATACGAGAATACATACGCCGATACCCTTACATTGCTGGCTGCAACCCTGGTGGTACCGAGCGGGTCAACTAAGCATGTTACCATTGGAAGTCGCGAACTCATACACCCAAAAGCAATCATGGAAGTAGACGAAGCGAACCAAGTTGGAATAAAGCTTGAGCCACGAGACTGGCGTCTTCTACTTGTGGACTATGCGTTGCACGGCATCCTCCCTGAGGACCCTAAAGAAACCACTTCCATAAGAAACAAGGCCACAAAATTTTATTATAATGCTATGCTCCAGACTCTGTATCGAAGATCTCATGATGGTATTGTACTTCGTTGCTTATCAAAAAGCGAAGCTCAGGAAGTGATTAAAGAAACCCATGATGGGACTTGCGGGGCTCACCAGCCTGGACCAAAACTCTGGGACCGCATTAGAAGATTGGGATATTTCTGGCCCAAGATGATCACAGATGCAGTGGCATATGCAAAGCGTTGTCATGCCTGTCAGGTCCATGCTAATTTTATATACCAACCTCCAGAGTACTTGCGTACATCGACTGCCAGTTGGCCGTTCGAGACTTGGGGAATGGATATTGTCGGACCGATCACTCCGCCATCCTCCAAAGGACACCGATTCATATTGGCAATAACCGACTACTTTTCTAAATGGGCAGAAGTTGTCCCCATGAGAGAAGTGAAGACAACGGACGTGATCAAATTCATCAAACACCACGTAATTTACTGCTTCTGTGTGCCTCGACGGATCATCCATGACAATGGGCCTCAATTCATTAGTCAAGGCTTCGTGAAATTCAGCGGCAAGTTCAGAATTCAAGATGTGGTTTCAACGCCTTATAATCCGACAGCCAACGGATTAGCAGAAGCTTTCAACAAGACTATTGTAAAGCTTCTACAAAAATTTGTTTGTTCGAGTCGCCGCGATTGGGATGAAAAGTTAGGCGAGTGTCTGTGGGCTTACCGTACGACGGTGCGAACTCCAACAAAAGCTACTCCCTTCTCTTTGGTGTATGGTTGTGAAGCAGTATTACCGTTGGAAATCCAAATTCCATCCCTGCGAGTAGCGCTGGCTACAAAAATGACGACTGAAGAAAAATATCAAAAGCGGCTCTAAGAATTAGAGGCATTGGATGAAAAACGCCTGAACACAAAGCAACAAATTGAGTTATATCAAGAGGGCATCACGAGGGAATTTATTAAGAAAGTCAAACGAAGAACTTTCAAAGAAGGAGACTTGGTCTTAGCTATTAAAAGACCAATAATCCTAACCCACAAGACTAAGGAAAAATTCGAATCCAAGTGGGAAGGACCTTTTGTAGTAGAAACCGTCTACTCAAATGGAGCATATTTCCTGATCAATCAAGACGACGATAGGATGATGATGCCTATCAACGGTAAATTCTTGAAGAAATACTATATCTAGCCACCTTAAAAAAAAAAGGAAGGAGAGGCTAATGAATCCACTGCCCAATACAGTCAGAAGTAACAGGAAGAGAAATCGAAAATTTCTCGCCAATCCTATCATACTTGGGGTAAGAGTATGAAACCAATCCCCCAATACCAAAAAGGTAAAGTAAAGAGGGAACGTTTAACATTTAAGCTCAAACAAAATTCTCGACAACTCATCATGCTGAGAGGAAAAGTATGACTAGCCTAACGCAAACGGCGATTGGTAAAGACACATCAAATCCGTTCATAACTGGGGGTTTGCTAAATATTCCATGACAAATCTGTCGCAATACTATCTTATAAGGATAAGTTATGACCCGATGCTGCAAAAGCAAAGGGAGAGGAATTCAAATCCTCGATAACTCCTCATGCCGAGGTAAAAGTATGAACCACCCAATGCTCCAAAAGCAAAGGGGAGAAGTAACGTTTGGCATCTAAGGCCAAACAGGACCTTCGATAACTCATCGTGTTGAGGGGAATAGCATGACTAGTCCAACGCGAACGGCGATTGGTAAAGACATGTCAAATCCGTTGATAGCTGGGGGTTTGCTAAAAATCCCGTGAACCTATCATGTTAAGATCTTACATCTGACAGCAAAATTTGAGCAATCACAAATAATGCAATTTATGATCCCAACATGATCACCGGCTCTTTCTGTCAGCCAGACGAGTCATCAGCTCTGTCTGTCGGCCGGACGAGCAACCTTATAACTTAAATCCAATCACCTCGGTATGTTTAACAGTACACCTCTGCCGAAACTTTTTGGTACGTTTTCTGAACACCTCTGCCAAGACCGTATGGGTACGTTTTCTGAATACCTCTGGCCATGGTTTCTGACCCTGACACGGTCATCTCAGTACGTTTTCTGAACACCTCTGCTGAGACCGCTTCGGTATGTTTAACAGTACACCTGTGCCGAAACCCCTTGGTATGTTTTCTGAACACCTCTGCCAAGGCACCATGGGTACGTTTTCTGAACATCTCTGCTCACGGTTTTCTGACCCTAACCCAGTCACCTCGGTACGTTTTCTAAACACCTCTGCCCATGGTTTTCGACCCTCATCTGGTCACAATCCAATAATTTATTGAATGATTACCAATTATGATAAGAAAGAATGAGCAGACAGCCCAACGCCCTTGAGGCAAGGGGCAAGAGGTAGTTAAAATTCTCGACCGATCTTATCATACTGGAGGTAGAAACAATCCAATGACGAAAAAGCAAAGAGAGAAGGTAACCCATTAAACATACCAAGCAGTCTTGATATGTTTAACAGGATACCTCTGTCAAAACCTCATGAGCACGTTTTCTGAACACCTCTGCTCATAGTTCTTCAATTTCAATTCAAAAGTAATCGCCGGCTCTATTTGTCCGTCAGGCGAGTCATCAGCTCAGTTTGGCAACCCAAACGAGTCTCATCACAGTCAAAATACTCAACTTGTTAAATTATCTCCATATCCTTAGCAAGTTTCATCTCTGTGAACTCATCCACCCATTAAAAAAAAAATTCAAAGTATTTCAAAATTTCCAGAAGAGATAAAATTTTGAAAATTTTGGAGGGGGTCTTATAGAACGATAAAAATAATCCGAATCTAAAATTCGAGTTCGAGTTTGAGTCCGGATCCAAAATTCGAGTTCGAATCCAAAATCTGAGTTCGAATCCGAGTCCGAATCTAAAATTCGAGTCCGAGTCTGCGCCCGGATCCAAAATCTGAGTTTGAATCCGAGTCCGGATCTAAAATTCGAGTCCGAGTCTGAGCCCAGATCGAAAATCTGAGTCCAAATCCGAATCCGCATCCAAAATTCGAGTCCAAATACGAATCCTAATTCAAATAATAATAATAATAATAATAATTAATTAATTAATTAATTTTAAAAAATAATAATAATAAAAATAAAAATAATATTAAGTCAGCCTCTCACCCACGCGAGGCTGAACCTCGCGTGGATGCGAGGCTGAGAAACCAAACGAGAAAAATTTAAACAAAAAAAAAAAATTTGCATGAGCCTCGCGCCAAGCCTCGCGTGGAAGCGAGGCTCATTAGAGTCCCATGTAAAATTTTAAAAAGAAAAAAAAAATTTAAGGTGCGAGCCTCGCACCCACGCGAGGCAGCCTCGCGTGGATGCGAGGCTGAGGCCAAAAGAAAAAAAAATGAGGAAGAAAAAAAATTACAGGCACGAGCCTCGCACCCACGCGAGGCAGCCTCGCGTGGATGTGAGGATGAGGCCAAAAGAGGAGAGGCTCCAGTGTTCGCACTGAGCAAAAATCAAAGGGAGTGCTCAATGAGTAAAATAAAAAAAATAATTAAAAATCTCTCTATTTCATCGGCCCTGTTCGGTCGCTCGCTCGCCCCGTTCGATCGCCCGATTTCGCACAATAAGCCCCCGGCTTCATGCACGCAAAATATTTTTGCCCCATCTCAAATTATTTTGCAATTTCTAATTCTATCCAAATTTTTAATAGAATCAAATTGATTTTTGGATAAGAAATTCTAAATTAAATTTATTGGAGTTTGGATAATTCTACAATTTTTAATCAAACTCAAAATAATTTTTGGATGAAAATTTCTAAATTAATTTTATTAGAGTTTGATAATGATACAAAATTTAATTTGAGTTTAATTGATTTTGGATGCAGAAATAGGACCTGATTCAATGAATCTGGAGAAAATCAAGTCAAGAAAAAGATTTGAATATCTCATCGAGATCACAAAGAGATTTCGATTCTATCTAAAAGCAAACCGGATCTCGTTCTTATCTACAAGGAAACCTTTTCAACAATCGGAGGCCTATAAATACCCTCCAAGAGAACTTAAAAAGGACCTTTGGCAAATTGATCTACGTGCGAGAGTCTCAAAGTCTTGCAACCAAAGAAGAGAAGACCTTTGGCGAGATCTCTCTCCCGTCCAAGCGTTCATGCTTTCTCTAAGAATCAACAGAGAAGAAGAATGAGCTCGCCTCCAACCATCGACGTCAGATCATCAACGGGGAAAGGACCAATCCCCATAGCTGCCTCGAATCCCACATCTTCTGTAAAAAGAGAGCGACGATCTATAAGTCCTCTCTGTCTATTTTTTTTTATTTTCTTTTCATTGTAATTCGAAAAAGAGGAATTTTTCAAAATTTGTAATTTTTCTCTGTCGATGGCAATGGAAAGATCAAACCCTGTTTCTACCGAAAATACTTAAATTTCTCAAAGAAGAAGAAAAACTTTAATACTAACTCCCTATCAATCTAACTCTGTACCTCTTTATATCTCATATCCACAATACAAGGGGGTATTTATATCCCCAAGATTGAGTCACCAAACTCTAGTATTTTGAGTATATAGAAACCCATTTTTATTATAATTTGAAGTTGTTTTTTTATACCAGACATTACACTTATAGCAGTTACTTCGACAGTAATTTCGACAGCCACACTCAGGTATTTTCAATTTAACAATGCCATCGAAAGTAGTTTCAATAGCTGCTCGATAGTGGCACTCTGGATGGCTCGGTTTTCAATTTCTTCAAGGGTTATCGACAACACCCAGTTGGCTGTCAACAACTATCTCTGATGCATATTCTTAGAGCCATGCACATCTCTTGTCTTTATGTCATGAATCCAAAATCTACAAAAATACATCAAAATACTTGTTATGCTAGGACAAATACTCAAGTTGAAACTTTAACTCAGATGCATATGATATCATTACTATCATATCATCTAAGTGCAAAACTGGATTACGAGTGTAAGAAATAGCGCACTTTTCACTCATAATCAAGAGCCATCCAACTTAATACCGATTGGAGAAATCAAAGTGTCAGTAAGTAGTAGATGTGGTGAGAACTGTGCTGTGGTTATAACTTCCATCATCTTGTTCATCATGTCATTAAGGGTGGACTCGGTCCGGAATTTGTGGTGCTGTTCCATGTTAGATGAATCTTCCATGGATCCCATGAAAAGAAGTTTTCTATTTTTCGTATATTTTCTTTTATAAGTGAGTATAGTAATATATATGTATAGAGGAAAAAATTTAGAAGTAATTGTGATTGGCCCTTAAAGGATGAGATTTTACAATTAGTTGTGCTTGATACTTGAAGAATGGAATTTTATAATTAATTGTGGTTGACCACTAAAGAATAGGAATTTACAATTAATTGTGGTTAAGGCTTGAAGGATGAGATTTTATAATTAATTATGTTTGACCCCTAACAACTCAAGCCAACAAGTTAAATCACATCGGGATGGATATTTTATAGCGAATCGCACGTCATAGAAGGTGCATTGGCATAATTAGAATTTTAAGTCTTTTGATTCAGATGCATGCATTAACTGCAAGATCAATGTTTAATTTGAATTTAACCTCTTGGAAAGTTTAAAAGTTGCTAAGATTATTGTATAGTTTGGAATTACGTTTATGACTTTTCGTAAGTTTTGCAGATTCTTATAAGTGATGATTACTCTTTAGATTTTGAAGCTATTATTTAAAACTTTAGACCCTATATATAGGGGTGAAGTTTATGCATTGTGGATCTAAGTTTTATGAATGAAAGTTATTTTCTATCTAAAAGAAACCTTCTTGTTTATCTCTACTTTCCAATAGAATTAATTCGATCTGAATGGTATCATCTTCTCCTGTGTATAACTCTAGCCTAAAGCGGTAACCAACCTGACATGTTCTGAAAATCCAATTTTAAAAATAACTAATTAAAATCATCTTATAAATTCACCTAGCTACTACATGATTCGAAGAAAGCAAGTCAAATCAAAATGCTCTAAATAATATTTTCTAGTCATTGAGGAAATTTTATGGCCATTTCTCATGACCAGATTTCTCATGACCAAACTAATGACTAATGGTCCTGATTGCTAGCTAGCTGATGATCAGGTCATGTCCTATCGCCTAGAAAGCTTTCCATCATAACATCTCAACATCATGTCAAAACCAAACACTGTAAACCGTCGTGATTACAAGAACAACAAATGAAAATAAATTAAATAATCCATATGCCTACTTGCCTTAATAAAATTCCTAGCTACTGTTGAAGGTACCCTCGCTCTGCTTGTTGCTTCTCTTTGCTACCCCTTGCTATTGTGAAGAAAGAAAATCATTTGAGAGGGAGCAAAATGGAAAATAGAGAAGAGAGCGTAGAATGTGTTTTGAAAACAAACTTAATCAAAAACTTAGCCAGCTTATATCAATTATCCAACACCCAGGCTTTTCCATGCTGCCAAGTGTGTGAGTGTGCTTGAGTCAATGGAGGAACGAAATGAACAGGTCCACATGGCAATTTTCGATCAGTTTTATTAAAAATTTTGAATTAAAAAAATAAAAATATCTTCTTTTTTTTCTTATAGGATGGGCCAATTGGCCAGTGAACATGCACTATCATCCCTGAACATTGAAGAGAGAATTATTTGGTTTGAGGGAGAGAATAAAATGAGAAATGAGTGGACGTGTGAGGGAGTAGATTAGTAATATGCTTTCTTTGTTCGCAAAAAATCTCTCAACATAATCATTACCCTCAAACATCCAAACACCTCAAGTCGCCAAGGTTTTCAGGTGTTGAGCGATGGAGAACGAACACATGGAGATGAATGATTGCGTTTATGATAAGTAAATGAATTAAGGAATTTAATGAATTTTTCAATATAGGCTAATTTCTAACGGTCTCCGAAAATCCCAAATATATACCAAATGTAAATGATAAAAACATGAAATAATTTTTAGACTTCCGAATTGGAAGATAGATAATACCGAAATAACAATCGATATGAATTAGTATTCCATATTTTTTTTTTCCAATTTTTATACTTTCTTCAACAATTTGATAAAACATAATAAATAAAGAATGATACAAAAGTAACAACCTCGAAGTCAGAATTCCATTTGGAGTTGTAGATTTCAAGATTAACTTATTGGAAGCCATACTGTTTACGGATTGATCCCCGATAACTCTAATTGGGTATGATTGATGCAAGAAAATAAATATACAGATTCAAGATAGAATCAATATATTTTGTATCACTAATATTAATATCTAAAGACCATAGGCTAATACGATCAATATAGAGTGTACTAACTCTGGGAGCTGGCTAGTTAAGAGTTTTAAATAATGCTTATCTGGATAATAGTTTTTTATTTTTTTTTTATTTTTTTATTTTTTGGAAATATGATCACAAAGATGGTGGAAAAGTTTTTGATAAATACTTCAGTTCAATTCCAATTATTTCTTCTCGCTATATTCTCTGATCCTTGCATGAAACATGAGGGTCTTGAAATCTAATTACTTCTTTACATGGTGATTTAGATGAGAAAAATATGTGTTATTTAATGATAACTAAATTTTATTTCAATAAATTATTAGATAAGTACAATAACATATTTGATTCTAGTATGCAAGCTCCAACAATGGAAAGATATAGCCCATCAATGATAAGAGCTTGTTTTTATTTTTAGCTTGTTTTTATTTTTATGAAACTCCCAAGTAAAGTTAGCTTTGAATCACAATTGAAGAAGTATCTGAAGATAAAAAAATATTTCAATGCTTAATTAGAAGCATGCTCAGATAAATGCATCACGCTTTCATATTTTAATATAGTGGAAGCACTTCGATCAATTTCATATCTTGTTCTTTGTGGTCTACGACCATACTAGTTCAAGTTTCTATTGTAACTTTGGAAAACTCATTCAACACTAGAGGACGTTTAATCTAAATCATATATAAGTACTTAGATGGTATAACAGTACAAATAGTAATGTATTTAACACTTAAGCATTTGTCATTTTTAGGGAAATAGTTGTACTATGTTCGAAAATAGGTAGGAAAATACCAACCTAATTGGGATGTACCTATGCTATTGTGATCCAATATTTGCTTATATTGTTTGAAATATGATCTTGTAATATTAAAAAATTTTATTTGATGAGAAATAGAAAGCTTATTTTATTTTTTTTAATAATATCCATGCATAATTTTTTTTTTCATATTTCAAATTTTAGTTTTTAAAATTAGTTTTTTTTTTTTTTTTCCCCTGCCAGGCTGCTGACAGCCCGGCCTGAATCTGCCCAGCCGGGTCTGGTCCGACTTGAAATCCAGCGAGGTTCAGGTTAGGGTGGGGCTAAAACCTAGCCCGAGCCAGACTCGGATTTTGTAGCTCGTTCGGGCAGCCCAACCTTAATTTGTGTCAAAAAATGAAAGTTTTTCTTAGCAAAAAAAAAAACAAAAAGAAAACAAAGGAAAAGAAATGAAATTTTTGGCCTCCTATTCAATTTTGTCTCACAGCGCACGAAGTTAATGCCGTGTCCAAATATTCATTTTGTCCTGCTTGAGATTTCTCCCCGACGAATTTTCATCCCAAGTAACATCTTATTTCTATTCATCATATATGGTAAACTTCAGTTGAAAGTTGGTGGCCGTCCAAGGTTCTTTGAAAACTATTTTATTATTACAGTCCACTTTATTTATTATATTCTTATTTTGTTTTTAGTTTTTAGTATTTGTTGCCCAAGCACCCCCTGTGCAACTGATATTGACGGGCTAACTCGCCCTCACTACTTGATGCATAAATTTCTTTTCTTTTATTTTTTCTCTCTTTTTTTTTTTTGGTTCGGAGGGGGTGCTAAAACAAGAACTCTTGCACATACTTCCAGATATATTTTTTATCGCAAGATTCTATAGCCTTGAGGAAACTTCCTTCCTACAAAAACTGTGTTCACCCATGTACCTAGAAACGTCAGAGAAGAACCCAACTAACATATGAGCATCACCAATGAGGGGTGGCAGGCATAGCTATTATCTTTTGAGAAAAAAATAAGTATGCCCTGAACATTACCTTCCACCATAATACGCTGGCCAAGAATTCTATTCTCCAACTAAACAATTGCCTCCCATAGGCCCCTAATTTTAGCTTAAGAAATAGAGTTGTGGCCAAGGAATACTACCAACCCCAATTCTCACCCCTATATCAATTCTAAAAGCAAATCCAGCTCCCGTCCTATCATGTTGGACTGAGCCATCAAAATTCACTTTAAATCACTGCCTTGGAGGAAGTTTTGAATGAACCCATCACGGCTAGTATGGGTCAGCCATCAAGACTGTCACAAATCTGCAATAGAAGGCAGAACAATAAGATCCCCTTCGACAGCAAAATCTCATTGACCACAATAACCGCCACTTATTCGTTGCAAAATTCTTATTTCCTTCCATTGAATAACTTGATTACAATGGCAAAGAACAATAGAAAAACAAATGAGAGCATTTATAGGTTATCACTCTCTTTTACAATGAAAGTGGGTTCTATGCAACGATGAATTCTATCTAGTAGTACTTTTTGACGATCTAATGTGGAAATCTTCTTCTTGACGAAGATGACGCCCGGCCCTAGCTTCTTTCTCTGCTGATCTTATGAAATCAAGCCTCTCACGCATAACTTGAACTCAAGAACGATCCAAAAAGCTCCCCAAGGGCTACCTCAAAAGGGTATTTATAGCCTTGAGTTAATATAAGAGTTTCCAATTAAATAGAATTGGAAAGTGTTTGTATTTATCAAGGATTCTAATCAAATATCTTAGTTTTGATTTAAATCTCTTGAATTTGAATTCTGATTCGACTCAATTCGGGTATTGGATAAGTCCAAATCTAAATCAATTCAGAATTCTTAAGAATCTGCTCACGCGGAGTTAAATACTCTGAACGCAGAGCTATGGATTAGCTCCGCGTTTTACTCAACGTGGGGATATTGATTGACCAGATGCTTGATTAGCCAGACGCGGAGCTATGAATTAGCTCCGCGTTTTATTGAACGCGAGGCTATTGATTAGCCAGACGCGGAGCTATACTATGGATTAACTCCGCATTTTACTCAACGCGAGGCTATTGATTAGCCAGATGTGGAGCTATGGATTAGCTCCACATTTTGTGGGGGTATTTCCTTTTAATTGAAATTTTCACCACCAACAGGACCCCCTCCAAAATTTTCAAAATTGCTTATACTTAGCAAATTTTGAAATACTTTGGATCATTGGTTTAGTGTACCTGAACGAGAAGTTAGCCAACACTTCATCTTCGTGTTTGCACTTTACCATGCGAAGCTAATAGTTTCGCGTTTTGCATTTAACTGCTCCGACCCTCAAGCCGAATACCAAGGGGCGAGTTTTTTCATTTAAATAGAGTTTTCACTCTTCTTCTTCCTCACTTAGGAATTTTCAAAAACCCAAGAACCCAGGCGATCAGAGCTCGTTGCGACCGAATTCTAGCATCCCAGCCGAATTTTCGCCCGTTCACTTCGATTTTCTACATGATTTCAAAATCAATGGTATCCAAGAAGAGCACCATCGGCAGGGGCCATGGCAGTGGCTGCAGTGGCGGCCCAGTCTATGTCGCGCCCATTGGAGGCAAGATTTCTCCTTCTAGGACTTTTTATAGTTATTTAGGGGTGATTTGGCTCGATTTTGACCGGCCAATCGCCTCCTTCTCCGGCGAAATCATTATCGTACTCCGGTCAAATGACTTGGAGAAAAAGACTTCTGGTCTTCTTCCATGCAAAGCTACTGCGTTAGCTTCGCGTTTTAGCTTATTATGCGAGGTTATTCTGACTGTCGCGTTCACTATGCGAAGTTACAGATTTAGCTTTGCATTTTATTTTTTTAGCTTCACGTTTTACTCAAACGTGAAGTTAATGATTTACTTCGCGCAAAGCTATTTTTTATCTCCGCGTTTCCATACTTAGAAATTTTTTTAATTTTTCATAAAATCTTTTCAAACTCTCATTCTTCTTTTAGTGGATCCCCCCTCCCACAGGCATCATTTTGGACATGTTGGAGGTGCAGACTTAGCAATCCAATTCTGGTTTACTACTGTGCTTCCTGCCTACAAGCCAGGTCTCAGAGAACGCAGAGAAAACCTGATGAGATATAGCCCTGCCACCGCAAGAGAGATCATCACAGATGCTCCTTTTGAAGCGATGAACCGAGAAACTTTGGAGAAGCTATCTTTTCTCTTTGGAGACACGA
Source organism: Dracaena cambodiana (assembly GCA_036321105.1). Lineage (NCBI taxonomy): Eukaryota > Viridiplantae > Streptophyta > Magnoliopsida > Asparagales > Asparagaceae > Dracaena > Dracaena cambodiana. Next base: position 12,678,797 of record JAYEPQ010000020.1, on the reverse strand, counting down.
TACAACATTCAGACGAAATTTTGTTCGAAGAAAGAGCAAGTGGCTCCACCAGACCGGCTATCTCTTGATGTTCCTGCTCGACATGGAGCGAAACTATCCTCTGGTTTATCTTCAGAGGTTATCAGCTCATCGTGAGTTAGAGTGGGAACTAACTCGGGAGTATGACGGGGTTGCTACCGGAAAGTTTGCTGCACATGGGGCCTATCAAGATGGTCCTAATAGGTGCGTTACTGGACTCCTTCCAGGTAGAATTACCAAGGAGCACCCATTTGGTGAGGCCCTGATTCGAGTAAAGACCTTCCTTAGTGAATTTGTAGCCAAGGGTGGCCAATACCCTGCTAAGGACTTCAGAATGCCTGGCTAGATCCATTCTTCGGGCAACATATGGTGGTTTCGTCATGTCAAGTATATGATGGATCGCCATGAGGAAACCCTCAAAGAGATTGGTCTCTACAAGGCCATCATGAATGTCCAATTTGGCCTTTCCCAGAGCTCGTACCATCTCTTCAGTCTCTTGGAGATGTATAACCCTGAAACCGGCACTTTCTTTACACCAGTGGGGGAGCTAGGACTTGCTCACTATGAGATGTACGAAGTGTCAGGGTTATCAATGGGTGAGGTTCCTTATGAAGAATATATCCCTACTGCCGAAGAGCTGAATATACTGATGGCGGAGGATGAGCGCATCTACGAGACATATTGGGAGATGATGTACCATTACCATATCTGTGCCGACCTTGCTGGAGTGAGGAACCAAGGGATCAGTCACAAGAAATGGATAGATTATCTCTTCTTGAATCTAAAGGAGAGCATGTCTATGGTCTGCGGACTCCAGCCCATTGGTGTTGAGTAAATCCAACGGCGTATTGCAGAACTGGAAGCCACAACTTATACCACCGAGTTGAATGAAGGAGGGTTTAACCCTGATATGGTTTTCCAAAACTTCCATTACCAGGCCCAGTTCCGCATATCTAATAGAGGTTTAATTGCTAGGTTTCTGATATTGTGGTTAAAGAGATGCATCATCCCTTCACTGCCTACAGATGCCATTGCGAAGAACGTAGTTTATCCTACCGCTTTATTGACTTATGGACGACCATGCGGGCTTCTTCCCGCAATGGTTAGTAATCTTCAGAGCGGGCTTCGTGCCCTTTACAATGGTTTGATCCTTTCGGATAAGGCCAAGGTTACAAAGGGGAAGGCTACCAAAGGGTAAGGAGTACAAAAAACGATAGTGGCGAAGACACCAAATCCTAGGGTGGAGATGCCCTATACATATCTGATGGCATGGCTTGTCATGCACTACCCCTCGTTGATGAGCGCTGCGGATTACTGTCCGATAGACAAGCCATTCTTTGTGGAGATGTATGAACGCTCCACTTGGAAGAGCCACTATATGTCGGTGATCCGTAAAACAATTCAACACCATCATAATTACGAGATCAACCGTTGCTTCCCCGACTTCCCAGGTGGAGAGTACGGGTCAAAGTTCAAGGATGCTCTAGGGCCAGATAATTTTTCCACTCCATCTTCAGGGGCATTTTGGTGGCTACTAAGCATTCATCCCGGGCACTTGGTGTATCAACAAGATACTATGTGCTACATAGAGTCGTACATACCAAGTTATTTTACTCGTCAATTCGGATATTCACAACTCTATGTAGGGAACCCAAATAGGACACTAGCGTATGAAGGAAATTTGTACGAGGTAGCACAAGGCTGGTTACACTTTGTTGCCGGAGGAACTGGAGCTGAATTTACATTGCATCAGAAATCACCAGTCCTAAGCATGGCGCTCAGTTTTTGTACTTGGTACAGCATCGCAAATGCAGCAGTGCCGAACTTTTTCATAAATCGTAGTTGCTGCAAAGGGATTGAAGATTTTTACTCTCACCAAAAAGAAGCTAAGAGAGTTAGAGGAAAAGGAATGGATGAATTCCTTGACGTAGCGGCTGCTCCCTCAGATGATGGGGACTCTGATGGTGACGGTGCTAAATGATGATACCGGTGCTGGAGATGCTGCTCAACCTATTAGGGATGATAACTCTCGTCCTTGAAGCCCAATCGTAAAACGCCGTCGGATATCTAGAGGCGAACCAGCTCGGAAAAAGAAGAAATCAGCTGAACAGACTCTGCTGATGGTTATTCTTGAAGAAGCAGCGGTCCGGTTTGCAGCCGATCTTTTAGCTTCAACTCTGCCTACGGCTCCTGCCGAAAAAGATGTGCTTATGGAACCCCTAAGTGCTGGTGGTGCCGGAGATACAACTGCACCTGGTTCTCTGGAATGCACTACAACGACGCAACGTCAAGGTAGCGAGATGGGTGCACTCCTCGAAACTTCTACAGCTCCTCCCTCCAGTCCAACTATAGGACTTGTCTTTACTGGTATAATTCTGATCTTCTAATTTTACATTTTAATTTTCTTATATGTATATATGTGATACATTTGTCTGCTTTTGAGATTCAGGTAGTCAACTTCATTCGTCAATGCATTCAACTACGGTGTTTCTTAAGAAGTATTATCCCACGCATAAGATGGCAAGGATACGAAATCAAATTAATCAATTCCGTCAAGTACCGGGAAAACCCTTCTGAAAATATTTGGAACGGTTCAAGGACTTATTAGCTCAGTGCCCCCACCATGTGATAGAAAGTGGCGGTTGTGTCAAATCGTATACGAAGAACTCGATTACACATCCAAAACTCTTCCCGAGTCCATGTGTCGGGGGAGTTCATGAGAAAGAAAGAGGATGAAGCATGGGACTTTCTTGAGGACCTATCGTGGAAGACTATGCAGTGGGAGAGTCCCACTGAGAAGCCTAGTGCATCAACTTCTGCATATAATGGTGGGATCCATAGCGTTGACAGCTCTATAGCTGCCAAAGCTAAGATTGCAGCCCTTATGAGGAGAATTGAGGCATTGGAGACTCCTAGTGCTCCACCGGTGGGTCAATTAAATCAAATTCAAGTTCCCACATACTTTAATTGCGGAACTCTGAATCATGTTATGGAGAAGTGTCCATTATTAATGAATCCCATTGGTTACACACTTGAGCAGGCTAACGCCTTATATCAACAACCCATGAACAATCATTACGCTCCAACATACAATCCTGGCTGGAGGAATCATCCAAATTTATCATGGGTCAGGGGCAATATCAGGGGGCGCCCAACCCTAATATGCAATCTCCAGCCAATGGTCAATTCCCAAGACCAAATGTGGGTGCTTATCAACATCCAAACACTTCAAATTATGGGAACAACCAGAATAGACCACCTGCACAAAACCACTCACATCCACAACAGGGGTCTAATAATGAACAAGAAAAGCGACTTCAGTCACTTGAGAAGCACATTAAAAATCTTCTCAAGTCTCATTCCAACCTTGACACACACATGCAAAATCTTATGAAAGTGTCAACTGACTTTATTCAAAGTATAGGTCAACAACTGCTCGTGAACTCTCAATCTATAAAGAATATAGAGCAGCAAGTTGGACAATTAGCGAGTCAGATAAGTGAACATGGCCAGGGTACCTTTCCATGTCAACCCATAACGAACCCTAATGCCAGTTCTTTAAACTCTAATCAGTCGCAAGTCCACCAATGCAATGCCATTCACACGCTTAGATCTGGCAAGCAAGTGGACAATAATGTAGCCATGCACTCTGATCCCACTCCTATTATCTCGCAGGCTACATCATCTCTTCCACCCTTTCTCCACAACCATCTCCATCACCTCCATCATCGTCACATGAGCATTTGGAAGAACTTATTCCTAAGCCAAAAGTACCATATCCCAATCGGCTTAGGAAGCCTTCACGACAAGTAGAAAATATTCTTGAGACATTTCAGCAAGTGACGATTAATATTGCAGACCTTGATATTATACAACGGGTTCCTACTTATTCTAAGTTCCTCAAGAATTTGTATACTAAGAAACGAGTAAGAAACGTTCCTGAGAAAGTTTTTCTTGCTGCAAATATATCGCAAATCCTCTCTAACTCCTTGCCTATCAAGTACAAAGATCCAGGTTCCCCTATAATCTCATGCACCATTAGAAATACTATATTTGATAGGGCATTGCTTGATTTAAGGGCAAGTGTCAACTTGTTTCTTTACACTGTTTATCAGCAACTGGAGTTAGGAAAACTTCAACCTACCAAGGTCACATTACAGCTAGGTGATCGTTCTATTAAGAGACAACTTTATATGGTTGAAGATGTGCTCATTAAGGTCAGCGAGTTTATCTTTCCTGTAGACTCATTGTCTTAGATGTGCTCATTAAGGTCAGCGAGTTAATCTTTTTTGTAGACTCATTGTCTTAGAAACTGAGCCGATCTCCAATCCACGGAATTAAATTCCCGTTATCTTGGGTAGACCATTCTTTGCAACATCAAATGCATTAATTGATTGTAGGAGTGATCTCATGAAGTTATCGTTTGGGAATATGATTTTGGCATTGAATATATTTAATATGGATGAGCACGCAACGAGCTCCCTCATTAAGGTCAACATGATTCATAATTTGCACTCTCATTCGACCTCTTGCACTGATGATAAACCCTCATTTGAGCAAATGTTTAAAGATGAGCTCATATTATTAGAAGAATTGGTACATACTGATTTTATATATGATGATACTTGTGCAAGTATGCCATTAATTTATGAGCAAACTTTTGAGGATTTGTTTGCGAAGGAACTCGCATTAATTCGTGAGTTAGAAGAACAGCCACCACCACGTTCACTTGATCATATAGCACTCTTCTCACCACATGATATTTCTACATGTATGCTTGTTACTAACGATGATTGGCAGGTTTATAATAAAGAATTCTTTAACCTAATTGTTAATGCTTACATGTGGATAAAGAAAAAGCGAGGATGGCATAAGCTACAGGCAGGTAATTTCGTGACTTATAGGAGGTTGATGAGATATAATAATGCACACATTTCATATTTAAAACGTACACACTATGAAAGTGGGAAGCGATCGAGAGGTCGTAACCACTTTCCATGCGTTAATAGGGTGATGATATTGTGATCGTAACTTTTATGACTCTCATTTATTTGTAAAGTATTTGTATAATAGTTAACTTTTATTTATTTTACCACACTTGGTTTGTGCATGAGGGCATACACGAGTTTAGGTGTGGGGGAGTGGGTTAGAATATTTTTTTTTGTGTTTTTCTAAAATTATAGTTTTTTTAGAGTTTTTATTTTATTTTTGGGTTTCTTTATTTTATACTTTGGGTAGTTTTTATGGTAACTAACTGAAAAAAAAAATTAAAAAACTGAAAAAACTAAAAAAAAAATTTAACAATAAATTTATGTATTTTTATCAGTAGATCAACCTATTTACAGATAAAGGGACAAATTTAGATTTGAAATTGGATATGAGAGTAGATTGGATGATACACTTTGAATTTTATGAAAAAAAATCAAAATCCGAAAAGTAAATACCGCTAACAGTAGTTTTGAGGCAAGTATACATCTATTTTTCACTTCACAATAGTTTATTAGGCTAAAAACAATGATGATAACGAATGAGTAAATCTTCTCTTTATAAACAAAAAAAGTGAGAATAAAATAATGGGGTGAGCCTGGTATTAAGGCAATAGTCTCGAGAGTGATAAAATAATGGGGTGCGCCTGGTATTAAGGCAATAGCCTCAAGAGTGAAAAGAAAAAGAGTATGATCTGAGTAATCGGGTAGTTTGCACCTAAGTAAGCGTGAATATTCACATGAAAAGTGAAATATTTTTAAAAAAAGAAAATGAAAAAGAAAAGAGTATGAACCGAGTAATCGGGTACGTTGCACCTATGTAAGCGTGAATATTCGCATGAAAGGTAAATTTATTCTTTAAAAAAAAAAGAAAAAAAATAAAAAAAGAAGGAAAAAAAGAAGAAAAAGAAGAAAAAAAAATTTTTATGAAAGAGGAGATGAATCTTGAGTTAGAGTTGGAGTCCAAAACCGAAGTAGACTATCACACGTGCACGTAGATGTATAGGAGCCAATGAATTATCAGTTAGTGAGTATTGAAATATAGGATTTGAATTTTTGATTAAAATGATAAGTGTATCTGATATGACGCTCGATTTGAAAATTTATAATCTAAATGCGTTCTTGAGTTTGTATATTAGTGAGATTAATTGATGAAAATATTAAAAAAAAAGAATTTTCTTTCTTTTGTATAAAATTTTTATTTTTCTTAATTTTTGGTTATCCTTATTTTTTTTTCTTTATTCCTTAATCTATTTTCTTCACCAATTTTGTGGGTATATTCACTGCAAACCCTCACGAGACAATGTCCACTAGGGTAACCTAGGGGTTTAAAGGCTTATTACACATGCTAAGTGCAATCGCGATTCCTGCGAAAGTGAGTTAGGATTTTTCTTTTTCTTCTTAGGTTTAGATTTTGCTCAAAAACTAGTAAAAGATAAGTGTGGGGGTGTAATAAATATCATATATTATATTTTTTTTCTCCCATATTTTATCTATTTTTGTATATAAATAAATGCTACTCGGGTATTTTTAGTGTCTTTTTTAGGTAATCCGATTCGTACAAGGAGAAGGCATGAAATCAGAGTTGGAATTGGAAATCAAAGTCCGAAAAATTCTAAAGTGGGCAAGACTACGAGACTACGATGCTGCAGAGACCCAAAGTCGAATACAGTTAGGAAAATTAAACGTACAAGATAAGAGTTTCACGTGGAAAATATTTCAAGAATTTTTCACTTAAATTGGTCGCTAATTAGCGGTTTTAGCCGCCAAATGGCAGCCCAATGTGGTCCCCATGTGCTGAATTTTTGTCGGTGGATTCGTCGTAATTTTGTAGTTTTTCAGTTCTGTTAAAATGAGGGTTTGATTTCCGAAGCCTATATATTGGTCGTATCCTTTTATTCTAAAGAGAATCTTGTAAGTTTTGTACTCGTTTTTAATTTAATAAAATTAGGGTTTTGCTGAAAGGGTGACGACCATAATACCGTGCTCCAGAGGTAAGCCATTGCTTTTAATTCTTTATTCGCTTTTTAGATAGAGTTAATTGCTTTCTAGTATAGATTTATTGCTTTCTAGATTAGATTTATTTGCTTTCATGAATAAAAATAAGATTTTGTTTACTAGAATTATGTATAACTAATTTTCTTTAGCCCTATGATGTAGATGAAGTTAGTTTAATAGATCTAATATGGATTTATCTCATCTTCTTCCTAAAAAGAAATAAAGTTATGATTTTTCTATAAATAAATAATAGATAGAGTTCACAAATCATAATTCTTTGATAGATTATGTTTAATTAATATTTTGATAATATATACTTAGATGAAGTTTGGAATTCTTATTCTTTGTTTTTTTTCAGAATTATCAATAAAGATTTTCTTATAAATAAATAGACTTGATTAAACTTATAAATCTGATTTCTTTGATAGGTTATACTTAAGTTCGGTCTTTTGATAACCTATGCTTAGATTAGGGTTTGAAGTTTATTTCTTTTCTTTTATTTATGAGATTTTCTACTTGATATGATTTGTTTTTAAGAAAGGTATTATCTTTGATGGTCTATACTTACACATCACTTGATAGGTCATACTTAGGGGCACTTGATTAAAATCAAAATAAAATGATCACCTTTTTAATATGTTATTTAACCGTGCATAATTAAAAAGATAGGAAGAAAGAGATAATTCACTGTTAGGCTATTATTCTAATGGATTCGAAATTGTAGGCTAATTTTTAGAATTTAAAACTTATCTTCTCTCAATTTAGAAACTCATAATTAGTCCGTTAGACTAAGGATAGAGTAAGGAACGCAAAAATACCTTAGATCTCTGTGGGAAGACCTGTTAAGCGCTACAACTGACACTGTGCACTTGCAGTTTATCACATCAATGACGGGAGAGTTATCAGCCCCACTATATCCATTCCCCATGCCTCAAAGAGCCAACTGGCGACAATAGTATGTAAGTATTCCGGAGGTTGGTGAATGAAGTTAGCATATACTTGGCATGCATGGCAACGTTTAGCGTATGCCATTACATTGATAATCATCTTTGGCCAGTAGTACCCCAGCCTCCTTACACGATCTCCAAGTTTTGGACCAGGTTGATGAGCTCCGCATATTCTCTTATGTGTTTCTTCGAGTACCTCATCGGCCTCTCGTTTTGATATGCACCATAACAAGAGACCTCTATCGACTTTCTATACAGTGTTTGAAGTGTGGGATCATAATAGAATTTTTGAGCCTTCCTATTTATTGAAGTGGCTTCTTTGGGATTCTCTAGCAGCATCCCATACAAGGCGTAATCCACGAATGAAAATCACCAATCTCGGGGTTCCAAAGTTAGGCCCGTTTGGTACACTTCTTTAGTTTGAAGAATCGCATCTGGATGGAGAAATTCTCTACTTCCAATAGCGGTACTCTTGATCGAACCTAGCGGAATCGCCAATGTTGCAGCTAAGGCTGCAAGGGCGTCTGCGTAGACGTTTTCTTGTCACGCTACATGATTAATATAGAATTGTTTAAAATAATTTGCCAATTCAATGGCTAGTTGATGATAGGGGATGAGAGCATCATGTTTGATTTCATACTCTCCCGTCATTTGATTGACGACGAGTTTAGAGTCTCCATATGCCTCTAGACAATTCACCCCCAGTTGCTAGACCATTTTTAGGCCAACTATGAGCGCATTATATTCTGCGACTTATTTGTGCATGGCTCTGTCAATGAGTAACCATTAGGAATTATATGCTTGTGTTGTGATATAAGTACCACCCCCACTCCTACAGCGGACCGCCTTGCAACGCCAATAAAGAACATTTGCCATGGTCATTTTTTGGTAACTGTATTGACTTCTGACTCCTTATCAAGAATATTCTCTGATAATTTGGAATTTATCGAGACCGGGTGATCTGCAAAAAGTCGACAATCGCTTGTCCCTTCATGGCTTTCTGATGAATATCATATATTGTATTTTTCCTCTCATACTTTATCTGTTTTTGTATATAAATAAATGTTACTTGGGTATTTTTAGTGTCTTTTGCAGGTAATCCAAATTATACAAGAAAAAGGCATGAAACCAGAGTTGGACTAGGAAATCAAACGCTGAAAAGTTTCTAAAACGGGCGAGACTACAACATCAAAGTACTGAAGGAAGTAGAAGTTAAATACAGTCAAGAAAGTGAAGAGTACAAGAGAAGATACTTCTGCAGAAGAAAGTTTAATGCAATTGCTCAAAATTGAGCCGCTAAATAGCGGCTCATAAGTGGTCGAATCAGAGTAATATTTGTCGTGGGCTTAATTGTAAATTGATAGGTCTTGTGGTTCTGCTAGAAATAGGGTTTGGTTTCCGATGCCTATTTAGGGGCTAACCCTTGTATTTTGAGGGGATTCTGAACGCTGGAATTATTTTTGTACCCGATTTTTCTGTTCAATAAATTTGGGATTTTTACTGAAAGTTGACGGCACAACACCGTGATCAGAGGTAACCCATTGCTCTTGATATTCTTATTTTCATTCTGCATAAATTTTACTGCTTTCTAGATTAGGGTTTATCATTGTATGAATTAAAATGTGATCTTTCTTAGCAAAAATCATGAGTAGCTAATTAGATCAGCTCTAGAATGTAGATGAAACTAAGATCCACCATGTCCTTATTTTCTAATATTTTTCTTCTTAAATAAAATTAATAAAAGCCATAATTTTTCAAATGAAAGATTAAAATATAAGGACCTGAAGTTTAGAACTTTGATAGGTTATACTTGAATTAGGATTCTTGATAATCTATACTTAGTTAGGGATTGGGGTTGCTGGTTTTGTCATTTTATTTGAATTATCTAAAAGAATTAGTTTATTTTTATATGAAGTAGCATCTTTTGATGAGCTATACTTGCACAACACTTGATAGCTCATACTTAGGGCACTTTAAGTAAAAATTAAACTAAAAAAATTAAATTTTTATGATAGAAGAAAATAGTAGAAGTAAGAACATGGCTGGAAATTAGTGGATTCTATATCCTAGGCTACTTAGATTAATCCGACCTCAATCTAGAATCTTTGGTTAGTCCGTTGAACTATAGAGAAAGTAAGAACGCAGAAACACTCTAGATCCCTGTGAGACAACCTGTACAGCGCTACAACGATACTGTGCGCTTGCAGTAAATATAACACATCACTTTCTGAGGAACAATGTGAATGTCACACAGCTATAATAACAATGCCCATTTGGCTAATCTGCCGTTTAATGACCCTGGTTTTGTCATGAGGATGTTTAGTGGATTAACTCGAGATATGACATGAATTATTTGCCCAGAGAGATAGTGATGCATTTTCTTAATAGCGAATACTAGGGCTAAACATTCCTTTTCAATCGGAGTATACCGATGCTCTGCTCCCATTATTGTCCAGCTCAGATAATAAAGAGCATGTTCATGACCATGCTCATTATGTTAAGTGAGCAACACACCTAATGCGTGATCCATAGCCCTTACATATATAAAAAACGGTTTTCCTAGGATGGGAGCCATGATGACAAAAGATTTCGCAAGATATTCTTTAAGGTCATCGAACGCTTGCTGATACGCTTCGTTCCATATAAAGGAAACCCCTTTCCATGAGTGGAGCAAATGGTTGACATTTCCATGATAAATTAGAAATAAATCGGCGAATATACGCCAACTTTCCTTATAACCCCCTTAGCTCTTTAAGATTCCAAGGCGGTGACATTTCTTTAATTGACTTCACCTTGTCAGGATCAAGAAAAATCCCTTTTGAGATAACCACAAATCCAAGGAATTTTTTACTGGAAACCCCCATGAAGGATTTAACAGGGTGCATCTTTAGGTGATGTCTTCTCATGAGATTGAAGACTATTCTTAACTCCTGAAGATGATCCTTTTGTTCTTACTTTGACAGGCAAGTCATCCACATAACATTCTACGATTTGGCGAAGATGTTATTTAAATATAACACTCATTGCTCATTGATAAATTGCTCTGGCATTCTTAAGTCCGAAGGGCATTACTGTATAACAGTATACCCCCAGCAGTATTCTGAAAACTGGGTGTTTTTCATCATCTGGGTGCATTTTGATCTGGTTGTAACTAAAAAAGTCATCCATAAAAGACATCCTTTCATAGTCACATGTATTGTCGATCATTACATTAGTGATTGGAAGGGGAATATCATCCTTGGGACAGGCGACATTTAGATCCCGATAGTCAATGCATATTCGGATTTTACCGTTCTTCTTGTGGACTGGTACTTTATTTGCCACCCAGTCAGGATATTGCTCTTCTCAAATGAATCCTGATGTTATGAGCTTGTTAACTTCGACAACTATGGCCTCCATTAGTTCTGGTCGGAAGCGCTTTTGCTGCTGTTTAACTGACTTGGCATTTTCTCTAATATTCAGTTGGTGCGTAGCAACTTGGGGTCTAGCTCGGGCATATCCTCATAACTCCATGCGAACACATCTATGTATTCCCTAATAAGGGCTACAAGTTCCTCCTCCGTGGGAGTCAGTGTTTCGCTTATAAAAATGAGTTTTGGATTTTCTTCAGTTTCCATATTAACTTGCATCATCTTATCTTCCGTAGGTGGGTTGCGTTGTTCAAAATGGACATCCCAGAGAGTATCCATGTGTCTAGCCCAAGACTCATCTTGAATGTCAATTGGTTCTTCGTTGCTCTCAGGTGCAGCCGAAACCATATTGGTAGCTAGTGATTGGAACAAGCCACCGGTACTTAGATCAGAATCATATTCTTACGGATATAGATCTCCGTCGGTCGAAGAATTTTCCTCCGATTCATTTAACGGTGAGGAAGGAGTAGATACATACCCTAACCCTCTTCTACTCTTGTGATAATAATCCGGGCTTTTCCCTCTTGGTCTAAAAGAGGGTAAAAGATTTCGCCGACCTTTCCCAAAATTCAATCCCGGCTTCTGTGTAAAATTATAACCCATTTTCTCCATTATTTGTCGGGGATTTTGTTCATAGAAGTGAAATTGAAGTGATGTTTGCTCATCACTCTTGCTATCTTGCCTTTGGTTTGGTGACGTAACCACTTTACCGAAGACAATAGGTTTTTGAGGTACCTATCGAGAAGGTACTTCAAAGAAGTTACCTCGCCCTTTTGTTATTTCAGACCGAGAGAGGAGGGATGACCTGATTGGCAAATGATATGCAGCCAGAATTTCAAGTTTAGACAGGCCATTTGCTTTGATAGAAGTATAAGAAGGTTCAAATTCCGTAGCAACAGCAGGCTCATAAACTAATTTTATGTCTTCATTGATAACCTATTCATCTTCAACACTAACAACCTTAGTTATATTAATTCCATTAAAGTCTATGTTAGGGTTTATCTCGTAATAACCACCATCTTCTCCTGAGGACTCATGTTCGGTATTTGCTTCATTACCGTTATCACCGGGCTCCTCAGAATTTTTGGGAATCTCATGAGTAGGCTTATATAGTCTTGCGTTAGTGAAATAATTTTTCAACCCTTTAAATGGTTGTTTATCCGCAATTAAAGTCCAAACTTCTCCTTACTCATCACAATATTTCATGCACTGATGGAGAGTTGACAGGACTATCATATAGGCATGGATCCATGGCCGTTCCAAAAGGATGTTATAGGACGTATCTGTGTCGATGACGTAACCTTTGTTTTCAGATCTCCAATCTGACATCGGAGTCGAATCTTACTAAAAGGACAACTGTCATTGTCATTGAATCCATATATTGTGGTATTCGTCGGTGTGAGGCGATGAGGTGAGATCCCTAACAACCGCATCAGCCTTCTCGGAATGACACTTAGCGCGGACCCTAGATCAATTTGAATGTAGTCTACTTTTGTAGATCCGACATATCTGGTGAAATATAAAGGTCTATTGTGATTTATATTTCTCACATGCATGTCTTCTGGCGAGAAAATTATCTGCGGGACTTACATCTCAGTTGGTGACAATGGGAGCAAGAATCCTTTTCTTCATCAGATGGTTCGACAATCTATGCCAGGAAAGATTCAGAATCTACCAAAACCTCTCTCAATACTTCCCGAGTTGACTTTGATAATCGTAGCAGCTCATAGAGTGTGACTCGATCTGGGATATTAGCCAACTGAAATATAATGTCAAACTGAAATGAATGTTCTTTGATTTCTTCATCCTTCTTTGGGTTTTTCTGAAAATTAAGTCCTTTTTACTTTGCAGGTTCCCCATATAATTATTTAGGAGGGCCTACTCTTGTATAATCTTTAAGGTAAGCTTTGCCAGATTGAGTACCAGAGGGCCTGCCTCATCTTGATGAGTGGCCATCACTATGGCCTCCTCTTTTGAATCAGTGAATGTGTTAGTAACTATATATTCTTCTTTAATCTTCGCAGAGATTAGTATTGCTAGTCCGCTTCTTTCTATGGGCCTTAGATGAGCTCCATTGCTCGTCCTGCAGAAGATCGGGATGAACCCACATGACTTCACCTTTTTGCATTGTTACAGGAGTAAGTTCTTTTTGCGCCATCTCATGTTGGTCATGATTTCTTACAATAAGTTTTCCTGATGGTATTGGAGTCACTTCTGTGGGGAATTCATTGGTTCCCACTACCAGGGTCGCCATGTTGGCGGTAACCTTCTTCTGTTCCTCTTTTAATGTTAGAACTCCGGTTTCTATTAATGCCTGGATTCTATTTTTGAGAGGATAACAGTCTTTGGTTGGGTGTCCGACATTCCGGTGATATAAATAGTAGTTAGGGTCATTAGTTTACCCAGCATCTTTTGGTTTTTAATTTTTCGGAAGATTTAACATACCCTTCCTAAGGAGGAGATGGAACAGAGTGGGTGTCTGTTCCATTTTAAAAGTATAGGTTCTCTCCTATCGGGGCCTATTCTGATTTGCGCCTTTCGGATTTTGAGACCTTGGATTTGGAGAATTTGGCCATTTCGAAGTGGCATTAGATGTCATTGCAGCATTCCCTTTATTCTTATAGTTTTGCGGCTGTGGCCTGTTATTTCCAGAATTTCTCGTACCACGACATTCTTCGATTCAGCGAATCAGACCTCTGCTTGCTTTCCTTACTTGAGCAAATCTTTCCAGCTTTTGGACTCTATAGCTCCCATTTTTAGCAGCATGTTAGTCCTAAAGTTATGCCTACAGGTCTCCACTAGGGTTTCCTGGGTCATTCTGTGTCTACAATGCACGGATTTCTCTTGGAATTTCTCTATGAAATCTTTTACCGTTTCTTATTCTTCTTGCTTTGTCACAAGAAGGGAATGAACCGATATCTCGGTATCATCCTCAAAGAAACATGTTAAAAAGTGTTTCTCAACATCACACCAGGTATTAATAGTTCCCCGGGGCAACTGCATAAACCATGTGAAAGCAGGCCCTCGTAGGGTACTTGTGAATACTGTGGTCATTACTGGATCATTTCCCATTAAATGTCCTGCTTGGGATAAAAAATAATATATGTGTTCACTAGGGGATCCTTTCCCGTCATACGACTCCAGTTTGAGGGGTTTATATTTTTTTGAGTACAGAACAAAATTCCACTCAAGCGGGTATGGTCTTGAAACCCCCGATTCTTTTAATTCCTTTTTGTGCATCAAGGCACCTATTTGGATTTGTAGTTTCTCGATCTTTTCTTCATGAGGATCATGGAAGGAATATTTGTCATCCTCCTCATGCTCCAAATAAGCCTTTTCTTCCTTAAATTCTTCGCTTGCTTTAAATGGTATCTCCTCATTTTTCTTTGGCGTTTTTTCGAAGGAAGAGGTTTTTGCCTTATCTTCAACAATCTTCTGGGTATTTTCAACTACTTTTAAGAGCATTATTTTGAGATCATCGATAGTCTTTTGTTGATCTTGAATCATCTGTTCTTGAGCTTCTAACCTCTGATCAATGTCATCGGATCTACCTATCACGTGTGATGCTGATTTTTGCTATCTGAAAGATGCATAAGAGCGAGGGGAGGCTATAGCCGAGTTGTCACTATCGTCATCACAAGAACCTTTTAAAAGTTTCTTGTAATTTCAAGGGGGAATGACACCTGATTTGAGCCAGGTGAAGTGATGGGGTTGTTCATCATCTGCATCTGACTCATCCTCCCTCTTCATGACCTTTTTACCTTTACCAACCATATTTGAGGTCACTGCTTTCCATTCTTTTGCTTTGATTTAATCTCTGAGATTTTTTTTTATTATTTTTGAAGTGTTTTGGTCCGACTTGGTTATCCTATCAAACACTGACACTCTTTTCTTGCTGTAACAACAATTATTCAATACAGTTGATACTGCTGTCATGAGTTGCTCACAGTGGCAAGTTTAGTCCGGTTGGACAAGTTAAACTTCTTTTCTTTATCAAATAATCTCTATGGTTGGTGACCTTGGATAGTGAAGAATTATGGGGCCCACCTGGTTGTTGAGAGGGTCTAAGGGCCCACTGAAGCTTATCAGAGTCAATGGTGTCGAATTGTTGTCCAGTAATTCGATTATCAGCCTTGATTCTATATTCAGGTTGTTTTATGCGGAGCTGAACATTAGCTTCACGTTTTGAAGCATTCACGCGAAACTGGGAGATAGCTTCGCATTTTACTCTAACCTCACGTTTTACGCTGGTTTGGCGTTTCTGAAGAAATTCGTCTTCAAATTTTTTCTTAGCCTCGCGTGAAAAATCACACGCTAGCTTGGTTTTGTGATTAACGCAAAAATGCTTGGCTTCGTGATTAACGCTTGGCTCAAGTTTAAGGTTGATAACCTCACTTGTGACACACACGTGGGCTTATCTTCGCGATTAACGCAATTGTAACAAACCTTGCGATTAACGCAAGTTTTTCTGGCTTCGCGATTCACGCTTAGCTCAGTTTCTTTTAAAATTCTATAGCCTCGTGTGGAGTCTCCATCACACGCTAACTCTGTCATAAAATTATCCTCGTGTTTTGCGCAGGTTGAGTTAATTCTTCTGATTTTAAATCCAGAAGTTGTAGCCTCACGTGGAGAATTATCATCACACGCTGGCTTAATCATAAGTCGCATTTTACACGATGTTGACTGGTCTTACGATTAACGCAAGCCAGTTTGCGAGGTGCAGTTATAACCTCGTGTTTTGGCACTTTCTCAGCCTCGCGTTTAACGCGGGCTTTGAGGACTCTCCTCCTTACTCGACGATTTCGATTACGAAGCTGAGTTCTAGTCAAACCAGTCCTTGGGCCTTCTTCGGCAGTGAGGTGACCTTCTCCTGTCAGGGTTTTCTGCCCAAACAACAGCTCTATAGCCGTGGGCTCTATGGGTCCCCATTTAACGGTGGATTTCCTATTACCCGATTTACGGGTATTGGAGCTCACGCGGCGATAGCGCCGCGTTTCGGTCAAGTTACCTGATCCAGAGTAGAGATACTCCTCGTATTTCTGCTGGTCAATTTTCAGGACAAGCATATCAACAACCGATATGATCTTTTCCACATTAGATTATACAACGATCTCTTTTTTAGTAAAAGAGACGTCTCACACTGTCGTCGCCAGTTTGTTCATCGCAAAATTCTGACTTCCTTCTATTGAATAACTTGATCATAATGAAAGAGAACAATAGAAAAACAAACGAGAGAATTTATAAATTATCGCTCTCTTTTACAATGAAAGTGAGTTCTATGTAGCGATGGGTTCTATCTAGTAGTACCTTTTAATGATTTAATGTGGAAATCTTCTTCTTGATGAAGATGATAGCCGACCCTAACTTCTTTCTTTGTTGATCTTATGAATTTAAGGCTCTCACATATATCTTGAACTCTAGAACGATCCAAAAGCTCCCTAAGGGCTACCTCAAAAGGGTATTTATAGCCTTGAGTTAATATGAGAGTTTCCAATCAAATAGAATTGGTAAGTTTTTGTATTTATTAAGGATTCTAATCAAATATTTTAGTTTTGATTTAAATCTCTTGAATTTAAATTTTAATTGGACTCAATTCGGGTATTGGATAAGTCCAAATCTCAATCTCAATCAATTTAGGATTCTTAAGAATCTGCTTACGCGGAGTTAATACTCTAAACACGGAGCTATTGATTAGTCAGACGCAGAGCTATGGATTAGCTCTGCGTTTTACTCAACGCGGGGCTATTGATTAGCCAGACGCGGAGTTATGGATTAGCTCCGCATTTTACTCAACACGGGGCTATTGATTAGCTAGACATGGATCTCTGGATTAACTCTGCGTTTTGTGGGGTATTTCTCTTTAATTGAAATTTTCACCACCAACACCGCTAGGGTCACCTTAACAAGAAAAAAGTCTTCTTGCTGCAACACTACAACATTCTTACCCTTCTATATTTCCGAGTCTGTATATATAAGGACAGATTGCACAAATCTCCGCAGCATAAGCAAACCTGATCCCCTACCTAAGAGAATAGATAGCTAATTGTAATGACCCAGAATTATAAAGTTCAAAATAATAATAATAATAATAATAATAATAATAAACAAGATATTTACCTAACAAATCTGATTTTTTTTCTTTTAACTTGTAATTATTTAATACAAACTAAGTAGATAATAATAGATTTAGTAGGTTTAGATTTGATATTTTGTTTAAATTTGGTAGGTTTAGATTTGATGCTAGGGTAATAATAATAAAATAAATAATAATAATAAAATAAATAATAATAATAAAATAGATAATCATAATGATAATAATAAAAAGGGCAGCGGAGAGAACTTTTCCTGCTGAACGTCGGAGAAAGAAAGAGAGAGAGGGAGAAAGAGAGAGAGAGGAGAAAGGAAGAAAGGAAGAAAAGAAAAGAAAATAAAATAGGGGATATTACAATCAATTTCCGGAGCGGCATTCTTGAGGCAAGTACTAAAACCCTTGACCTTCTCTCACTTGTGTATGATGAATTTGTTTAGGTTTTGATTATATTGATCTCTCGCTTAGTACTATTGTGATAATCTTTGTAAGGTCAATATATATATATATATATATATATATATATATATATATATATATATATATATATATATATATATATATATATATATATATATATATATATATATATATATATATTATTTTTCATTCTGGTTGTAGAATGTTATCTTTTGTGATTTAGCTGGATCTTTAAATAAATGTTTGACCTTGAATTAGAATTCTAGGACCTTTTAGAAAGCTACGTTATTCTAACATTGATTTATTAGAAATATAAATAGTGATCTAGTGAGAATAAAAGAAGCTGATAAAACAATAGCAATTTTAAAGTCAAGATTAAATTGCTGGAACATTAAAAAGAAGTTGTAAGCAAATAGAATACAAAGAAAAAAAAGAACTAAGTATAAGAAAGTGTAGTAATAATAGAATGCAAAGCAAACCTATAATAGCTAAAAGTTCGAAACAATGAGACTAAGAATAGATTAGTGAGATTGTAAAGATTAAACATAAACATATTAGTATGTATAAAAAGTAAAATAGAATAGAATGTGGTGAGTGTGATATATGAAATGATAAGAACTAGTAAAATAAAGTTAAAATTGCATAAACATTGAATTAAAGAGTAGTAAGTTAGAAAAGAGGCAAAAAGCACGGCGATAAGTGACATTAAAAACAGAGAGTCATATAAACTAGATAAATCAATTTTGAGAATAGTTAAGAGCAAAGTAAAAGACAAGTCAATGCAAAATGATACAAAAATAAATAAATAAAAATAGTGATATGAAACGTAACAGTTGAAAAAAAATGATATTATAAGTAATAGGTACGTAAAAGTGAAAGTAACAATAAATAAGTAAAGAAGAGTCGAAGTGAAGAAGGATAAAGTAGATATGCAAATTAGAAGAGTAGTATAATTGGTGTAATAATAGACTGCCTGTCCAGTGAACAGAACACAGTTCTGTTCACTGAACAGAACTGCAGTTATGTTCTCTACAGGAAAAAAAAAAATAGGAGGTGATGCATATGTACTTTGTGTTTCAAACCGTGCGTGCATGGGATACGTGAGTGAATAACAAATAGTATATGATAGTATGGTATCTTTGCGATCAGCCCATGGTGTTCAAGTGTGAACAGTCACAATCTCACGTACGCTAGCTCTTAGTATTAGTTGTGACAAAATACATAACGTGAAATCTTTAATACTTTAGAATAGTTGTTATAATTTATTTCTTAGTTCTGTTGGTTGATAGCATTTTAGTTATTTGAAAATTATTGTCATTTTATTTATTTATTTATTTACTTATTTATTTTATGCTTTTTCTTATTATTGTTTTTGTCCAAATGTTGACAAAACCGTACATGCCTCTCTAAGTTCCCTGTAGTTTCACACATCATTATATCTTAATTTTTATGCATGGCTGTGAAAGTTTATATAATTAAAATATGTAATTAATTCATGGGATTAAGGGGGAATTCGAAGAAAGAACTGTACACATGTTTTAGGAGTTTAATATCTTTGAGGTTGTACAACCGAATTTAGGGACCCAACCATGGGGGTTCTGGGTGATTACTGGATCACCATCAGTATATAGGACTGCGCGCCTGGAGTTTATGCTCATCAAAATTCATTTTCATTAGTACGTAGCGGTATGTCCTGGGGCAGTACCAGGAATCATGGCCGTGGTCCCGGGTATGCACGGGATACTCGTAAAACATGTGTCACACTACTTCTGACAGTTCCAAATAAATAAACAAATAATAACATAGTATACATGTTCATTTGTTATATTGGTCTCTGTTACAAGATTATTCATGACATGTGTAAACAGATGTACTTCCTGACTATTATCATGTTCAAAATATCTATAGTTAGATTCATGTTCTATTTCGTTCTAAAGACTTATACTTCATCAATTTTATTATGACTTTTAGTATTTTTAATTAGTTTCATGCTTTGCTCACACATGTAAATATATTTATATACAAAGCGTGCATGTATATTATTATGTTTCTCTTGTACTACTTGCTAGGTCGTTCTAACGACCCTGGTTTGGCACGCCCAGATAATTTGTAGGATACTGAACGAGAGGATCGACCACAGCTGGAGCAGCATTTCATAGAGTTAGCAGACAGTTAGTTGTGATTTCATTATATGGCATCATTTAGGAGATCCTTTATTTCAGTTCTTTCAATCTTTTCCTTCTACTTTGGTTTATTGTTTCCAAAGCTCAAATTTGAAGTTGTAATAAGTGCTACCCTTCTTTGGATCTTTATTGATCTATTTAATATTTTGTTGGAATAAAAAGAATTTATTTATTGTCTTCCCATTTTTTTTTCTCAGTGCATATGTATGTGGTTTAGTGGCGGTAATATTCAGTTTTATTAAAAATATTTTAGGCTTGGCGTATTTATTTATAATACGTCACCGAACGCTACCCGCATCTTGGGTGCGGGGTGTTACACTTGGTATCAGAGCCAGGTTCGATGCTCACTTCAAGCTAACAACCTTAAACTAGGATTACTGCCACAAATACATATACATGAAATTCAATTATCTTTGATTCTTATTCTTGTTCGATTTTTCCGATTCTTTATATTTTACCATTTCGTCACCCGATTTAATCCAAATCCTTCACCCTTCAGAGAAATGGCCAGCCATCGCATCACTCCCTCCCGCATTCCTTCACAAGCTGAAGATCCCAACATGATGGAGTTGCTTAAAGGACTTATTGAGAATCAACAACAACAAATTGAGATATTGTGATAGGAGTTAGTAGCTTCTAGACAGAAGACGGGCAGTGTGTCAGATTTCAGAAAGTTGAATCCATCACCTTTTTATGGGACTGAGGAACCCATGAAGGCAGATCAGTGGCTGGTGGACACCGAGAATCTGTTGGGTGCGGCACGAGTAGTGAATGGAGACCGTGTGGAGGTGATAAAAATACAATTTATGGACATTGCTCGCACATGGTGGTTGGCCGAGGAAAATCGGTTGGCAAAACCGATAACATGGGAGACCTTTAAGGAGAGCTTCTATACGAGGTTCTTCCCCCAGACGGCACAGTGGGATCTGGAACAACAGTTTATCCATTTGAAACAAGAAAACCGAATAGTAGATGATTACACGACGGAATTTGTTAGATTGAGCAGGTTTGCCCCATTGTTGGTGACTCAAGAAATAGATAGGGCTTGAAGGTTTCGGAATGGATTGAACTTTGAGATTCAGGAACGCATAGCCACTCCACAGCTTGAAATCTATGCTCAAGTTTTGAATGCTGCAAGGGTGAAAGAGCAGATAGCCGATAGGAAAAGAAAAATTCATGTAGGGTCCCAGAAAAGGAATATGAGTCAGATGGCCGGAAGTACTTAGGGTGCTCTAGCACCACCACAGAAGCGTCAGGCTACGCAACATAATCAGAATGTGATTTGCAACTACTGTCTCCGACCTGGGCATGTTCAAAGGGACTGCAGACAAGCCCACAACTTGTGCTTGATATGTGGCTCAGCGGATCATCAGATTGGAGGGTGTCCATGGCGATGAGAGACAGGTGACATTGCCAGAGCACCAGCATCACAGCAACAACAACAGAGACTTGCAGCACCCCCTCAACAGCAAAGGTTACCGGTGCCACCTTAGCAGAGACCTACGGGATCTAATCTGAGGGGTTCCGCACTGGTCACTCAGCAACAAGCTTTCCAAAGGGCTTAGGCAGTAGAAAACCAGAGGCAAGGACATGCTTTTACACTGACGTCAGAACAGACCAGTGAGAACAGTGATGTGCTGACAGGTACTATCTTAGTGCATGCTACACCAGCATTTACATTATTTGATTCTGGCACATCTTATAGTCTTACATCATCTACATTTGTTTCCCGCCATTGCATTCCTTGTGATAATTTATCTGCGGGTTGGAACATTAATACTGGGAATGGGATAATTTTATCTAGTAAAGAGTGTAAATTATGCCCTATAGTTATTTGTGCAAGGGAATTATATCCGAACATTTTGGTAATTGATTATGCAGGGTTTGATATCATTCTGGGAATGGATTGGCTAAGTACATTCTATGCAGTGATAGATTGTAGAAAGAGAAGTGTGATATTCAAAATTCCTAGGCATCCGAGTTCGAGTTTCTTGGTAGCAGTAAATCTTTGGAGCCAGCCATGTTTAGAGCAAAGCCGACAGGAAGGGTTCTCACAACTTTAGATGTTCAGGATATGCGGACCCCAGTGGTGTGTGAGTATTTGGATGTTTTTCCTGAAGAATTGCCTGGATTGCCTCCAGAGAGGGAGGTGGAATTTGCTATAAATATTATACCTGGTACAGTACCTATTTCCAAGGCACCTTATCGAATGGGACTTGCGGAGCTGGCAGAAGTGAAAAGGCAATTGGAGCTGTTGAAGGACTTGGGTTTCATTCAGCCGAGTACGTCACCGTTGGGAGCTCTGGTTCTCTTGGTAAACAAGAGTGATGGTAGCAAAAGACTTTGCATTGACTACAGAGAACTAAACCGAGTCATAATCAAGAACAAATATCCGATGCCTTGGATTGATGATCTATTCGATCAACTTGGTGGAGCCAAGGTGTTTTCTAAGACAGACCTTAGATCTGGATATCATCAAGTGCGTGTGAAGGCAACGGATGTCCAGAAAACTGCATTCAGAACCCGTTATGGTCACTATGAATTTTTGGTGATGCCATTTGGTATGACGAATGCTCCAACAGTATTTATGGATGTGATGAATAGGGTGTTCGCACCGTATCTGGATCAGTTTGTTGTAGTTTTTTATTGATGATATTTTGATTTATTCTATGACTCGGGAAGACCACGAAACATATTTGAGGACAGTGCTGCAGACTCTAAGAAAAGAGAAACTTTTTGGAAAATTGAGTAAGTATGAGTTCTGGTTGGATAAAATATCTTTCCTGGGACACATAGTCTCAGGTGAAGGAATCTCAGTGGATCCCAAAATGGTGGAGGCAGTGAAGAATTGGCCTATTCCCAAGTCAGTGATGGAGGTGAGAAGTTTTCTCAGACTGCAGGGTATTATCGGAGATTTGTGCAAAATTTTTCCAAAATAGCAGGACCTCTGACTAAATTGATGCGTAAGGGAGAGAAGTATATATGGACTGACGAGTGTAACAATGCATTTGAAGAACTAAAGCAGAAATTGACTACCGCACCAATATTAGCAATACCACATGGATCCGGAGGGATGGTGGTATATAGTGATGAATCGGGAAGGGGGTTAGGATGTGTCCTTATGCATAATGGTAGGGTAATTGCCTATGCCTCAAGACAGCTTAAACCTCATGAAAAGAATTATCCTACACATGATTTGGAGCTGACAGCAGTTATCTTTGCCTTGAAAGTTTGGAGGCATTACCTATTGGGGAATAAAATAGAAATTTATACTGATCATAAGAGTTTAAAATACATATTCACTCAGAAGGAGATTAATATGAGACAGAGAAGGTGGTTAGAATTAATGGCTGACTACGATATAGATTTGCAATATCATCCCAGTAAAGTCAATGTCGTACCAGATGCATTAAGTAGAAGGCCAATAACTATGTATCTTACACAACAGAAGGAGTTAGTAAAGGATATGATGAATTTGGGTTAGGAAGTGATTATACTTGGGACTTTGAAGCAGTTGACGGTAATGAAAATTCAATCTAGTTTAAAAGAGAAGATCAAGATAGCACAAGAAGGGGACAATCAACTTCAAAAGATTCGAAAACAAGTGGAGACAGGTTTAAGGTCAGATTTTTCCATTCATGATGATGGATCCCTTCGTTATGGCAATAGGTTGTGTGTACCTAAGGGAGATGTTAGGCAACAGGTGTTGGAAGAAGCTCACAGTTCTGCATATTCGATACATCTAGGAAGCACCAAGATGTACAAGGATAACAATTTTAGTGGAATGGAATGAAGAGAGAGATAGCTGGTCATGTGTCAAAGTGCCTGGTGTGTCAGTAGGTTAAAGCCGAACATCGCAGAACAGGAAGACTTTTTCAACCACTTCCTATACCCGAATGGAAGTGGGAGAGGATAACCATGGATTTTGTGACAGCACTTCCTCGTAGCTTAAAGGGAAACAATGCTATATGGGTTATAGTGGATCAACTCACGAAGTCAGCTCACTTTATACCATTCCGTGTAGGTCAGAGTACGGAGATTTTAGCTAATCGCTATATCCGAGAAGTGGTCAGATTGCATGGAGTTCAAGTTGAGATTGTATCAGATAGGGATACTAGGTTCAGATCACAATATTTGACGAGGTTACAGGAAAGTTTGGGCAGTCGGCTGAGTTTTAGCACTTCTTATCATCCAGAGACGGATGGACAATCAGAAAAAATAATACAAATACTGGAGGACATGTTAAGGGCATGCATGATGGACTTTGGTGGGTCTTGGGAGGACCACTTGCATTTGGTAGAATTCTCATATAATAACAGTTATCAGGCAAGTATCAAGATGGCTCCATTTGAAGCATTATATGGGAGGAAGTGTATATCGCCTTTGTGTTGGGATGATGTGGGTGAGAGGAGACTTCTTGGACCTGAGTTAGTAACTCAAATTGTAGATAAGATTAAAGTGGTGAGGGAGCATCTCAAGGCAGCACAGAATCGACAGAAGAGTTGGGAAGATCAACATCTAAGACCTTTGGAATTTGAGGTTGGTAATAAAGTATTCCTCAAATATCACCGACTCGTGGAGTTATTCGTTTCGGCAGGCGAGGGAAGTTGGGACCACGATTCATTGGGCCATTTGAAATTGTGAAAAGGGTGGGGGAAGTGGCTTACAAGTTGATGCTACCCTCGTTTTTAGAAGGAGTGCACGATGTATTTCATGTATCACAATTGAGGCATTATATTTCAGATGCAAGTCATGTCTTGGATTATTCGGAATTGGAATTAGATATGGACTTGTCCTTCAATACTAGGCCTATTGCGATTCTAGACCGACAGGAGAAAATACTGAAAAATCGGTCAATTCCACTGGTTTTAGTTGCTTGGGACCGATATTCATGAGGAGATGCTACTTGGGAGCACGAGGATGATGTTCAAAAAGAATATCCATACCTTTTCACCAATGCAGGTAAATTATTCTTCCCGTATTTTAAAATTTCGAGGACGAAATTTTCTTTTAAGATTGGTAGATTGTAATGACCCAGAATTATAAAGTTCGAAATAATAATAATAATAATAATAATAATAATAATAATAATAATAATAAACAAGATATTTACCTAACAAATTTGATTTTTTTCTTTTAACTTGTAGTTATTTAATACTAACTAACTAGATAATAATAGATTTAGTAGGTTTAGATTTGATATTTTGTTTAGATTTGGTAGGTTTTGATTTGATCCTAGGGTAATAATAATAAAATAAATAATAAATAAATAAATAAATAAATAAATAATAATAAAATAAATAATCATAATGATAATAATAAAAAAGGCAGCGGAGAGAACTTTTCCTGTTGAACGCAGGAGAAAGAAAGAGAGAGAGGGAGAAAAAGAGAGAGAAGAGAAAGGAAGAAAAGAAAATAAAATTAAAAAAGGGGATATTGCAATCAATTTCCGGAGCGGCATTCTTGAGGCAAGTACTAAAACCCTTGACCTTCTCTCACTTGTGTATGATGAATTTGTTTAGGTTTTGATTATATTGATCTCTCGCTTAGTACTATTGTGATAATTTTTGTAAGGTCAATATATATATATATAAATATATATATATATATATATATATATATATATATATATATATATATATATATATATATATATATATATATATATATATTCTTTTTCATTCTGGTAGTAGAATATTATCTTCTGTGATTTAGCTGGATCTTTAAATAAATAGTTTGTCCTTGAATTAGAATTTTAGAACCTTTTAGAAAGCTACGTTATTCTAACATTGATTTATTAGAAATATAAATAGTGATGTAGTGAGAATAAAAGAAGCTGATAAAACAATAGTAATTTTAAAGTCAAGATTAAATTGCTGGAACATTAAAAAGAAGCTGTAAGCAAATAGAATACAAAGAAAAAAAAGGAACTAAGTATAAGAAAGTGTAGTAATAATAGAATGCAAAGCAAACCTATAATAGCTAAAAGTTCGAAAACAATGAGACTAAGAATAGATTAGTGAGATTGTAAAGATTAAACATAAACATATTAGTATGTATAAAAAGTAAAATAGAATGTGGTGAGTGTGATATATGAAATGATAAGAACTAGTAAAATAAAATTAAAATAGTATAAACTTTGAATTAAAGAGTAGTAAGATAGAAAAGAGGCAAAAAGCACTGCGATAAGTGACATTAAGAAAAGAGAGTCATATAAACTAGATAAATCAATTTTGAGAATAGTTAAGAGCAAAGTAAAAGACAAGTCAATGCAAAATGATACAAAAAATAAAAATAAAAATAGTGATATGAAACGTAACAGTAGAAAAAAAAATGATATTATAAGTAATAGGTACGTAAAAGTGAAAGTAACAATAAATAAGTAAAGAAAAGTCGTAGTGAAGAAGGATAAAGTAGATATGCAAATTAGAAGAGTAGTATAATTGGTGTAGTAATAGACTGCCTGTCCAGTGAACAGAACACAATTTTGTTCACTGAATAGAACTGCAGTGCTGTTCATTGAACAGTACTGCAGTTCTGTTCTCTGCAGAAAAAAAAAAAAAAAAAAAAGAGGAGGCGATGCATATGTACTTCGTGTTTCAAACCGTGCGTGCATGGGATGCGTGAGTGAATAACAAATAGTATATGATAGTATGGTATCTTTGTGATCAGCCCATGGTGTTCAAGTGTGAATAGGCACAATCACACGTACGCTAGCTCTTAGTATTAGTTGTGACAAAATACATAACGTGAAATCTTTAATACTTTAGAATAGTTGTTATAATTTATTTCTTAGTTCTGTTAGTTGATAGCATTTTAGTTATTTGAAAATTATTGTCATTTTATTTATTTATTTATTTACTTATTTATTTTATGCTTTTTCTTATTATTGTTTTCGTCCAAATGTTGACAAAACCATACATGCCTCTCTAAGTTCCCTGTAGTTTCACAGATCATTATATCTTAATTTTTCTGCATAGCTGTGAAAGTTTATATAATTAAAATATATACTTAATTCATGGGATTAAGGGGGGATTCGAAGAAAGAACTGTACACATGTTTTAGGAGTTTAATATCCTTGAGGTTGTACAACCGAATTTAGGGACCCAACCATGGGGGTTCTGGGTGATTACTGGATCACCATCAGTATATAGGGCTGCGTACCTGGAGCTTATGCTCATCAAAGTTCATGTTCATTAGTACCTAACGGTATGTCCTAAGGCAGTACCAGGAATCATGGCCGTGGTCTCGGGTATGCACGGGATACTCGTAAAACATGTGTCACACTACTTCTGACAGTTCCAAATAAATAAACAAATAATAACATAGTATACATGTTCATTTGTTATATTGGTCTCTGTTACAAGATTATTCATGACATGTGTAAACAGATGTACTTCCTGACTATTATCATGTTCAAAATATCTATAGTTAGATTCATATTCTATTTCGTTCTAAAGACTTATACTTCATCAATTTTATTATGACTTTTAGTATTTTTAATTAATTTCATGCTTTGCTCACACATGTAAATATATTTATATACAAAGCGTGCCTGTATATTATTATGTTTCTCTTGTACTACTTGCTAGGTCGTTCTAACGACCCTAATTTAGCACGCTTAGATAATTTGTAGGATACTGAACGAGAGAATCTACCACAGCTGGAGCAGCATTTCATAGAGTTAGTAGACAGTTAGTTGTGATTTCATTATATGGCATCATTTAGGAGATCCTTTATTTCAGTTCTTTCAATCTTTTCCTTCTACTTTGGTTTATTGTTTCCAAAGCTCAAATTTGAAGTTGTAATAAGTGCTACCCTTTTTTGGATCTTTATTGATCTATTTAATATTTTGTTGGAATAAAAAGAGTTTGTTTATTGTCTTCCCATTTTTTTTCTCAGTGCATATATATGTGGTTTAGTGGCGGTAACATTCAGTTTTATTAAAAGTACTTTAGGCTTGGCGTATTTATTTATAATACGTCGCTGAATGCTACCCTCATCTTGGGTGCGGGACGTTACACTAATCCTCTTGCAACATCCAACTAAAATGCAATTGCACCTCATTACAAACTCGAGACCAATTAACCTCTTCAGAGAAAGAGCAAAACAAAATTAAGCGCTCCACAATTCTCGCCTCCAACCCATAATGAGGACATACCATATTAGCTGAAAGCCCACGGCGACACACAATGATTAGGTGGGCATACAACCCTGCGCAATTTTATAGACCCACATCTGGACCTGAAGCATAACAACCGACTTCTACACCCACGTAAAATCGTTGGCCAACCCATGACAATGAAGGTACTTAAATATAAATGAAGTGTTGAGTCGTGATAGTGGAAGACCATGCCAAAGGATTAGACCCTCACTAAAACAATGAGGAAGGGAGATTGATGAAATCTTCTCCACCAATGCAGTATAAATTAAGTAATAGTGGTACATGGATCAGATATTGTGACATCAAATATTAGGGGTTACTTAGGAATTAGAATCCCAGACAACTATGGATCCTTCAGAACTTAGATAGAATTTCCATTAGTCACTGGCCACTAGCAACCATCTTGTACAGCTATGGCACTACTTGAGATCGCTCGCAAAACCCAAGAGGGAGCACATGTCTTCTTCAGTTCCGAAATGGAACTAGAGAGTTTATAGTTAAACATGATCATCGAGTGCTTTATCTGGCAAGCCTTTTGTAAAATATCCAACTATTGTATATCCAACCCTCCGTATTTATGTGTCCGACAAATCGAAGACCAGCCCACGAGCGACATACCATGAGATCCGTCACTTTTATCCCACAAGAAGCAACTGAACTCCTTGTCAAGGCTATCCATTAGACCCTTTGAAACTCTGGTATTGACTAGCATGAACCTTGGTACCGTTGTTAACACTGACTGAACTAGTATTTTCCATGACAACTCATCCTGAGGCACTCAACCTGGATCTTATCTTAGAAAGAAGCCACAAATATACAATGAAAATCGCATACTACTCACGAAAACATCCAAATATTTAAATGGCATAGTACCGGCTCTAACTGACAAGATTCTAGATATCCTCCTACACATTCAAGTATAGCCCCCTTACTAAAATAGAAAAAAACACTTACTCAAGTTGATAGATTGATCACTCGCAGCATAATATTGTTTAATAATTTGTCGTGGGACCTTGGCTTCTGGTAGGATTGAACAGGTCTCAAAAAACAATCAGCATCAAATAAGAAATGTATTTCTAAATTTCCAACATTATCAATGCTAGCATCCACCAGTCTACCTATCCTCCATTCATGCTTTAGTACCCTAGACAACACCTTTGAGGCAATAACAAACAGATACAATGATAGAGGATAGCCTTGGTTCAAGCCCATGGTCGCTAAAAACTATTCAAAGGCAAACCACTAATAATGACAGTAGAGAATGGCTCTCTAACACACACCATCACCCACTTAACAAATTGCCCTTGGAAGCCAAACTTCTTCAACACCAACTCAATGAAATCCCAACTTATACGGTCAAACCTCTCTCCATATTGCCATTAAGGCCCATAAGCGTACTGCCCTTAGTAGAATAAGTCATAGAGTGCAAAATTTCCTACACCAACATACTATTAGAAATACTCCTTCTAGACATGAACACACCCTAGTAATCAGAAATCAATTTAGGCAGAAGTTTTTTCAGTCTACTGATAAGAATCTTTGCAATTAATTTATACGAGAAATTACACAAACTGATTTACCGGTAATCTTTGAGAAAGAGTGCATTGTCTATCTAGGGTATCAAGGTCATGAATGTTGCTTTTCATAGCTTTGGAAGGAACTCTGTGGAGGAAAACTGTTAGATTGCTGCTATAATATCACCCTGTATAATCTCCCAAAATGTTTGTAAAAGTATTCTGAAAGCCCATCTAGTTCTATCACTTTATTGGCAACCATAGACTGTAGAACCAACTCTATTTCCCTTATTATAATAGGTCTACAAAGCTTGCATTATCCTCTATAGATGAAACCACATAATCCTCTAAGGCTCTGTTAGGTTTGAGAGAAAGCGAAGGAAAAGAAAAGAAAATAAAAAAGAAAATATTTTCTATTGTTTCGTTTGAGAAAAATTTTAAAAGAAAAGAAAATATTTTCTTACTAACCAAACATTAAGAAAAATCCAATTTCCATCTCCTTTTCTTTCCTTTTCTCTTTTCTATTCTCTTTCTTTTTCTTTTATACATTTTATTTCAAACCAAACACAGTCCAAAAGAAAGTAGAAAGTTGATGCATGCAAAAAAGATGATATTGAAATTAGGTTTTCATAAGAAAATATAATTAGCAGTTTCTATAACTAGACCTTTTTACTTCTTTTTGTTAGTTATTAGACCTTTCGTGATTAAGAAATACATAATTGATTAAGGTGTTTGTTACAAGAAATTAAAAATAAATTTCTCATGTGCTTGTTTATCAGTTGCATTGCAACTACGAGAGGAGGCTAATCTGACTGATAACATTTTAAACTTTCATAAAAATGATCTCATGTTTGATATCAAAGTGAACATGGAATTTAAATTTGGTGATTAATCAGATCGACTAGCAACCTCATTATAAAAATAAAAGTGTTTTACAACTGTACTATCAATATTAGCAAATTTTATGTGAAACTCATCTAAAAATTTGTCAAGATCAAACAGTAAACAGTGAGATAATTAATGTCAAGATTAGCTAGATAGTTCGTTTGTGCTGACCTAATAAACCCAACAACTTTGCAATTAAAAACTCATTAACCCACATCATCTTCTCATCCTTGAATGGATTAAAAACTTTCACGTACGAGTGCAGATCAGCAAATCAAAACATCTGGGTGGTCGTACCCCATGGCGTGTCGGACACCCAGAAACACACCCACAGCCGCCAGCGCTGCGGAAATGAATCAGTAACGTCTCTGCTCATCTCACTCTCATTTCGGTTTTATACGCATTTAAATTTGACCTAATCTGTGATACTTAATTAGTCTTCTATAGTGAATTAAAAAACACTTAGTAATAGAAGTAATTAGGATATTCTTCGAATAAAAGACGTTAGCCGAAGATGCCTACACAATATCTTCTTCTTTACGGTTGTTATTATTATTATTATTATTATTTATTGATTTTGTTAAGTTATATGTGTGGCTGCCCCTATAACTCGCATCCATGTCATTTATATTAGTTTTCTTTTCAATAATCTTGCTTTAGATTAGTTGCTATGCATATTATTAGACTGTGCCATATATAATTAATTAACTACATTTAAAAGACAAGAACATGACAGAGAGGGAGAACTTGGCACGCAGATAGATTGATTGTCGTTTCGGCAATGTTAAGATCGCATCCTTAGTTAGGAGCCATAAGAACAACCTAACTTTTCAAAAAAATTCATAGGGGGAGAGGCACACAGATAGAGAGGTCGTTTGGAGAGGCAATTTCCGGTGAGCCAGGTAAGGAAACTTTGGTTAGCTAAAAAAAAAAAAAAAAAAGAGAGAGAAAAAACAGACAGAGAGGGAGAACTTGGAAGTGTCATACATCTACTAGGGACAAACTACTGGAGAGTATCTTCTTTGCTCAGAGTATTCTCATCACCGGCAAGGAGTGGTGCAAAGTATAGCGAAGGCCGTCAAGGAGACTATCTCTGTGGCTAACTTCACACTGCATTACTGTTAGGGACAATGGAGGTCAACTGGGGTTGGTTGGGGAAAAGCAACAAACAGAAGGAGAAAGAGAGCAGCGACGACGATAAAAATCCAAAACATCGTTGCCGTAGCTGGAGTGAGGTCGTTAAGGAACCGCCAGTTGCTTTGGGGAGCACAATTGCAAGCAGGACAGGTCATGGTGTGACTATCCCCGCGCCGTCCTCTCCCCGGATGCAGACGGTGTGCTCCGCTGACCTGAACCCGAATGGAGTATACACGGATGAATAGGTGTTGGCCATGTTCGCTAAAGCAAAGAAAGGCAAAACTGGGATTAACGGTGATGACAGAGAGGGATGGATTGAGCACAAATCAATAAAAACAATCAAATTTGAGCGTAAAATGGAGAGTAAGACACCGAAGAAAAGAAAGTTTAGCCCATAATACAATGAGAGCGACGGCTTGTGGATCTGTGGGAAGAAAGGGCATTTTAAGGACGAGTGTCCGTACCTCAGATGCAGATTTTGCAAAATACTCGGCCACATCATCGCGGAGTGCCCCGCTCTCCCTGAGAAGCTGAGGCATGAAAATGCGGGAAGTAACAAGATGGTGGGGAACAACAACAGGAAGGGGCCAGAGGTGGTTGCTAGAAAGAATACGACTAAAGCACACAAGCCAGTGGTGGGGAATAAGAAGGGACCAGTGAACCAGTCGCGGCTAGAAATGCAATCATAGAAGGTTGCCGGGCATAGCAACGAAAATCAGCGGGACGGGTGGCTGTTGAGCTTAGCCACGCCAACACCCCCCATGTTTTCATTCCACTATCGGACCAAGCAATAAAAGAATTTAACAACTTGACTGGTATTATCAGAGTTATAATCTCAGGTCACGGCAATCCCACAAAGGAGGAGATAGTTAGTGGCCTATGTGCACTTTCTTCATCTCTCCAAAATCATGATTGGAAGCTTTTTGAGGAATGTGACACCTACATTGCCCGGTTTCCATCCCCGGCAGGGCTTGAGGTAGCTTTATGCCGCACTTCGATCCCTTGCAGAGGGTATGAAGCCGCATTCAGAGTGATTCAGTAAGGCAATGACGAGGCAACTCGCTAGCATAAATTTCCAGTTAGAGCATGGATCGCGGTAAGAGGAATTCCTTTCAACCACTGGAACCAAAATGATCTAAACAAGATTTTTATTAAACATGCACAGATTTTGCAGATTAGTGAATCGACACTGGACAAGACTGAGCTATCGACGATGAGACTATATGTTAGGTGTGATGATCTAGACTCTATTCCAAGAGTTACAACGTTACAACTAAGATTAAAACTCAGATCATAGAGCCCACTGAGATCAAGGGGACACAAGAAGATTGAGACAAGGCAGCAAAAGAGTTGGAGGGGCCATCAGAGCTGAATCGGAGCTCTGATAAGACTCTTACCTTGGGTACTTCGAGGTTCGACGGTGAAGAAACTGAGAAAATTAAAACTCAGGCTATCGGCATCACCGGCAAAGGATTGTCAAGATCAGAACAGGTGATGGCAAGAATCGAGGTGAAAAGAAAGTACACATGGGTTAGAGACTAGTTGAAGCCACCTTCGACTAGTCAAACAGACCGAGAGACGAAGTCGATGGCTTTACCCAGTGGTTCCTGAGCTGTTGGCTTGGGATCGATAGCAGAGGGTGTGGAAACAGCTCATAAGGCTGGAGCAGACTTACCTGAGAAGGAAAAAAGTAGACCCATAGATTCGGACGGTACCCACAAGAGACCAAATAGTGGGGATTGCACTGAAGAAGAAAGGAGAGGACATGGCTTTCGCATCTTGGAGAACGGCACCAACTTGCCACTGATTTCTTATGGAAAGGATGGAAGGTTGACCTAGGAAGAGCGGATCCTTGGGCAGAGGGATTTTCGGCTGGGAGGAAGGACAATGGAAGAAAAAGAGACATATTCGGGAGATAGGGAAGGGGGTGGCAGCTCTAAGGTTGAAAGCAAGGATAAGGGGAATGTTCTCAGCAAAATTCTTTCTTCCTTCCATTGAAATAACTTAATTACAAAGAAAGTGAATAAAATAAAACAAACTAAAGGATTTATAACTTATCTCTCTCTTTTACAATGAATTGTGGGCTCTATGTGGCGATGGGATCTATCTAGTAGCTCTTTTTTATGATCTTGACGTGAAAGTATTTTTTCTTGATGAAAAAGATGGCCGGCCCTAAATCTTCTCTGCTGGTCTTCGCGAATTCAAGGCTCACACGCATAACTCGAATTTCACAAAAGCTTACAAAAAGATCCTTGAGTCAATTATGAGTTTCCAATTGAGTCAATTATGAGTTTCCAATTGAATAGAATTGGAAAGTAGTTGTGTTCATCAAAAATTCTAATCAAATATCTTAGTTTTGATTTAAATTTCTTGAATATGAATTCTGATTGGACTCAATTTGGGTATTGGATAAGCCCAAATCTCAATTACAATCAATTTAAGATTCTGATTGAACTCAATTTGGATATTAGATAGACCCAAATGTCAATCTCAATCAATTTAGAACTCTAATGAAATCTGCTCACGCGGAGTTAAATACGCTGAACGCGGAGCTATAGATTTAGCTCCGCGTTTTACTCAACGCGAGGCTAAATCTTAGCCAAACATGGAGCTATGAAATTAGCTCTGCGTTCTGCATGGTTATTTCCTTTTTATTGATTTTTAAAAATTTTACCACCCATAGAATCCCTTTCAAAGTTTTCAAAATGGCTTTTAACTTATCAAATTTTGAAATATTTTGGATCTTCAATTTGGTGATCATGTTAAGATCAAGAAAATCGGTAGAGGTGGCTAATCGCACTGCCTGACGTTTGGCGGAGACGCTTAATTGCACACGCCAAAATGATCGGGTCAGGATCATCGATCTTTCGTAGCGGTGCCCAATTACACATGCCTGATAATTTGGCGGAGACGATTCAAGGCTCTCTCGCGTAACTTAAAATACATCTCACCGTTGGAAATAGGAACTTAACATAACAGAGTTTATAGGATTTTTAGCAAACTTCCAGGTACCAACAGATTTGATTAGCATTTACCAACTACCGTTTGAGTTGGGCTATCTATATTATTCCCCTCAGCATGATGAGTTATTGAGTAATTGATTTTCTCTCCCCTTTGCCTTTAACAGTATTGAGTAGTTGATTCATACTTTTACCCCCAGTATGATAGAGTTGGCGAGGAACTTGATCTCCTCTTCCCGCCACTTTAACAGCATTGGGCAATTTTTTTTATCTATAACACTCAATTAGCTATTCCAATGGCTAGCAAGAGTAGCAGAAACAACATGATGTTTATCATCATCAATGTTTTCGGCACCTCCAGTCCAATCCGGCTGCTAGACAATGAGGACGACTCGATCGCAGTTATGGTTCAGAGCGTACCCAACTGGCAGCTTGCAAGTGTGGGTTGTCCGTACTTAGTGTCGATATTGGCTTCCCTACTGGTACAGGGGTTGCTCCGGAAGGGAACTCACTGGTTCCTACCACCAAAATTGTCATATTTGCAGAAACTTTCTTCTGTCCTCTTTAAGTGTGAGAACTCTGACTTCTATCAATACTTGAATTCGGTTCTTAAGAGGATAGCAATTTTTAGTTGGGTGTCCGACGTTGCGATGGTATAGGCAATAGTTAGGGTCATTATTTTTACCAGCGTCTTCCGGTTTTTGATTATCCGAAAGCTTCAACATGCCCTTTCTAAGTAGGAGATGGAATAGAGTACCTGTCTACTCCATCTTGAATGTATAAATTCTATCTTGGCGGGGCCTATTTTGACATGCACCTCTCGGATTTTTAGGTCTTGCCTTTACCGGACTTGTCTGTTTTGGAATAACATCTAATGTCATTACAGGCTTCCCTTTATTTTTAAGATTCTGTAGATATGGCCTGTTATTTATAGAGTTTCTCGTGCGATGAGATTTCTCAATCTGGCGAATTATATCTTCACCTACTCTCCCTGCTTTAATAGGTCTTTCTAATTCTTAGACTCTACAGCTCCCATTCTTATCAGCACGCCAGTCCTGAAGTTATGCTTGCAGGTTTCCACCAGAGTTTCTTGGGTCATACCGTGTTTACAATGCACGGATTTTTCCCTAAAGCATTCAATAATGGTTGTGACCGCTTCTTCTTCTCCTTGTTTGTCGCAAGGAGGGAATGAACCGATATTTCGGTATTATCCTCAAAGAAACATGCCAAGAACTGCTTCTCGACATCGTACCAAGTATTAATTATCCCCGGGGGGCAACTGCATAAACCATGTAAAACCAGGTCCTCGTAAAGTGCTCACAAATACTTTGGTCATTTATGAGATCATTTCCCATCAGATGACCGGCCTGTGACAAGAAATAGTATATGTGCTGGCTTGGGGACCCCTTCCCGTCATATGACTCCAATTTGAGGGGTTTGTATTTTTCTGGATAAGGGGCGAAGTCCCACTCAAGCAGGTATGGTCTTGAAACCCCTAATTCTTTCAATT
Organism: Dracaena cambodiana; assembly: GCA_036321105.1. NCBI lineage: Eukaryota > Viridiplantae > Streptophyta > Magnoliopsida > Asparagales > Asparagaceae > Dracaena > Dracaena cambodiana. The sequence goes on along the minus strand of JAYEPQ010000020.1, from coordinate 12,642,578 downwards.
CTTTCTTGTGCATTAGGACATCCAGTTGGATTTGCAATTTCTTGATCTTTTCTTCATGAGGATCACGGAAAGAGTATTTGTCATTTTCCTCATGCGTCGAATAAGCCTTTTCTTCTTTATTGTCTTCATTCATTTTAAACGGTATCTCCTCGTTTTTATTTGGTGGTGTTTCCGAGGAAGAAGTTTTCGCTCTATCTTTGACTATCTTCTGAGTATTTTCGATCACTTTTAGAAGCATTAGTTTGCGGTCATTAGTGGCCTTTTACTGACCTCGAATCATCTGCTCTTGGGCTTCTATCCTATGGTCAATGTCATCGAACCTGTCCACTGTGTGCAAGTATGATTTCAGTGGTCGGGAGAATGCACAAGATTGTAGGGAAGCTATGGCCGAATTGTCGTTGTCATTATCATAAGAATATTTTGCAAGTTTCTTGTAATTTCGAGGAGCGACAGCACCTGATTTGAGCCAGGTGAAATGATAAGGTTTTTCATCGTCTGCATCTGACTCATATTCTTTCTCCACGATCTTTTGCCTTTACCGACCATATTTGAGGTCACTGTGTTTAACTCTTTTTCTTTAATTTTGTATCTCAGATAATTATTTCTCCTCTTTGGAGTATCTTGACGAGACTCAGTTATTCTGTTAAATACAGACACTCTCTTCTTTATACAACAGCAATTATCCAATACAGCAGACACGGATGTAATGAGTTGCTCACAATGGCATGTTGAGTGTGGTTGAGCTTGAGTCATGCTCCTTTTATCTGTCAAGTAATCTCTGAGATCAAGAATTTTAGATGAAGAATTTTGGGCGTGGGGCCCACTTAGTAGTCGGGAGAGTCCGGAAGCTTGCTGAAGCTTCTTAAAAGTGCTGGTGTTGAATTTGTGCTCAACACCCTGATTATCAACCTTAAATTTGTATTTTGGCTGGTTCACGCGGAGCTGGTAGTTAGCTTCATGTTTTGAACTATTTATGCGAGGATGGACCATAACTTCGCGTTTTAGATCATTTACGCGAGGTTGGGCAATAGCTCGCGTTTTACGCTAGGCTCGCGGTTTACGCTGGCTTGGTATTTTTACAGAATTTTAACTTTTGGTATCTTAGCCTTACGTGGTGAGGAATTTTCGCACGCTGGCTTATTCTTGCGATTTACGCAAGTTTTATCTTCGCGTTTAATTCAAGTTTCATTAGCTTCGCGATTTACGCTAGCCTCGCATGGAAAATCACACACTGGCTCCGCTTTGAGTTTTACGCAAGAATCCTTGGCTTCGCGATTAATGCTTGGCTCAAGTTCGAGGTTGATAACCTCGCATGGGAAATCACACGCGGATTTCTCCTTGCAATTAATGCAATTAACTTTGCGATTCCCGCGATAGTAGCAAGCCTTGCGATTAACGCAAGATTTACTGGCTTTGCGATTAACACTAAGCTCAGTTTTAGTCTCGCGTGAAAAATCACACGCTGTCTTAGTGCAAGAATTCTTGACTTCGCGATTAACGTTTGGCTCAAGTTTAAGGTTGATAACTTCACGTGGAAAATCACACGCGAGTTTATCTTCGCGATTAACGCTATTGTAACAAACCTTGCGATTAACACAAGTTTTACTAGCTTCGCGATTTAAGCTTGGCTCAGTTTTCTTTTGAAAATCAATAGCCTCGCGTGGAGAGTCTCCATCACACGCTGGCATAAGTTTGCATTTTACGCAATGTTGACTGGTTTTGCGATTGACGCAAGCCAGTTCGCGAGGTGCAGTAGCCTCGCATTCTGCTATTTCATTAGCCTCGCATTTAACGCGGGTTTTGAAGGCTCTCCTCCTTACTCTCCGATTTCGATTGTGGAGTTGGGTTCTGGTCAAACCAGTTACCAAGCCTTCTTTGGCAGTAGAGATATCATCCTCTGTTAGAGTTTTCTTCCTAAATGACAGCTCCATAGCTACGGTCTCTAAGGGTCTCCATTTAACGGTGGATTCCCGATTACCCGATTTACAGATATTGGAGCACACGCAGCGATAGCACCACGTTTTGGTCAGATTACCTGATTCAGTGAAGAGATACTCCTCGTATTTATGCTGGTCGATCTCTACGACGAGCATATTAACATCGGATCTAATCTTTTCCACGTTAGATTGCGCCACGATCTTTTTTCAGTAAAAAGAGATGTCGCTCACTGTGGTCGCCAGTTTGTGATCGCTAGCAAAATTCTTGCTTCCTTCCATTGAAATAACTTAATTATAATGAAAGTGAACAAAAGAAAACAAACGAAAGGATTTATAACTTATCTCTCTCTATTACAATGAATTGTGGGCTTTATGTGGCGATTGGATCTATCGAGTAGCTCCTTTTAACGATCTTGACGTGGAAGTCTTCTTTCTTGATGAAAAGATGGCCGGTCCTAGATCTTCTCTGCTAGTCTTCGCGAATTCAAGGCTCTCATGCATAACTTGAATTTCACAAAAGCTTCCAAAAAGATCCTCTAAGGCTCCTCAAGAGAGTATTTATAGCCTTGAGTCAATTAAGAGTTTCTAATTAAATAGAATTGGAAAGTAGTTGTGTTCATCAAGGATTCTAATCAAATATCTTAGTTTTGATTTAAATCTCTTAAATATGAATTCTGATTGGACTCAGTTTGGGTATTGGATAAACCTAAATCTCAATCACAATCAATTTAGGATTTTGATTGGACTCAATTTGGATATTGGATAGGCCCAAATCTCAATCTCAATCAATTTAGAATTCTAATGAAATCTATTCATACGGAGTTAAATACTCTGAACATAGAGCTATAGATTTAGCTCCGCATTTTACTCAACGCGAGACTAAATCTTAGCCAAACGCGCAGCTACAGAATTAGCTCCGCATTCTGCGTGGTTATTTCCTTTTTACTGATTTTTGAAAATTTTACCACCAACAGTGAAAGGGGTATTAATGGGTTTGGGTGGGCCTGGTGAACAAATGGCCCAGCAGAATTTGGTAGTGCAGAACCAATATGAATCAAATCCGGTTAAGAGCCCACTGAATACTTTGGGCCAAAAAAATAATTTGGAGCTGTAGTCCACATATTTTGTACCTCAAAATCAACACTTGCTAATATTTCCCTCATTCCCTAGCTTAGATAGAGAATTATTAAAGGAGACCATGGCTAGGACCATAGAAAATTTAATCAAAGGAGAGGAGTCTGTAGCCACTTGGTGTCTTCAACCTTCTTAACGGTCGAAGAGGCTTCGACTGAAGTCAGCATCAAGGATAAAGTCACAGTGTTCAGAAAATCCGATCGAGATGTCGGGTAATATTGGGGAGGGGAAAGGATTCTGGACGGAATGGTTGACCTAGAACCTGTGAGTGAGTATGATGAGAAGATCCCGGCTGCACAAGAAGAACCAATTTTAGATTTTGATTAGATTACCGGAATCCCTAACCTACCAACAACTGCTACACCAGCAAGGCATACCAAGAGGCTGAGCGAGAAGAGAGGGGGTCACAACTACTAGTTTGGACAGATACTTTCACTCGTGTCAAAGAGAAAGGCATTACACGTAAATCTTGATAAAGGTAACTCTTTATTCTCTTTTGATATTCTTAATTTATTACCAAATCAAACTTTACTTGAATTTGCGCAAATATGTAATATTGATTTGGGGGAAAACGACTATAGTAGGGCCCTAAATATCGACCTCATAAAAAAATACATGCTAGGAGAAATGATATTTGGGAGGGTGAGCTAGACAGCGTACACTCATAAGGGACAGTCGCTAGAATAATTGGAGAAGGTAACAACAATTAAGCATGAAGATAGTTTTTTGGAACGTTAGAGTCTTGAGGGACAGGACTAAGAGGAGAATGGTAGCCAAGGTGCTAAAGGACAATGGAACAGATATATTTTGTTTTGAAGAAACAAAATTAGATGATCTATCGATTCTAGTGGAACGAAAAATCTCTTTGAGAAGAAATTTTGAAGTGATCTACAAAAAAGCTAGGGGGACAGTAGGGGGGTTGCCGTTGGAGTGAATCGAAACGGGTATGAAATTTTAAACGCATACGCCAAGGAATACACACTGATTGTGATTATTAAACAAAGGACATGTGATTGGATCCAGAAAATCACGACAATTTATGGCCCGAATCATAGGGACTGAAGAGTGGTATTATGGGATGAGATCCGTGAGATCAGTCTACATAATAATCTCTATTGGGTAATTGGAGGAGACTTTAATGTCATAAGATATGCGGAGGAATGTTATGGTGGGGATCATAACACTCAGGATAGGGAAAATTTTAATGGCATCATCAGTGAGTTGGGGCTCATAAAGATCCCGTTAGTTGACTGACAATTTACATGGTCCAACATGAGGGAAACTCCTTGTTTGGCTAAACTAGATGGGGTGTTGGTTACGGATACTTGGGAGGCAAGATTTGGTCTGTCCAGGGTTTATTCGATTCCTAGACCCACATTAGACCATGCCTTGAAATGTCTAGATTCGGGAGAATATGGTCCAATACCCAAAAGAATCTTTCATTTCGAGAGGTGGTGGTTGGAGCATAATGAAGTCTATAAACTAATCTGAATGAATTGGTCACTTACAATTAGGGGAAGCGATACAACAGAGGTTTTATACTACAAATTAAGAAGATTACGATGGGTTCTGTCCAGATGGGATAGGAGACATCGAAATTTGGCAAGGATAAGAAAAAAGGAATTGATGCAAAGGATTGAGGCGCTGGAGAAACAAGAGGAGATTGCCAACCTGATAGATGAGGAGAGAGCATCCTTGTTATCATATCGAAAAAAAAATATAGGAGATTTTCAAAATGGAAGGGATTATATGGCATCAGCGAGCCCGAACTAAATAGTTGAAGGAGGACGATGCTAACACGGTTTATTTTCATAGGGTCGCAAATATGAGATAAAGGACAAATGCAGTTCGTTCACTTAACACCCCAGAGAGCAGAACAATTGTTGGAGCAGATCTCAAGAAACATATTTACAATTATTTTCGGGACATCTTTGGCCGGATGGAAGATAGAAGGATTAGTCTCCTTAAGGAAATTTGGCCCTCGCAAAGTAATTTGAATGACCTAGAGAAATATTTCACTGAGGAAAAAATCAAAAAGGCTATTTAGGACCTAGGACAGAACAAGGTGCAAGGTCCAGATAACTTTTCAATATGATTCTTCTAAATCTTCTGGCCAGTTATTAAAGAGGATCTCTGTAATTTGTTCAAAGAACTGAATATTGGAGGTGCCCGTATGGACAGATTAAACTATTTTATAGTCCTCATTCCTAAAATGGAGTCTCCAAAGACGATCACTGAATACCACCGATAGCCCTCCTAAATGGCATCCTCAAAATATTCTCGAAGGTTCTAGCAACTTGTCTAGTACCATATCTCCAAGAGATGGTCGATGATACCCAAACAGGATTCAATGCAGGATGCAATATCCTCGACGGAGTGGCCAGTGCACAGGAGGTAGTCCACTATTGTAGAAGGACTGGCAAGAAAGGTTACTTACTGAATCTTGACTTTGAGAAAGCATATGACAAAGTGAACTGGAATTACTTGCTAAAAGTTTGGAAGAATAGGGGATTTGGTCGCAAGTGGATCAATTGGATTACCATCTGGTTTCACTCTGTAAAAGTGTCCGTTTTGGTTGTCCATTTTGGTTGATGGTGAGTCAGGGAGGGAGATTATTTGCAAAAAGGGCTCAGACAAGGTGACTCTCTGTCCCACCTGCTTTTTGTCTTAGTGGCAGAACGACTTAACTTATTGTTCGACCGTATGAAGGCTGCGGGAAAGATTAAGGGACTCCCTGCCTTTAGATCGGCATCATTCACGAATTTGCAATATGCATATGACACACTAATCTTCAGATACTGCAACGTCTTATAGGCATGTACGATCAAATGGATTCTAAATTACTTTGAGGCATGGTTTGGATTGACAATTAATTACCATAAGAGCTCCGTCACTTTTATCAATGGAGGGAACATCACAAGTAAGTTGATTGTGAGTTTTTTTGGCTGTAGAGTAAACAGTTTTCCAGTCACATATTTAGGGATCCCGATCAAACTGGGAAAATTCCAAAAATTGGATTAGAATTCAATCATTGAAAGAGTAGACAGGAGATTGGACGGTTGGAAGGGGAGAACTTTGTCCCTGAGTGGTAAGTTAGTCTTACTAAATGCAGTACTCTCTACAATTTCATTGTACTTCATGTCTTACCTTATCTTGCCTCATTGGGTTAGACAGAAGATAGATAGAAATCGTAGCAGGTTTTTATGGGGGAACTTGGTAAATCATGAGAAGAAAATCCATTTGGTTATCTGGGATCAGGTGTGTAAAGCAAAGGGAGAAAGAAGACTAGGTGTTCTGAACCTAAGAAATTTCAATCTGCTCCTTATAACTAAATGGTGGTGGAGGCTTTTGTCTTAACCAGGGGAAACACTTCAAGTCATGTTACGTAAAAAAAATGGTCCAAGAAGGGGCTCTTGGAGAGGAAGAGATAGAAACAAATATAATGTCTCGGGTTTCTGGAGAGGGATCAAGAGTACGAGAGACTTTTTTTGGCAGGGTGTCACTTTTAAAGTTGGTACGGGTGATACCATTGCATTTTGGGAGGATACTTTGTGTGATGTCTTACCTCTTAAAGCTTCTTTCCCAAAGGCTTACAAACTTTGTAAGCGTAAACAGGGAATGATTGCGGAGTTCTGGAGTAGAGAAAGATGGAGGCTAGGAAGTGACCAAAGTGTAGGCTGGCATATTATATGTAATATCTTATAGCAAGCCCGGATCAATAGCAGTCAGGATATCCCATTCAGAAAATGGGAGAAGTCCGGTCTTTTTTCAGTAAAGACAATGTATGACTTCATAAATGACGGGGGGTTAGATCCAAGTACATAACTCATATTTGAAAGACAAGATGTCCTCTAAAAGTAAATGTTTCTTTTGCTTTTAGACAAGAATGCGATTTTTTACTTGGGACAATTTACAACGAAGAGGATGACAGGGTCCCAGTAGATATATTCTATATGGGACCAGTATTGAAACAGTAACACACTTAATGGCAGAATGTATATACACTATGGCGGTTTGGATGGAAGTTGCCCACAGGCACGACATCCAGCTAGATTTGGATAAGTCGTCGACGATCTGGATGAAACTTCTTCACACAGGAAGTAATCCAGATATGACGAGAAGATTCACAGCTGTGATAGCTTGGAATCTGTGGCTAGAGAGAAACAGAAGATTTTTTTGCGATACGGCCTATACTTTGGACCATTTTATTTACAGTATTACTAATGAATGTTATTGTGGACAACAACATTTGGAGATACAGGGACGACCTCTCATGGTACTACTCCCAGGATTATTGCCTCGGATACCCCAGCCCCCGCACAGGGGACGACAACTATAGGCACTAATACAACCATTACCGCACAAGGAGACCTAGACGATGAGAAGTAGGGAAAGTGGATGCCCATGCATGAGCTAGTTGTCTTCCTATTATCTGTAGCATGTATTAGAATATGATGTAATTCATTCTGTTTATGGATGAGTATTTGTACTCTCTACATTTCTCTTTGTACTTTTTCCTTTTTTATGGTTATGCCTATTGTAGTTCTGTTAAAATCATTTTAATGGAGCACGAGGGGCAGTAGCTCACCATTTCTTATAAAAAAAAGACAAGAGCATATGTTGTCTTAATACAAAAGACAGTATGAGATATATAAAATATTTATTTTTTGGATAATTGGTAACAATACGAGAAATGTCAGCAGTAGTTACGTTACATAAGCATCTGCCTTGATTTGGTCCATCAGTTTCGTGATGGAGGACATTTTGATTAGACGGTCCCCGAATCTACACCTCGGTGTAGTTGTTGTAGTTATACGGTCAGTCAAACTATTGAAATGGCTTGGCTTGGTATCTTTCTTCAGTTTCTTGTGAGGGAAATTATATAATGACTATATAACCTTTGCCAAAGGCTAAGACTGTGTAACTGTGACCTAAGTAATGTTTTCTATGAAATATATATGAAAAAAAATAGGAAAGATAAATAAGGAATGAATGTCAGCTAGGAATGGAAAGCTGTAGATTTAGTCCTTGACACCAAGGGCAAGATTAGATTTTTGGCATTTGGCATTTTGATTATGATGGTTACATATCATGTAACACCATGATTTAAAGAATGTTGCAACAAATAGGTGATTGGAAAATAGAAATTAGAGAGAGTAGGATAACAGTTATAGATGGATTATGAAAATAGAAGAAATGTGGTAAAATTCCAAATGTCAAGTTGCTCTAGCTAGTCATACTTCATATGCATGATATTTTAAAATTTTATGAGAACCATGTTGCCTCATGAGGAGTTGGGAGATATCATGTTAGAGTTTTTTCATATAGGAAAAGGGTTCTCTTTCAATATCACTGTAACACTCCCATTTTTCAGCTGCTTCTCAAAACGGAGGGCGCTACTTAATTATCACTGGACAACCCAACAGTTTGATCAAGATCTTGGAATAAACATTATTACTGTTATATCTAGATTGATAAATAATATATCTTGAAGATATATTTCATATAAAGAGTTGATTAAAAAAAATAACACACTGCTCTGAATATTTACACAAAAGAATCAAAATACAAAAGAGTAAAGCAGTGCCCAGGTAAACAAAATATAAACAAGATATACAAAAGTTCTCCATAAACTATTTTGTTGTTTACTGTCGTTCAGTCTGTTCGATGAAGTATGGGTTCTTAGTTGGAGTTGCTTCCCTTTCTTTGCCTTCGAAACCTTGGTTCAAAATTTAAGGGATTAAAACCAACAAATAATAAAAGAAGAGTGAAAAATATATGTACTGTCACAGTACTGGGAATAAGGAATATGTAAATAAACGATGTTGGTGTTGAACGTGTCCCATGAATCATGAATAATAGAATAAAATAAACTATGTCTGTCATTTGAGATTAACAGGTACGTATCATTTAAGAATAACAAGTCTAGGTCATGTCCTTTTTAGCATTTAAAATTCAATGATGGATAAGATGGCGCGAGATTTTCCGTGTTATACAGGTGCTTGTGCATACTTGGGACCCAGTCCAAACCTATGGTGTTGAACCGTGACGCATCTCTAAGTGTTGTAGTCAAATTCCGTACTGTGAAATAGTAATGGACATCATCCTTATGAGAACTCATGTATCAAACTGTGGCTCAATACCACACAGTACTGCCGCAGTGTAAATTCTCAGCACCTAATCAAGATGTTGGCTAACAAGATCCTTATACAATATGGTTCTAATGCATCATGTAGTTTCTTCAATTCTCATGTCAATGATACACGATATATATAAATCAATAAAAACCCATGGCTTGTCAAGTCAGACTGTGTTCATATTCTTTACAAGAAATAGGAATTCATGAATCAAAATTTAGGACCATGTGCACACGTATCACGAGGATATTTTGTTTCTATATAATTAAGATATATGAATCTTGTCATCATATTTCTATGAACGATCATACCTCCGTATATCTTGTATGACAATAATTCATTATTGATTATTACTTGTCATGTCATCATAAAATATCATTATGAAATATCATGACTTGCCAAACCATAACCTCTTTAATTTGGTGATAGAATCATGTAGAAATAAATAAAATAAGACGAGATCCTCGTTTTCAGCTCCTTGCCGTTGGTATGGCAAGAGATCCGCGTTTTAGCTCCTCCATGTAGCTGACATGTTAATTCCAAGTCCGTGTTTTAGCGTTAACAAGGATAGTTTTTATCCTTCAAAACTCTGGAATAAAAGTACAGCCTTTTGGGACCCGCATTATAATTATATTTAGCTCTAACCATGAGCTTAGAAAGTTAAAATGCGGATTTTCCTATGATTGTTGATCCGCATTTTTATTTAAATGGGTTAAAATTTAGTTTTTGAAGCCTTCATGACTCAAACGCGACCTTACGCTTGAAATATGGGCTATATCCATGTTTTAATTCAAGAGACATTTTTTATGTAAGTAGACCCATGTTTCTATTTAAACATGGTGAATTTTAAATTTTAAGGCCTTATGGGTCCCAACGCGACCCTATATCCGCAACGTGGCTAGATCTGCATTTTTCCTAAAACACAACCTTAAAAGTCTCCGTGGATTTCTTTAAATGCGATCTTGTAACGTGATCTTATAGGTTCACACGGATTTTTCTGGACAAGGACCTGGTTTTGTCCCTTTAGCAATTATCCTTGTTTATTCAGACCCACATCTAGTTGTTAAAAAGAGTAACCTTATATTCTCAAGGTTTAAACACAAAACGCAACCCAATGAGCTTGTCCGCAGTTTTCTCTAGATGACGAAGATCTGCATTTCTAGCCAACTTCTTAGCCTTTGTGGTCCGTGTTTTAATTCATTTAGATAGGTAATTAGTCTCTAAATATCACAAAACCAAAACACGACCTTTAGAGGCCTACATTTTTATCCCTTAGTCATTTTTCAAGGTTTTTATGGTTTGTGTTTTATTTATGCAAAGATCTGCGTTTTTAGTTTAATGCGACTTTCAGATATCCGTGTTTTAGTGTACCTAAGGAGATGACCAATTTCCTAGTTCTATTACGACCAAATGCAACTTTCAGAGGCCCGCATTTTATTGTATCTAAGAAGATAATTAATCTCTTGATATTTTTAGGGTCAACGCGACCTTAAGAGGTCAGTTGATTTTAGGAATGTATTCCCTTTTAACCTCAAAATTTCACCACCGCACTCTTCGATTATTGTTACTAATCAATAATCTAAAATATGAACTAGATATATCCAAATTCTAAAGGTCTAAATTATGATCCTAAATCCTTTATAAGATACACACTCCAAATTAAACAAAATATTTCAAGAAAAGAGCAAAGAATAGAATGTTACTTGCCTCGAATTCTTTTAAATCTTTTGATTTTGTGAATCCCCTTTTCTTTTCCTTCCCTTTTCTTCTTTATCTTTTGTTTTTCCTGTGAACAGACAAACAAGGTTTGGAGGAGAACGTATTTGCTTGGCTCCTAGTAAAATTCTCTTTGAGAGAATGAGATTGTATATGTTCGAAGGCTCTTTTGTAATTTCATCCCCTTCCCTTATCATCTTTTCTTCTCTAAACACTCCATGTAAAGGCACGTGCCCAACCAAAGTACCACTCTCACTTTTCTTTTGACAACACGTTACTAACTCATTGGGGTGTACCTTAAAAATTTAGTTAAATTTGAAAGTGTATAGAAAGAAATTTCTAATTTATTTAATATTTTATTATTTTATAAATTTGAGAATATTTTTTGGATTTGCAAAGAAAATTTCTAAAAATCATAAATATTAAAAAACTAATAAGTGCGAAGACCGAATATTATTTGGAATTACGGATTTAAAGTTACGTCCACCGAAAATTATTTCGGTGTTCTTATTTGACTCGATCACACTTAAAAACAAATACGAGTAGCATGAAATTTGGGGTATTGCAATCACTGCTAGCAACAAGCCTTCAACCCGTGAATTTCTTATGACATTTAGCAAATGTAATATGCTCTCCTCAAATTTGTTTCTCTGTTATTATCTACATTCATCTACTGTAGTTTAACTAATGTTAAATATTTTGAATAGACACACTTAAACATGCACATGCTCGTGGAATGATAAAGTTATTAAAAGGAGTGATAAAATTATTAATATGTCGGTCACGTAAAAAGAATAAGACAATGTTTCCAAAATAGATAGTTATACATGTTAACTCGAAAGTCCTTAAAAAGAAAATTCTTCAATTCATACTTTTGCATAGAGATATATAGACAAGGTCATGCTGAAAAAATAGGAAACTATTCAAAGATATTTATTATACGAAATTATCATTGAAGGAAGTATAATAAATGAGAACAGCATTACCACTGTATGCATCTGCTCAACTGCTCATGCACATGTTCCAAAAATGGATATAATTGTTCTTTTTTTTGGAACAAAAAATATACTTTGAATTTGCACTCGAGATCTACTCATACTCAAACTTACCCTGTAACCATCTGAGACGTACATTTCTTAGAAGCGAATAAGGTACTGTAACAAATTAAGCTGGAAAAATAATTTTACTTTTATGTATTATACACATAATAATTGATAAAACGCGTAGTCACATATGCATTGCAAATGCAAGAAAGTTAGAGTCTAAATTAATAAAGAGAAGAAGGCAAATGCAATAATTTTTCTTAGCAAATTCCCGGTTTATTAGGTGGACCCTTGACTTTATAACAACCACATAATTGCCTCATAATTAAGCACAAGCTGCAGCGGAGTCTTTGGTGCAACAGGATAATCACTTGAAAGATTTGCAACAATGACTTGTTAACAGTGTATGAAAGTACAAATTATTTGGTGACGCTGATAGAAGCTAATTTATTTATACAAATCTATCTATCTATCTATTGCTTACACTGATCTATAATAGGAAAGGCCTCCGCAAGAATTTACTTAATAACAGGGATTCTTGTCTTATCAACACTTAAGTATTTTCTATTTTAAAAGATACCGTAATATTTTTGAATTTGCAACCAAAGCAGTTGTCAAAACAGCTGTCTTATCGGTAACACCGCTGGGGAGTGATAGGTTGCCCATGTAAGTGTGAAGTGATTTCACTTACAATTATTCTTGCACAAGCAGTGCTTTTCATTATTTGTTTGTTATTGCAGTGCATAGGCTTGCAACTGCAATTGTACCGCATTGGAAGTAATTGTGGAAAAAAAAAAAAAATGTATGATGGCTTAAGCATCTCATTTTCAAACAATAGTTATATTGTTCAAAAATGTAGTACGAGAATATTTTGAAAATAATAAATTAAAATTTGAAATTTTTTCATCTATATTTACCACTTACAACTTTAAACCAGACAGAGTAATACAAGTTGCAGCAATTTTTTTTACTATAGTTTTACTTGCAGCAACAATACAAATTGCAACTTCAGCACTATTTACAAAGAAAATTTTCCTAAATTTTTTTTGCTTCCATTAGATTCTCTACTACTTATTATTAAAATATACAAAGAAACTAAAGTGAAATAACTCAGGAGGTATAATGAGAAATTTGGACCAAAAACATGGATGGGATATTAAAGTGAGGTAATTTAAAGAATTTGGAGAACTGAATTATAAATACGAAGATTTGAAAGACTAAATTCTAATTTTTAAATATTTAAGGGACAGATCTGTAAAAACTCTTATTTTTTTTAACAAAGTTTGCATAGAAATTGTATTCAAAAACATCATTGAAGAACTTTATAACTTTCAAAAAAATTATAAATTTGTAATCATTTTCTCTGGACTGAGTAGTCCTTTCACAACTCACTGGTCGAATATTAATACTAATCTAATTGAATACCGATCATGTATTAATATCCGATCAAGTTTCATTTAGATCAGTGAGACTAGAATGAAATAGAATATAAAAAAAAAAAAGAGGGTGAGATGGGGGTTAAAATTATAAATAAAAAAAAGGTAAATTTATTGAGTAAATATGAGATAATTCCAAATTAAAAGTTTACATACAAGGGTGTCTCTTGAGCAAAGTGTGAATAGAATTTCCCAGTTTGCACGATTTTAGGTGTCACTCTGAAAAATATTAAATGGAAGGTTGAATTTGGCAAAAAAACACTAAAATCCCTCATTAATATAGCATTTGAGTATGAAAGAAAAGCCTAAGATGAGAGCGCATGACGCAACAATATTGTTAACAATCAAACAAGTGGGTCCCCCCCACAACCACTTCCCTAATGGCTTCCATTAGTTGTGCCTTCACCTACACGTACGTTAGGCCTATATTTATCTTACTTCTCATCTCCTCCCCTTTGCTCTTCTTCTCTCTCTCTCTCAACCTCTCTCTATTCCAATGGCACAAATAATCTCAGATGATCACGACACCCTGTTCTTGGCTCCCGGCTTCAGGTTCCACCCAACCGACGACGAGATCATCACCCAGTACCTCTCACCAAAGGTCGCAGACCAGAGCTTCAGTGCAATCGCCATGGGGGAGGTCGACCTCAACAAGTGCGAGCCATGGGACCTCCCAAGTAAGTAAAAAATTAATCCCTACCTTGCCATATTTTCTAAGATACTCAATACTGATTAATTTAATATTGTTAATTAGGCAAGGCTAAGATGGGAGAAAAGGAATTCTACTTCTTCACGCAGAAGGAGAGGAGGTACCCTACAGGGATGAGGACCAACAGGGCCACTGATTCAGGGTACTGGAAGGCAACAGGCAAAGACAAGGAGATCTACAAAGGAAAGATTCTTGTCGGGATGAAGAAAACCCTTGTTTTCTATAGAGGGCGAGCACCTCTGGGCAGGAAGACCAACTGGGTCATGCACGAGTTTAGGCTCGAAGGCAACCATTATTATCATAAGGTGCTCTTTCTATATGCGATTTCAAGAGATATTACTTAAAAGATGTCTTTCAGGAGATTAGGTAATAATTGTGTTGTTGGTTGAATTTTGCAGGACGACTGGGTTGTGGTTAGGGTTTCCCACAAGAACAAAGGAGCCAGGACAACTGAGCAGCAGCAACAAGCGACTGCGACAACGGATGAGGATGAGAGCGCCAACAAGCAACTGACAATGATGAACCAAACCGACAAAAACCATTTCTATGGGCATCCGACCATGTCCGCTTTCGGCGGAGAATATTTGCCTCACTACCAGAATGAAGCTGCCCCTAATGCTATCGATGGGAATGTTGCTGCACCATTCTCCATGAATCCGTTTATTGGGCAGGCCAAGTTTGAGCAATTCTCCAACTTGCCCCTAACTACTTCCCAGGAGACTGGACTAAGTAGTGATTGGAATGTCCAGATTTCGTCTGGACCCTTATTTGATTTGGAGGATACCTGGAGCTACTGATAATTTTTTAAAGTCCTTTACACTTTAGGTGTTAAAAGAGAAAATTTTGTCTTTTTTTTTTCCTTTTTGATTTATTTTATGTGTAACTTAATGCATGTGTATAGTGAAAATAGAAATTAAACACAGACAGAATGCAAAGACTCTAAATAATTTAGAAAATTATTTTATTTAACTTTTGGGTTTTGCTAACCTCTATTATTTCTCAATATATGACAAACAAAATATTGGCTATACTAATTAGTTCATATATACCGTCTGCATAAACTAATTGATTTTGGATGATACTCTTATGACATTGTGATGATGTGATACTGAGCTAATACTTTGATTGCATGTAATTATTAGTATTTTTCTATTCTCTTGCATTTCTTTAATCCGGAATGGGTATCTTTTAATTCCTTCGCATGGCTTATACTATACTTGAACAAATTTATATGCGATTGAATTTCTACATGCTGGTATATCTAAAGTTAACTGTAGTTTATTACAGTCTAGTACATGGATTCCCTTTTTAAAAAATTTATTGTATTTATTAGACACATGCACGGATGCACGCGCACACACACATACTAGAATAATAGATATGAGCCGCCGTCTTACATAACTTACTTAATCTATAGCCCATTTTCACTATCTCACATACACACACAAAGAAACACGTGCATCCACACACATGCATGCACACACACACACGAATGCATGCACACCTACACATGCAGAGACACACGCACATATATATTACAGGTTAAGGGTATCTATAGAGGGAAAGTAGACCCTTGTTCAATATGAATAATGTGAAGTTTTGTAAATCAACAGAAGTATTTTTTTTTTTTTCCTGTAGCAAGACTACAATGTGTGATATTATGCTCTTCTCATGGAAAATCGGAATTTGACTAAAAGATAGTTAGTACTCCTTTATAATTAAATTAAAGTATCAGGATTCAAGCCATAACGTCGTAAACTGGAAAGTTCTATTTATCACTTGATCCCAATTGTGTTGAAGTTTAAAATTGTTGACATGTATTGCTGACCCAAAATGAATCAACGTATAAGTTTTTTCCTAGTGACATTGTCCAGTGTTATTACCTTTTTTGTATAGCCAAACTAATATCTCTAGTCAGTTTAATCTAAGAATTTAAATTACAACCAAGAATTGTGGGTGACAATCGATCAACCTATTACAATCATGCCATATAAAAACTCATAGTGCTACAATATCTATCGATAAAACATTTTTGGTGAGCTTAGTTTCTCAAAGTTTGTGGTTGCATAGTGCATTAGCCTAACTACCATAGGTACTAGAGGAACTAATAGAAGAAAGAGCCAAGTTGAATTCCTATTAAGTTTTCAAAAATCATGTGATTAACGCTCTTCTTAATTTTGTCGTGAATTTTTTTTGGTGAACATGTTGGAAATGTCTACTTCCAAGAAAAAAAAAAACATAGAATTTGAAGAGAAATAAGCGCTTAATCTTAATCTATTATATATAGGATTTTTTTTTTCTTCTCTTTTTCTAGCACACCTCTTTAATTACAAGGTATTCACATTATGGCTTCATGATGTCAAGTTGTACCTTAGAAAGATTATGGCTTCTACATATCAAATCTACTATGTTTATTTTGTCGTCATTGAATTGTTCTGGCCAAGTTGGGATCTGAAAGAAGATCAAGTTAGCTCGGAAAGAGTTGACAAAAAAGTCAGTCATGTCGTAATCTGGGAAAAACCTTATTAATTAAACTTTTATCCTTTCTCCTTGGATGTCAAGTTTTCTCCGGGGACTACTATTTACTGGATTACTTTGGGAGATTACTTGCAGTACGTATGCAAAGATGATACATTGTAGGAAGTAGAGGCATTCATGTGAGTTAGCTCGAGTCATGTGGGTTTTGGAAATATTTTGTAATACTCTAACTCAATAGTCCCACATCGAATATGAGACAAGAGTTAGGGTACTTTATAATGATTCCAATGAAATTATTAAGTAACCATAGATAGTTTTTTAGGGGGAGAAATTCATAACTAATTATAAATTATTTTAACTCTTATTATTCTGTCGGAAGTTTTAGCATATTAGTAAAAAATGTGCGAAACTAAGGTCCAAAAAAAGAAGAGAGAATGTATAATTTATAATGATTACAATGAAACCAATAAAAATGTGCAAAAATATTTTAAATCTTGTTATTCTGCCGATTGTACTCGTTTGTTATTCTGCCAAGGCTTTAGTATTTTCAAACCGAATATGTTGTCGTTACCTATACGTACCTGTTTACTATATATCAGGGTGGGACGTGACAAATTTTGTATCTGACTCACAAATTTCGAGCTTTTGAGAGAACTAAAAGTATTGGGGTTCAGAAGTGTTCATTTTTCACCACCAATTTTTTAAGAGTCAGAAGAGTTGTGTGAGCTTAGGTTGCAATTGGGATGGATTAAATTCGGCGGATGTCAACCTTAGACCACCTCAAAAGTGTTAGTCGTAACTCTAATCCAACTTATTGTAAAAATACAATTTAGACTAGGTTGGTTAGTATCACATTCGGTAGGATTTAGATGGGTTATACTTTTAGAACGACAAAAAATGGGTTAAATTTTTAAAAAGACAAAAGAATATACTTATGACAGTTTGCTTGAATCTAATATCCGAGAATAGGTCTGGCAAATGGACCAGGCGTGCAAGTGCGGTGCTTGAGCCACGCCACTTGGTCCTGCAACCCAAGCCGACACGGTCATACCGTACGATGCACGACACGTACTGGGTATGGCCATATGTGCCAGCGGCTCTTAGAGCCGTTGGCACTTAATTTAGGGGGGGGTTTACAATGTTTTGCAGAAAACCCCCCAATGCTAGAAAACTAGCCTTTGGGAGGGCTTTCTGCAAAATAAATTTGCAAAAATTAATCACAACAGACAAAATGGCCTTTGGGGGTTTTTGGGTGGGGGTTGTGGCTGTGTAATTTTTTGGCAAAACCTTCTCTTTCCATCAATAAATACCAACTTATTCATCCAAACTCATTTTTCCTCACAACATTTTAAATAAACTACAACTCCCTTTAATCTTCATCTGTCTAATCTCTCCAAATAAAAGTTCAAGCAAAAATCTCCATCAAAATTCAAGATCTCCTCTCTCAAATTAGAAGAAAAAGAAGCAAGCTCTCATTTCGACTTTAACTTCCTTCAAAGAGCAAGCGAATTTCGGTTTCAACCTCCTTCAAAGAGCAAGCAATCATCAATTTCTCTCTTTACAAGCAGAAATTTGAACTCTCCAGCTCTCCTTTTGGTTTTGGTGTTGAGATACATATTTATTTTTAAACTAAGTTTTATTTGGTTTTTTCATGGTTTTTTTTTACTATGGAACCATACTCATCCGGTACAAATTACTGGTAGTTTTAATCCTTTTCTAATAAATAACGAATGCCGTTTTGTCTGTGCATCATTAGAAAACTTTCCAAAAGTTCTATTTGTATCACATGAATACATACGTTCTTCTAATCTGTCTCAAGAATAACCCACTCAATCTACAATTGTCGATGTAACTATCTCCTCTAGAGCTTCCAAATTTGATATCTGGAATCATTTTGAAAAATTTATAGAAAATTGTGTTATGAAAGCTAACTATAAATTTTGCCAAAGATCCTACTCTTTTTTTTTTTTATTTTGTCAAACACAATATTATCAACTTTATTCCACCACAAAAAACTTAGGCCAACTCACATTTCTTTTAATGAACTTCATCGCTATCTAGATAGGGCCACCGAAGATAATAATTCACGTGATCATTATGAAGTTTGTGATATTTTAACCTGGTAAAAATCACGGGAGAAAATATATTTTGTGCTTTCCAATATGCCCCGTAATATACTAACCCCTCCGATGTCCACAAATAGCATTGGAGTTTACTTTTAGTGTAGGTGTGAGAGTATTAACGAAATAGAGGAGCTTGATAGTGGTAAACACATTGGAAACGTGTTTTTACTTGAAAAATTGGCTTGACGTAGAAGAAAGAAACAAGGAATTATAGGCGAACTGAAGTAAGAGAACTCACCAAAAAAAAATTAAAAATTAAAGACTCCTATACTATTAGTCTTCATCTTTTCCTCTTTACAATTGTATTTTTTCCATATAATTTTCTTATAACTCATAATATGCTTGTGTAATTTTTTTGCAAAAAATTTCTCCTTCCACCAATAAATACCATCTTATTCATCCAAACTCATTTTTTCTCACAACATTTCAAATAAACTACAGCTCTCTTTAATCTTCATCTCTCTAATCTCTCCAAATAAAAGCTTAAGCAAGGGGGGTGGGGGTTGTTGTGTATTTTTTTTGCAAAAAACTTCTCCTTCCATCAATAAATACCAACTTATTCATCCAAACTCCTTTTTCTCACAACATTTCAAATAAACTACAGCTCTCTTTAATCTTCATCTCTCTAATCTCTCTAAATAAAAGCTCAAGCAAAAATCTCCATCAAAATTCAAGATCTTCTCTCTCAAATTAGAAGAAAAAGAAGCAAGCTCTCATTTCGACTTCAACTTCCTTCAAGGAGCAAGCAAATTTTGGTTTCAACCTCTTTCTAAGAGCAAGCGATTTTTGGCTTCAACCTCTCTCTTTACTAGCAGAAATTTGAACTCTCAGCTTTTGTGTTGAGATACATATTTATTTTTAAACTAAATTTTATTTGGTTTTTTCATGGTTTTTTTTTACTATGGAACCATACTCATCCGGTACAAATTACTGACAGTTTTAATCCTTTTCTAATAAATAACGAATATCGTTTTGTTTGTGCATCATTAGAAAACTTTCCAAAAGTTCCATTTGCATCACACGAATACATACGTTCTTCTAATTTGTCTCAAGAATAACCCACTCAATCAACAATTCTCGATGTAACTATCTCCTCTAGAACTTCCAAATCTGATATTTGGAATCATTTTGAAAAATTTATAGAAAATAGTGTTAGGAAAGTTAATTGTAAATATTTCCAAAGACCCTACTCTTTTTTTTTTTTTTAATTTTGTCAAACACAATATTATCAACTTTATTCAAGCAAAAAAGCCTAGGCCAACTCACATTTCTTTTAATGAACTTCATTGCTATCTAGATAGGCCCACCGAAGATAATAATTTACGTGATCATTATGAAGCTTGTGATATTTTAGCCTGGTGGAAATCACAGAAGAAAATATATTTTGTACTTTCCAATATGCCCCATAATACACTAACCCCTTCAATATCAACAAATAATATTGGAGTATACTTTTAGTGCGGATGTGAGAGTATTAACGGAATAAAGGAGCATGATAGTGGTAATCACATTGGAGATGTGTGTTTACCTGAAGGACTGGCTTGACGCAAAAGAAAGATATAAGGAATTACCGGCGAACTGAAGCAAGAGAACTCACTTGGAAAAAATTGAAAATTAAAAACTCTTACACTATTAGTCTTCATCATTTCCTCTTTACAATTGTATTTTTTCCATATAATTTTCTTATAACTCATAATATACTTGTGTAATTTTTTTGCAAAAAAATTCTCCTTCCATCAATAAATACTAATTTATTCATCCAA
Source organism: Dracaena cambodiana (assembly GCA_036321105.1). NCBI lineage: Eukaryota > Viridiplantae > Streptophyta > Magnoliopsida > Asparagales > Asparagaceae > Dracaena > Dracaena cambodiana. The sequence continues at coordinate 12,622,102 of JAYEPQ010000020.1, read as the reverse complement.
ACTCATTTTTCCTCACAACATTTCAAATAAACTACAGCTCTCTTTAATCTTCATTTCTCTAATCTCTCCAAATAAAAGCTCAAGCAGGGGGTAGTGTAATTTTTTTGCAAAAAACTTCTCCTTCCATCAATAAATACAAACTTATTCATCCAAACTCATTTTTCCTCACCGCATTTCAAAAAAACTACAGCTCTCTTTAATCTTCATCTCTCTAATCTCTCTAAATAAAAGCTCAAGCAAAAATCTCCATCAAAATTCAAGATCTCCTCTCTCAAATTAGAAGAAAAAGAAGCAAGCTCTAATTTTGACTTCAACTTCCATCAAAGAGCAAGCGAATTTCGGTTTCAACCTCCTTCAAAGAGCAAGCGAATTTTGGCTTCAACCTCTCTCTTTACAAGCAGAATTTTGAACACTCAAGCTCTCTTTTCGGCTTTGGTGTTGAGATACATATTTAATTTTAAACTAATTTTTTTTTTGGTTTTTTCATGATTTTTTTTACTATGGAACCATACTCATCCTGTACAAATTACTAACAGTTGTAATCCTTTTCTAATAAATAACGAATACCGTTTTGTCTGTGCATCATCAGAAAACTTTCCAAAAGTTCCATTTGCATCACAAGAATACATATGTTCTTCTAATTTGTCCTAAGAATAACCCACTCAATCAACAATTCTCGATGTAACTATCTCCTCTAGAGCTTCCAAATCTGAAATCTGGAATCATTTTGAAGAATTTATAGAAAATAGTGTTAGGAAAATTAATTGTAATAATTCCCAAATACCCTGCTCTTTTTTTTTTTAAAATTTTGTCAAACACAATATTATCAACTTTATTCAACCACAAAAAACCTAGGCCAACTCATATTTCTTTTAATGAACTTCATTGCTATCTAGATAGGGCCACCGAAGATAATAATTCACGTGATCATTATGAAGCTTGTGATATTTTAGCCTTGGTGGAAATCACAGAAGAAAATATACTTCGTGCTTTCCAATATGCCCCGTAATATACTAACTTCTCCAATGTCTACAAATAGCATTGGAGTCTACTTTTAATGCAGGTGTGAGAGTACTAACAGAATAGAGGAGCTTGATAGTAGTAAACACATTGGAGATGTGTGTTTATCTGAAAGACTGGCTTGACACAGAAGAAAAAATAAGGAATTACAGGCGAACTGAAGAAAGAGAACTCATCCGGAAAAAATTAGAAAAAATTAAAAATTAAAGACTCCTACACTATTAGTCTTCATCTTTTCCTCCTTACCATTGTATTTTTTCCCTATAATTTTCTTATAACTCATAATTCTTTACGAAGTAATATAAAGAACAAGTTGGAGTAATGGCCAGGATCCTCTCCCCTCTCTCCGGACTTTGTATGATCTCCATAGACATTTATATAGTAAATTTATGAATATAATGATATTTAATAAAATAAAATTATATTTTTATACTAATTTGTTGCTTAACCATCTTTTTATTAAAACGTATAATTTATAAACGAATTTAACAAAATAAATAAAAAACAAAAAAAATTATGAGCGGGCCAGCATGACTAAGGCATGGGCACGACCCATGCTCAACTAGCCGTGCCCGCAGGCCAGTCTTGCGCTTATGCCTAGGCAGCCATACCATACCATAAGCACGACACGTCCACCTTTATGGACGGGCCATGTCGGACACAGCCTGGTTGCCAATCCTATCCCAGAGTTCCACTCGTTAGTGAGTTTCCCTTCATTTCATCTATCTTCATAATTCTATTGCTTTGTCCAACTCACTTGGTCCTATTTATATCTTATGGACGACCAATCATAGTTAATTGATTTTATGCTAGACTTAAATTGTAATAATCCTTAATTTTTTTTTTACCATAATTAAATGAATAAACAAATAAACATAATAATTTAAACTATTCATCTTCTCTTTTTTATAACATCCAAAATTCATTCATTTTTCTAACCTTTTAAATTTCATAACCCTCAAAACCTTTTAAATTCCATAACCCTCAAAACCTTTTAAATTCCATAACCCCTCAAACCCTTTGAATTCCATAACTTCCTAAACCCTTCACATTTTATAACTTCTAAATCCAACACTATATAAACCCAACCTCTTTTCTAAATTCAATCTTACACTCCTTCTCTAAAAATTTCTCTTTTCCTCTCACTTTTTTGGAGCGTCTCGTCGGATCGTTGTCGTTGGCCTCGCTGAAATTTTGACGAAGGAACTCCTGTATTCTTCCCTATTTGAGCTTGGTAAAACTATTTTCTTAAATTTATATTGCATTTATTTAATTGGACTCTAGGATTAGCTCACACACTATGTAACGACCCTAATAAACGATATCCACCATCTTATAGACCCAATAAGATGGATTAAAACCCATTTATTGATTTCAAATAGAATTTAGAGTGATCTTTCAATTTTAGGTCAAACATTATCTATAAATCAACTAGGAAACTCTTTCAAATATAAATATAAAATAAAATAAAATAGGAGGAAAATAATTTATCATTTAAATGAAATCTTTATATGCTAAACTTATCCAATAAATCCAACAAATATAAAATCAAACAAAAATATAACCACATAAGAGTTGAATTATATTAATATTTCTTTGTTGACATAGACTTCAAGATTAGTATTAATACAATATATATCCAGCTGAGTCCACCTTACACCTCTTATAAGCCTCTCTTGCTAAGCAAATAAAATTGTAATTCGATGAGAATTAACCAATTCAAATGTTTACAAAATATGTAACTAACAACTTATTAGGACAACATTAGAAGTTAATTTTCTACACTAATATTATAACTTTAAAATCAATACTAAGTTGCTTTATGAAAATTAAAAATTTCCAAAAAATCACCTGAATTTATGATGAATAATTTTTAACAAATATATTATAATTTCATGTAGATTGTTTCGTGTGATTGCCAATTGGTAAACCTTCGCAAATCAAAGTGAGTTCCTTTTGGACTCACTAAAAATGCTAGTTTTTCTTATAGAAATATTAGTTCAATTATATCATCTAAATTTGTTATTATAAATACTATTTCTTTATATTGTTAAAATTTAATTTGTAGAAACTAAATGTGTTATTACAAGTGCAATCATTGATATTTCTTTTATTTCTTTATGATGTTAGAAATTAAATGAATACTTGTTAAATTACAGAATATAGTTAGATTTTTAATAAATCATGAAAAAGGCTATAATCGTGGAAATATACTATTTGCGATATCATTTTATATCGGTGTCTAGAAAAGTTGTTTTGTATGCTAGTTCTTTAATTAAGGAATGTGCAATGCACGAAAAACCTCGCAGCATCCATACACTAGGCTGGCTGATATCTGTATGATATCTCAAATCAGTAAATCCTTGATATAACCAATTGTGATTTATTGAATAAAATATAAACTGAACGGACTCTATAAATTATATTGTTAACAAATTAACAAAACCTATTTGAAATATTGTACCCGAAATTCAATATACAAGTTATGAAAACTAGAATTTATACATGCATGTACTATACTTAAATGACACTGGGTTGGGGGAGAAACTTAATGATGAAAATATACTTTGTTTCGCCTGTAAACTTGTTAAGTTGTACAACTGAATACTTTGCACACCATGGGTGCATGATGATTTGTTGGATCATACCTGATTATAATTCTTGTTTACCTGACGGTAGGTCCGATTCAGCACCGGACAATCCATGTGACCATTTTCTGGGTCTGTATAGAAAATAATCGAAACAGTGGTATCCCATCAATTATTTTTTCCAATTACATGGCATCCTAAATAAACTTGCTATAATTGTGACCATACTAAAAGATATTTGCTTTAACCTATGTCACGTAATATTATTATTAATTATGAATTTAATATTTTTCTAAGACTTGCATTATTACCATATTAGACATAATTGTTACATCAGATATTTTTTTTGTATTTATTGTGTTGGTCACTATCTGACAATCTGGATATGCATGTCCAGTGACTGAGTTGAACCCTATTGATCTTACTGCGGAAGACATGGAGTACTTTACTGAAGTGACCGAATATCAGTAGTTATCATGTATTTAGTTGTATTAAAGTAGTCTTTTCATATCTTTGAATCTATCATTTCTTAATGGATGTTATCTTAAAATTATCCAGAATCGTCCTTCTATTTTTATGTATTAAACTTCATGGCTTAATGAATATCAGTTTATTTATCTATGTGTAATTATTCTTTATGGCTGTGATATTATAATTGAGGTTTTAGCATATTCAAAATGAATATGCTGCCGGTACCTGCTACACGTGCTCATATACCATATATCGGGAGCAGGGCGTGACAGGTATTTTAGTGGTATCAACGATGTTGAGTTAACTTAGAATTGATCCTAAGCTTGAGATCACAGCCATATGAATAAATGTAGATATTGAAGACTTCATTACCATATCTTTTGATTCAAACTTGCTTTGATTCTATTTTTCCTTATCTTCTTCAGTACGATGGCACAAAATAATGAATCTAGATCGAACTCGAACACTAGCTCAATTATGGTCGAAGAGATGTTGGGAGTACTTCGTGGAATATTGGAAGCACAACAACAATAAACTCAGATAATGCATACTGGAATAACGGTAGCATTAGAACAAATCAATGCGCCTCGACCACAACGAGTTGGGAGCATTTCTGATTTTCGTTGCCTTCATCCTGCAACTTTCTCTGGAACAATTGGACTGCTTGAAGCTGAATAGTAGTTAGCCGAGATGGAGGATCTTCTTACAGTAGCACGAAGTCCTAAGGAGGACAAGGTTGATGTTGTGAACATCCAACTTACAGATATAGCTAGAACCTGGTGGCAAGCTGAAGGAGACCGACTGGAACAACCAATCGTATGGAAAGATTTTACTAAGAGTTTTTACACAAGGTTCTTTCCAAATGCAGCTCGAAGGGAGATGGAACAACAGTTCATCAACCTGAAATAAGGAGGAATGTCTATAGATGAGTATGCAGCTGAATTTGTCCGTTTGAGCCGATTTTCACCATACATGGTTGTTGATGAAGAAGATCGAGTTCATCGATTCCAGCAAGATTAAAGATTGGACATTCAGAAGTATTTGGTGTCTTCCAAACTTGAGACTTATGCTGATGTGATTGATACTGCGAGAGGTGTAGAGCAAGTAATTAATAAGGAGAAATGAGTTCAGACAGTATCGAAGAGGTCTTTCAATCAAGTATCTGGAGGATCTATTTCTAAAACAGGTCCTACATAGAAGCGACCTTCCATCCCTCATCCTCAAAAGCTTATATGCAACTTCTGTCAGAAACCTGGTCATCTCAAGAAGGACTGCAGAGCTGCTAATGGACTATGTTTGGCTTGTGGATCGGCTGAACATACTTTGATGAAATGTCCAAAGAGGAGAATTAACGAAGAAGTGTCTCGACCTGTTATTCCCCCACAACAAAGGAATGCAGGACTCAATCAAGGCAGACAACATTTTGCTTCTCAAAAAAAGATGTTCCAGCAAGCTCTGGAAAATAAGAGAGTGGATCATGGTCAGAGTCAAGCTTTCAATCTCACTGCGGAACAGGCTGAAAATTCCAATGATGTGGTGACAGGTACAATTTTAGTACATGGTACACCAGCTTTTACACTATTTGATTTTGGAGCTTCGCATTGTTTAATTTCATCTGCTTTCGTATTCCTTCATGACATTCCATGTGATATTTTGACATCTAATTGAAACATTAATACGGGTAATGGAGCTATAATATCTAGTAAAGTGTGTAGACTATGTCCTGTTGTAGTATGTAAAAGGGAGTTCTATACCAATTTTCTTATAATCGAACCTAGTGGATTTGATGTTATATTTGGAATGGACTGGCATAGTGCTTTCCATGCAGTAATTGATTGTCAAAAGAGAAGTGTTATATTTTGAATTCTGAATCACCCGGAATTTGAATTTCTTGGAGGTAGTAAGACACTGGAGTCAGCAAAATTTAGAGCCAGATCAACAAGTGAAATCTTCATCATGGTGGACAAAAAAGAGGAAGATATTCCAGTGGTGTCAGAATATCTTGATGTATTTGTAGATAAGTTTACTGGATTACCACCTGAGAGAGCGGTAGAATTTTCTATTGATTTTATTTCCGGCACAACGCCTATATCTAAAGCACCATACCTGATGGGACTAGCAGAATTGGCAGAAATGAAACATCAATTGACGGAACTTGAAGATCAAGGATTCATTAGACCCAGCACTTCACCATGTGGAGTACCAATCTTACTCACGGAAAAGAAAGATGGGTGTAAGAGACATTGCATCGACTACCAAGGATTGAATCAAGTCACGATTAAGAACAAATATCCTTTGCCTAGAATCTATAACTTGTTCGATCAACTCGGGGGACTAAAGTTTTTTCTAAGTTGGATATCATGTCAGGATATCATCAAGTGAGAGTCAAGAAGGAAGATATACAGAAGACTATTTTTCGAACTCGATATGGCCATTATGAATTTCTAGTAATGCAATTTGGAGTGACAAATGCACCGGCTGTATTTATGAATTTAATGAACCAAGTGTTTGCTCTATACCTGGACAAAATCATAGTTGTGCTCATCGATGATAGTTTAGTATACTCCAAAAACGATGAAGAACATGTCGAACATTTGATAATTATGTTGGAGACTTTTCGAAAAGAGAAACTCTACGACAAACTTAGTAAGTGTGAGTTTTGGCAAAAAATTGTATCTTTTCTGTGACATATCATCTCTGGAGAAGGAATCTCGGTTGATTCGTGTTAGATCGAAGCAGTGAAAAACTGGCCTGTCCCAAGAATGTGTCCGAAGTTAGGAGCTTTCTTGGATTGGCTGGTTATTATCGAAAATTTATTCAAGATTTCTCGAAGATCACAGGACCCTTGACCAAATTAATGAAAAAGGATGAGAAGTTTGTGTGGTCAAGTGAATGTAATGAAGCTTTCGAAGAGTTGAAGATTCGACTTTCTTTTGCACCAATTTTGGCGATTCCAGATGGAATAGGTGGAATGGTTGTATCTAGTGACGCATCTGGAAGAGGACTAGAATGTGTGTTAATGCAACATGGGTGAGTGATTGCTTATGCATCTCATCAATTGAAGTCTCATGAGAAGAACTACCCAACGCATGACTTGGAGTTAGCAGCAGTGATTTTTGCCTTAAAGATTTGGAGACACTACTTACTTGGAGATCGTGTGGATATTTATACTGATCATAAGAGCCTTAAATATATTTTTACTCAGAAGGAGCTCAACATGAGACAAAGAATATGGTTGGAACTAATGACAGACTATGACATCAACTTACAATACCATCCCGGTAAAATTAATGTAGTTCTTGATACTTTAAGTAAAAAACCAATGGCGATGTATCTTATCCAACAAAAGAAATTGCTTGAAGAGATGAGGAGACTAGACTTAGAAGTCATCTTGCCAAAATCAAAAGTACAATTTATGGCCTTACAACTCCAATCATTATTAATTGAAAAGATCAAAGAAGGCTAGAAGGACGACCCCAAACTACAGAAATTTTGAAGTGAAGTTAAATCTGGACGGAGATCAGACTTAAATATTCATGCTGATGGATCACGTTGATTTAAGAACAGACTTTGTGTACGAAAGAGAAATGTTTGAGAAGAAGTTCTTTCAGAAGCTCATAGTTCAACATATTCAATACATCTGGGAGGCACGAAAATGTACCAAGACTTGAAGCAACACTTTTGGTGGCACGGAATGAAGAGAGAAATTACTTGATTTGTATCCAAATGTTTGGTATGCCAACAGGTAAAGGCGGAACATCAGAAGTCACCAGGACTTTTGCAACCTTTGCCAATACCCAAATGGAAATGGGAGGAAATTACTATGGATTTCGTTACGGCCTTACCACGAAGTCCTAAGGGTAATAATGCCATATGGGTTATCGTGGATCGTCTCACAAAATCGGCTCATTTTATCCCATTTCGTGTTGGACAGTCGACGGAAACTTTAGCAGAGAAATATATGTATGAGATTGTATGACTTCATGGTGTTCCAATCAGTATTGTATCAGATAGAGATACTAGATTCAGATTTCACTTTTGGAAAAGTTTGCAAGAAAGTTTGGGATCTAAACTTAAGTTTAACAGTACTTATCATCCTCAAACAGACAGACAATCAGAGAGGACTATCCAAACTTTAGAGGATATGCTTAGAGCATGTATACTAGATTTTGGTAGGTCTTGGGAAGATCATCTTCATCTTATTGACTTTTCTTACAACAACAACTATCAAGCAAGTATCAAGATGGCACCATTCGAAGCATTATATGGAAAGAAATGTCGATCACCAGTTTATTGGGACGATATTGGAGAAAGAAAACATTTGGGAGCAAAGTTGATTACTCAAACAATGGATAAGGTCAATCTGTATTGTAAGCACCTAAAGGCTATTCAAGACAGGCAGAAGAAATGGGCAGATACTCATCGAAGATTTTTGGAATTTCAAATTGGAGATTTAGTATTCTTGAAAATATCACCATCTAAAGGTGTTATTCGATTCGGTTCGCGAGGAAAGCTTAGCCCAAGATTTATTGGTCCTTTTGACATTGTGAAGAGAGTTGGAAAAGTATTATATTGTCTAACACTTTCCCCATCCTTATAAGGTATTCATAATGTGTTTCATATATCCCAACTCAAACGCTATATTCGGGATGAGAATCATATACTGGATTATTCAGAGTTAGAGCTCAGACCAGACCTCTCCTATCAAGAACAACCAGTAGCTATCATCAAGCAGCAAGAGAAAGTTTTGAAGAGCAAAATCATTCTCCTCGTTATAGTTTGGTGGAATCATCGATCACCTAAAGAAGCAACTTGGAAACGGGAAGACGATATCCGTGAACGGTATCCGCACCTTTTTTATTAAGATTTCTGGTATTGTTCTCTCCCTTATTTAATTTCGAGGACAAAATTATTTTTCTAAGGGGGATAGAATGTAATAATCCTTAATGTTTTTTACTATAAGTAAATGAATAAACAAATAAACATAATAATTTAAACTATTCATCTTATCTCTTTTATAACATCCCAAATTCATTCATTCTTCTAACCTTTTAAATTTTATAACCCTCAAAATCTTTTAAATTCCATAACTCTCAAAACCTTTTAAATTCTATAACCCCTCAAACCCTTTGAATTGTATAACTCCCTAAACCCTTCACATTTTATAACTTTTAAATCCAACACTATATAAACCCAACATCTTTTCTAAATTCAATCTTACACTCATTCTCTAAAAATTTTTCTTTCCCTCTCACTTTGTTGGAGCGTCTCGTTGGATCGTTGTCGTTGGCCTCGCCGAAATTTTGACAAAAGAACTCATATATTCTACTTTCCCTTACTTTGCTATTTGAGATTGGTAAAACTATTTTCTTAAATTCCTATTGCATTTATTTAATTGGACCCTAGAATTTGCTCACACACTATCTAACGACCCTAATAAATGATATCCACCATCTTATAGACCCAATAAGATAGATTAAAACCCATTTATTGATTTCAAATGTAATTTAGGGTGATCCTTCAATTTTAGGCCAAAACATTAACTATAAATAAAGTAGGAAACTCATCTAAAAAATAAATATAAAATAAAATAAAATAGAAGGATAATAAATTTGTCTTTTAAATGAAATCTTTATATGCTAAACTTATTCAATAAATCCAACAAATATAAAATTAAACAAAAACATAACCACAAAAGAGTTGAATTATATTAATATTTCTTCGTTAACATAGACTTCAAGATTAATATTAATACACCATATGCTGAGCCCACCTTACACCTCCTATAAGCCTCTCTTACCAAGCAAATAAGATTGTAATTCGATGAGAATTAACCAATTCAAATGTTTACAAAATATGTAACTAACAACTTATTAGGACAACATTAGATGTTAATTTTTTACACTAATATTATTTAACTTTAAAATCAATACTAAGTGCTTTATGAAAATTAGAAATTTCCTAAAAATCATCTGAATTTATGATGAATAATTTTAACAAATATATTATAATTTTATGTGTAGATTGTTTCGTGTGATTGCCAATTGGGAGACCTTCACAAATCGAGATGAGTTCTTTTTGGACTCACTAAACATACTAGTTTTTCTTATAGAAATATTACTTCAATTATATCATCTAAATTTGTTATTACAAATACTATTTCTTTATATTGTTAGAATTTAATTTGTAGAAACTAAATGTGTTATTACAAGTGCAATCATTAACATTTCTGTTATTTCTTTATGATGTTAGAAATTAAATGAATACTTATTAAATTACAGAATATAGTTAGATTTTTAATAAATCAGGAAAAAGGCTATAATCATGGAAACATAATGTTTGTGATATCATTTTATATAGGTGTCTAGAAAAATTATTTTGTATACTGGTTCTCTAATTAAGGAACGTGCAATGCATGAAAATCTCCCATTATCCATACACTAGCCTGGTCGATATCTATATAATATCTCAAATCAGTAAATCCTTAATATAACCAATTGTGATTTATTGAATAAAATATAAATTGAACGGACTCTATAAATTATGTTGTTAACAAATTAACAAAATCTAATTGAAATATTGTACCCAAAATTCAATATATAAGTAATGAAAACCAGAATTTAGACCTGCATGTACTATACTTAAATGATACTGGGTTAGGGGAGAAACTGAATGATGGAAATATACTCTGTTTCGGCTGTAAACTTATTAAGTTGTACAACTGAATACTTCGTACACCATAGGTGCGTGAGGATTTGCTGGATCATACCAGATTATAATTCCTGTTTGCCTGACGGCAGGTTCGATTCAGTACCGGACAATGCATGTGACCATTTTCTGGGTCTGTAAAGAAACAATCGAAGCAGTGATATCCCATCAGCTAGTTTTTCCAATTATATGACATCCTAAATAAACTTGCTATAATTGTGACCATACTAAAAGATATTTGGTTTAACTTATGTCACTTAATATTATCGTTAATTATGAATTTAATGTTTTTCTAAGACTTGCATTATTACCATATTATACATAATTGTTACATCATATATTTTTTCTGTATTTATTGTGTTGGTCGCTATCTGACGACCTGGATATGTATGTCCAGTGATTGAGTTGAACCCTGTTGATCCTACTGCGGAACACAAAATGTACTTAGTTGTATTAAAGTAGTCTTTTCATATCTTTGAATCTATCATTCCTTAATGGATGTTATCTTAAAATTATCCAGAATCATCCTTCTATTTTTATGTATTAAACTTCATGGCTTAATGAATGTCAGTATATTTATCTATGTGTAATTATTCTTTATGGCTAAGATATTATAATTGAGGTTTTAGCATATTCAAAACGAATATGTTGCCGGTACCTGCTACACGTACTCATATACCGTATTTTGAGAGCGGGGTGTGACATAAATATTTTTGGTAATGAATGAATCTTTTCAATCAAATTATGACATTTGATTTATTTTTCCGAATAGCCTCAGAACGACTGATCATGTTTCATATTCTGACTTTCAATAAAGAAAACATGCACAAATAATTTAGAACTCGAATTTCAAAAACTTGTTACTATTCAGAACATTGGATAATTGACTTTTTTAGCAACATATTAGCAGAAATACACAAGCCTAAATGTATCAATCATTTGTGATAAATAAACATATTACAACAATATCTTAATAGAAAATAGAATTTATATTCAATGAACAAAATTAGATTGCAATAGATAATGACAGAAATAAAGACATAGAAACTAACAATAAATAATAATATTTTAAAAGTGGATGTAACATAAAATATTAAGTATAAGACCAAAAAGAAAATAGCGGCCTATTGACTTTAGCTACTCCTTGTAGACATTCAAACATAAATTAGTTTAGTTGGTTCAATCTCTAAGTTTGGACATGCATACTCAGAATCATCAGTAACGTGACCAATAACAAAATAATATAAGAACAAAATAGGTAAAGATTATGATATAAGAATGCATGAATAATGTAAGGGACAATGATGCATATGATTGCAACTGTAAGGCATGAATTTTATTTATTAATTAAGCACTTATCAATAGTTATTCTAATCATAGTTATGCTCTAATTTGCATGTCAAGTGTTTTAATCTGGGGTGTCATACGCTTATAGAAGAATCTAATTGATGCCAAATCTACAACTTGATTGTCTCTTATACGGATCCATAGAAATGGTCTAAATTGTCTAGAGCTAATCGGACCTGTATAATGTCAACAATAATATTCTTATGCGATTCAACAAATCACCACATACCTACTGTGTGTGCAAAGATCAGTCGGTATAACTTACGAGTATAGTCGAAATACAGTATTTCACATCAATTAGTATTTTATCCAATCCAGTATTGTTTATTGCTGTCAAAATCATGTAAATTCCAATGCAATACATTTCCAATTAAGTTCATTTCTCGAGTTCAAGTTTAGTTCAAGTTCGTTATAGCCAAATGATATTTATGAAAAAATTGTCTACCTAACATGTTATCAGAAAGTCCAAAACCACTAATTCAAGGATTTTCTAATTGTATATCATAATGACGTATGTCCAAGTAAGATTAAAGAAGTGGTAGGTTTTATGTTCAATCACATTCCCTAATTATATGTCACTTTTCTTTGGAACTCTTTCAAAGAAATTGTTGCCTCTTAATTTTACAATCAGTATTAACAATCCTAATTTACTATCTTCAATAATTGATCTAATAAATTTGATAACTATATTTTGTTTAATCAAAACTTATGAGATTAAAAGAAATCATGAAAGGAAATAATACTTCATGATATAAACATATATAGATAAAAAATAAAAAATAATACTATTTAGTATAAAATAAGAAAATTTGCAACATAATATGTTCCTACATAATATGAATAGTGTATGGAAAGTGGGTTCGGGAAAAACTCACCTTAGCCCAAAAATGTGGTGGTTAATAGGTTCACACTCATGTTTTGATAAATATCAATAAATTATTCCAAAAGTATTAAAATAGCTAAACATAGATTATTGGGATTTTAGGAATTTTTCTAAAATTTTAAGTATTTTTAAAATTCAATTTAAAGCACTAATAAGCTTAACGGGTCTCGGATTAATATAACAGTTCTGAGTCTAACTATAAGATTCCATAGCCTAAATCAATTTAGTTAATGGTTTCAGATTTGAAGTTATCGCTCCTACTAATTAAGATAATAAGGTGTGGATATAATTTTTATTAGGTTTTGAAGGAGGTTATCTACCAAGACCCAACTAGAATAAACCAATTAAGTAAAGGGTCTAACTTCTTGATAGATTCTAAGAGAGAAGAATAAAAATGTGATGCTCCACTGAGATGAGTGGCACTACGATGGTCAGTAGGCCTCTAGTGGCCGATGGAGGGAAGAGAGAGATGTGGGAGAAAGTGGGTGTTATAAGGTGAGCTTTATGAGGTGACTCCAAAGGAAAGCCGTGAAAGTTGGAGAGACTTAAATAGGTTAAGAATGAAGGATTAGAGGGAGAGACTAGTGGAGTTTAATCGAGGCTTTTAAAAATATTTATTTTTAGGTTTTTATTATCATTTCTCCCATGTGTAATTTGTGATTGAAGGGGTGTTGGAGAAGGTATTGATGGGGTTAAATAGGATTTAATGAGGATTAAATTTAGATTTGGATAGTTTTACCTCTATGTGTTTTTAGTGGTCAAGGGATGAGTAATGAAGATATAGAATTAAGGTATGAGAAAAGAAAGAGAATATTAAAGTGATGAAGAAGAATATAAAGTTGAGAACGGATTAAAAAGTTTAGATTAATATATTATCACATGGTTTATTATTGTCTTGCTGATTTAAGAGTTGTGTGTGTGATTGGTTTTGGGTTCAAGTCATGGCATTGGTACTTTTGGATCATGGACCAAGAAAATAGATTTGGTCTAAAAATAATATTTTTTTTTTTTGGGAATGAGTAATTGATGCTTATGGAAATAATTTAACTATTTAGAGAAAATAGTTTATAAACTTTAAGAAAAATATAAAAAATATTTTATGTCTTTAAAATAATAGTTAAAATTAATAATTTGATAAACCTATTTTAAAATTATATATGACTACATTTATTGATTCAAATATATTAAATAACCACATGAAAATTTATTCTCAAGAAATAAATAATCAATAAAAAATATGTATCTTGATTTAGGTTAGTTATAATTTTAGCTTATCAAATTAGGCTGACTTGTGATCAAACCCTTTGATTCCTTTTGAGCTTAAATTTTGCTAGAACACTCATCAGACGATGTCAAACCCAGTGGGCTCAAAAAATCGGTTTTACAGTGGACAATTGTGTTACAACCCTAACCAGACATTAGTACCCTAGGTTAGTACACCTTGTATTGATTATGTCCATCCCATGGTATAAGACATTAGTATCAGACTTATATGAAATGTACTGATACTCACTGCAAGAAAATGGGTTTTTAGTGACGATATCTTAGTGACAAGTATTAAAATTGTCACTGAAATTGAGTACTTGTGACAAAAATTAAATGTTGTCACAAATATTATGTTTTTAGTGACGGAGATAAATAATTGTCACAAAAACATAATTTATTGTGACAACCGATAAAAGCTTGTCACAAAAACATAGTTTTCAGTGATGAGATTGAAATATCGATACTAAAATATAAATGTTTTAGTGACGACGACTAAAATTTGTCACTAAAAAATAGTTTTCAATGATATTAACTAAAAATTGTTACTAAAATTTAAATATTTCAGTGACAATAAAGAAAATTTATCACTACAATTAATTTTTAATAACGAAAACTACAAATCGTCACTGGAAAGTAAATTTTTTTGTGACAACAATAAAAATCGTTACTAAAACTGAGTATTCAGTAACAGAAACTTTATGTCGTCCCTAAAACATAAATATCTTTTGTGACAATGAAAAAACGCGTCACTAAAACTGAGTATTCAGTAAGAAAACTAAATTTCGTCACTAAAACATAAATTTTTTCTGTGACAAGTATAATAATTGTCACTAAAACTAAGTGTTAAATGAAGAAAACTAAATACCATCACTAAAACATAAATTATTTTTGGCACAACTTAAGAACTTGTCACTAAAACAAATTGTTCAGTGATGAAAACTAAATATTATCATTAAAATATAAAATGTTTTAGTAGAAAAAAATAATCTTGTCACTAAAAATGAGTTTTCAGTGACAAAATTAAATATTATAACTAATACACAAATTTTTAAGTTACAACGAAGAGTTGCTGCTAACACATAAAATTCAATTACAACTATTTTTAATGGTCACGTACAATTTTTTTGTGAGGGATTATACAATCACAAAATTTATTTTTATTTTTAATTTTTTATATAAAATTAACAACTTGAGACTTGAATTTTTATTTATTTTTTTACACCTAATCTCGGTCGTCTATCCATATCCTATGATATAATAACTCCTTGATCTATTATAAAAATAATGCAAATAAAATTACGTTGGTTAACCTAATGTATATATATTTAACCTAACATTATCTCGGCCGTCTATCCAGATACTATATGATAAAATAAGTCCATAATCTATTGTAATTGGAATACAAATAGAATTATAATTTTTAACATAATATATATATATTTAATGTAAACCCTATCTCAGCCATCTATCCAGATCCTATGATAAAATAACACTCAATCTATTATAATTATAATACAAATTGAATTATAATTATAATACAAATTTAATTATTATCATTATATAAAACCTAACCAGCCGCAAATCATAAGACTTCAATTTTTTATTTTTTTTCTACACCTAATCTCGGTCGTCTATCTATATTCTATGATATAATAACTTCTTGATCTATTATAACAATAATACAAATAGAATTACAAAGTTTAACCTAATATATATTTATTAACTTAACATTATCTCGGCTGCCTATCCAGATAATATATGATAAAATAACTCCTTAATCTATTGTAATTAGGATAGAAATAGAAATATTATTTTTAATCCAATCTATATATTTAACCTAAACCCAATCTCATCCATCTATCCAGACACTATAATAAAATAATTCCTCAATCTATTATAATTATAATACAAATACATTTATAATTATAATACAAATATAGTTATTATTATTATATAAAACCTAATTAACCAGCTACAACAAATTCCATCATGTTAAATATAATTCCAGTCTAACCCTAATCTAATTAACTACCCTATAATTAAGCTGCAACAAAATTTTATTTTCTTTCCACGTATCTGCCCACGACTGATCTCCCACAACCAGAAGATCCGCCACCCGACTCTCCCGCAACCAGAAGATCCGCAGCCTCGATTTGCCGCTACGCCCCCAACCATAAGAAGTGCCCGCTTTGCCGCTACGATCGCAACTCAAAGAAGAACCGCTACGATCGCAACCAGAAGAAGAACCGCGCTTTGCCGCTATGCCTACAACTCTGCAGCCCTGCTGCTCCGACCAAGGCCGCTGCTCTGCTCCATCCCTGCCGCTCCGATCCAGGCCACACAACCTGTAGCCACGCCACTCTAGAAGCCCGGCTGCTCCATCCACGTCTCCAGAAACCCTGCTGCACTGCTCTCTAGAAGCGCCGATCCATCCATGTTTCTGCCGAACTCCAGAAGCCCCACTGCTCTGCTCCATCTCCTCTTGCTAAGAAGGTAAGGTTTGTCATGAGTTAAATAAACCTCTTTAGTTTTTTTTTTTCTTTGCCACATAGTATGATTATATGTGAATGAAGAAATATGTGGCTTTGTCATCACAACACTTGTTCCTATATTCGATTTTGGAAGGGCTTGTCGACTTTGAAAATAAGTCATTATAAGTAGAACCAGGGTGTTGAACTTAATGAAGCCGAACCAGATGATGAGAGGCTGGCAGAGAGGCGAGTGACTTTATTGCTGTAGATGGTGGTATATATATATATATATATATATATATATATATATAATCATGTCAGAAACAAGTAATAATGCCCAAAACTTCTCCACTGTCTCATTTCACAAAAATCTAAATAATAATTAACTATAATGATAATTATCTTATTTCACTAGCTCTTTTATTATATCAACTAGTTAAGAAAGATGAAAATCCAATAGTGTCAAATAACGAGACCATCAATAACAACCAACACAAGGAAATTCAGAGCATTTGCAAAACTGGTAGGACCATTGGTAGGGGTTTTAAGTCTTGCCCATTGATTCAAATGCACTTGCAAAACTGGAATTTATTTGAAACTAGAATTTGTGACTAGAATTTATAAACTGGAATTTGTAACTGAAATTTGTAAACTGGAATTTTAAACTAAAATTTGTAAGCTAGAATTTGTAACTAGAATTTTTAACTAGAATTTATAAACTGGAATTTGTAACTGGAATTTGTAAACTAAAATTTAAAGCAAAGCTGCATGATCACTGCATTTAAAGCATAGCAATCTTCTTTTATGTCGTCGGTATTTGTACTTATATATTGAATAATTTGACAGTAGAATAAATTCACTCTATTCTTGAAAAATAAGAGGAAAGAGATTATTTCAACTATGCTTATATATCACTTGCTCTTTTAGAAATATCTAAAATATAGAATCATTAGATAACTACCATAAACAAAATAGATCATTATTTTGCAAAACAAAGTCGAAAGCTATAGTTTGGTTGCATGATTGACAGATGGATGCTGTCTTTTTTAATCTACTTGTTAACGTAGAATTTTTATTACATAATCGTTCGTGTGCATCCTATAAATAACTTTTTATTACCCAAATAACTTTTTATTACACATGTTGCCCAGGGTGTGCACGCACCATGGTGCACAGGCGCTCGCGTCCACGGTGCGAGGGCATGCGCACCTGCGAAAGCAAGTGACCCTAGGCCTGCATGGTTTTCTCTTAGAGAGAAAAGAAAAATGAAAGAAAATATACAAATTTTGTTAACGTTCATTCTTCTCTTCCTAATACAACCTATCCATTGTTATGTTACAACTCATGTAGGTAAGGATGGTAGACAAGAAATGGATGGAAATTCCAATAGAGCAAGCATTGAATCAGTGTTTTAAAAAACACATTTCGTAACGCGTTATAACACGTTACGAAACGTAACAACCTCTATTGCGCTCTGTAGCAGGGCAAAATAATGCCCTGCTGCGGAGCGCATATTTTTCTTTAAAAACGTGCATTACATTACGTTATTTCATAATGTAACATAACTTATGTTATTTACATACTTTTTTTTAATAAAAACCCGACTCCCTCAATTTCGCCCGATTCCCCCGATAAAATCCTAATCGAAAATTTTCCCCCTTTCCTCACGCGATCGCCATTCGCCCTCTCCAAAACTCTCCGATTCCGACCAACTCCGGCCCAAATCCTCTCTGATCCTTCGCTGACAGCCCCTCATTTCCTTCTCCAACAGCCAATCCTCTCCGTTCCACTCCCTTTTCTACTGATAACCTTACCCAACCCCTCTCTTGCTCCGACCAACTCCGGACTATCTCCGATCATCCCCCTCTTGCTCCGACCAATTTTGGACATCTCCGATCATCCCCCTCTTGCTCCGACCAACTCTGAATCATCTTCGAAGTCCGAACATCTTCCAACACCCTCTCCAGCCAACCACCCTGCCTCCAAGCCGCATATTCTTCTCTGCCATCCTCTCTGTTTCCTTTGCGGCCAAGCCAGTGGAAGAGAGACCGACATTCTTTGCGCTCTGCGGTAGGCCACAGCTCCGGTGAGGTAATTTTTTGAGAAATTTGTTTTTCATTTATTTAAACTACTTTTTTTTCCAGTGATCTCAACTGAATTTAGCCTTTAAATGCTTTAAATGCTTAACTGAATTAAACCTTTAAATGCTCCGGTGAGGTAATTTTTTCCGGTGAAGTAAGCCTTTAAATGCTTAACTGAATTAAGCTAATTTAATTTAAAAAAAAAACTAAACAGTAAACAGTTAAAAAAACTGAATAGAATGAGTTGATTTTTTTTAATAAAAAACTGAATTAACTTTTTTTTTTATAAAAACTGAATTAATTTTTTTTTAATAAAAACTGAATTAAAATGTGAAAGCTGAATTAACTTAGTTGAATTATTTTGTAAAATTGTTGAATGACTTGAAATAATTTCATAAATGAAAATTTCTTTGTGATTGTTTAATGACTTAAATTAAATTGTGAAATTGTTGAATAACTTGAATTAAGTTTATGGATGAAATTTTTTGCGTGATTGTTGAATGACATGAATTAGAAGAAATTGTTGGAATCTGAATAAATTTAATCACTTGTATACAAGTAATTACAAGCAATTGTTGATTTATTTGTATCAAAGTAATTCTTGGAAAATTGTATTATTTTTAGATTGAAATTCGATAATCCGCAAGAAGAATCATGTCTAAAAATATGGATTCAGCCAGAGAATGGGGGATTCATAAGGAAGGGGAACCTCCAAATTAATTTTACTATAAATTTTGTAATCACCACATAACTGCGGGAATTACCCGGCTTAAACATCATTTGGCCAGTACTAGACATGGAGTAAAATTATGTAAACGAGTCCCGCAAGATGTAAAAAAAATATGTAAAGATGTTTTGAAGTCAACATAAATAGAAAAGAAGAAAAATGCATCTCTAACCCTTGAAATTGGAAGAATGGGGAGCGTGACACTGAATTGGTGAGCCAAGAGCTTGAAAGCACCGCTGGTAGCAACACTCAACCTCAAACTTTAGGTGCGATGAACAAATTTATTAATCTTGAAGCTCGTCAATCCACATTAAAGACAGCCTTAAAGAAGGAGGCTAGAGAAGACTGTGGCAGAAAAATAGGCAGATATATCTATGCAAATGGGCTGTCATTCAACATATTGAATAGTCCATATTGGAAGGAGATCATCGAAGCAGTTGGAAATTTTGGATTTGGCTTGAAGCAACCAACTCTATACGAGATAAGGATCCGGGTTCTTAAGGCCGAGGTTGAGAATATTGACAAAATTAAGGAAAAACACATAGCGGCGTGGGAGAAATATAGTTGTATAGTGATGTCAGATGGGTGGACTGACACGAAGAGCAGAAGTTTGTTAAATTTTCTTATGAATTCTCCAGAGGGAACTTTCTTTTATAAATCCATTGATGCATTAAATCAGTTAAGGACAGGAAATTACTTGTGGGAGTGTTGATAAAATAGTTGAGGAGATTGGAGAGAATAATGATGTCCAAATGATTACAGACAACCACGCTTCTTATGTAAATGCGGGCACAAAACTTATGGATTCACAAAAATGTCTTTACTGGACTCCTTGTGTAGCTCATTGTATTGATTTGATGCTGGAGGATATAGGCAAGAAGTAAATCCATAAGGAGACTCTTGAAACAGCAAAAGGGATAAACAATTCGTTTATAATCATGGGTGGGTTTTGAGTTTGATGCAAACATACACGAAGGGAAGGGAACTGCTAAGGCCAGTCATCACTCGTTTCGCTACATCATTTTTGACTCTACAAAGACTCTATAAATTAAGGCAGCCATTGAGGAAGATGTTTGCTTCTGATGATTTCATCAAGAGTGCTTGGAGTATGAAACCGAATGCAGTAAAGGTAAAAAGAGCAGTGCTATCTAGCAGAAGCTTCTGGGGCCGAGTTCTCTTTTATTTTAGCACAACACTTCCACTGGTTTATGTGTTTGGATCCCCACTAGCTCAAATAACTATGAATGCTCGAAGTCCTGGTATATCTTAATTCATTGTTTTCATTTTTAGGGTTCAATTTGTAGATATATCATTAAGTTTTTTTTTTATTGCATCTTTTAACACCAAAGTTAATTATATTTTTTAGCTGCCCGGTGGGAAAGATTTGGAGAGGATGTTCCGACACTCCAAAAATTTACAATTCGAATCCTCTCTCTTACGACTAGTGCTTCTGGGTGTGAACGCAATTGGAGCACTTTTGAGAAAGTATAAATATAAAAAACTCAATATATTATTTTAAGTACTTTATTTATCATTATGCTCATATAACAATTCACAACTTTGTTAAAGGTGCATTCAAAAAAATATGTCGCTTAGAGCAAGAACACCTACATTCTCTCGTGTACGTCATGTACAATATTAAGCTTAGAGAGAGAAATATTCAGAGGAAGCGAATGAATTTGGATCCAATTATGATTGATGAGGCGACACCAGAGGATGAATGGCTTGTTGAGAGTGAAGAGTCTTGTCTCCCAGAAAATATTAGATTGCTAGATGAGCTGACTGGTGACGATTCTAATACAAGAACGAATGATTTCTTAGAAGTCACTGCAATTATTAGCAATCAAAATATTTTTCCAACTGTTGTGGATAAGGGAGACAAGCAAAATGAAACTGAAGCCCCAGCGAAGAAATGAAAGGTCGATACTTGTAAGTTATCCAATTTTTATAATTTCATATTCTTAAAAGAATACTCTACTATCATGATTTAAGTATCTAATAACATCTTAATTTATATATCTCTTATGTAGCATCTTCTTCGGACAAAGGAAAAACAATTGATGATAGTTTTGATGAGACGGGAGATGATATCGATTCGGAAGATGCAAACTACATTCTAATGGAGGATGATCTTGTTATTGTAGATTAAATGATCACACTCGATTATCGTCAAGTTATAAGGAAAAATAATATTTTGTTGTGTATGACTTAAAAAATTATTGTGAATCTTGTGATATTTACTATGAAATTTTATAATTTTTTATGCCTTTATATAGATTTTACAATATTTTTTATGATTTTTTAGATTTATTTACTTATTTATGAAAATTATTAAATACAGTTTTATATTTATTTTAATTAAATAAATAGAAACTGCGTAACCTACATTATGCGTTACGTTATTTGCTACAACCTAACAAAAAAAAAACGTTACGTTAACGTTATCGTTATTTTAAACATTGCATTGAATATATAAAAGGAGTCGATGATTTCCTTGATTATACTTTTGCACAGCCTGGAGTCACAGATAGGGTTCGTTGTCCATGTAACAAATGCAGAAATACGGTTTATAAATTTCGCACGGAAGTGAGACTTGACTTATTTAAGAAAGGTATTGTGAACAATTATAAAGTATGGGTGCTTCACGGAGAAAAGTATGGGGAACATGTAGATTCATCAAATATTATAGATGTTAGTCATCAGAATGCAGAAAATCATATGGATCAAAAAGATATTATAGGAGTAATACATGATATATTCGACTACAAAAACGTATCAGTTAAAAAAGAAGGTGACATTAGTGATCCACAAGAGTCAAATGAGGAAGCCAAAAAATTCTATCGGTTACTTGAAGATGCTGATGTCAAATTATAACCCACTTGTGAAAAATTGACGAAGTTGTCATTTATTGTTAAGTTAGTACACATTAAATGTCTTAATAACTTGAGTGATACAATATTGATGATTTGTTGAAAATTTTTAAAGAAGCTCTTCCAAATGATGCATTGATACCGGATTCTTATTACGAGGCAAGGAAAATTATTCACGATTTAGGTCTCGATTACATCAAAATAGATGAATGTAAGAATGAATGCATCTTATATTGGAGGGAGCATGCAGATACACAGTCATGTCCTACTTGTGGACTTTCTCTATGGAGAGATTCGAATAAATGTTCAAAAATTCCACATAAAGTACTTCGTTACTTTCCATTGAAAACAAGACTACAAAGGTTATTTATGTGCAAAGATATAGTTAAACAAATGAAATGGCATAAAGAGAAACGTATCGATGATGGCATAATGAGGCATCCAACAAATTCAATTGCTTGGAAATCATTTGATGAGCAGTATAAAGCATTTGCTGCAGATCCGAGGAATGTCAGGCTCGGCTTAGCAAGTGATGGTTTTCAACCTTACGGTAATATGAGCTCTTCACATAGTATTTGGCCAGTGGTTCTTGTACTATATAATTTGCCGCCATGGTTATGCATGAAGCATTCGTACTTCATGATGTCACTTTTTATTCCTGGTCCAAAGTCTCCAGAACCACTGTTGAGGAGGAGTTAAAAGACCTATGGGAAGATGGAGTATATACATATGATGCACACAATCAGCAAAATTTTTAATTACATGCTGCTATTATGTGGACTATTAATGATTTTTCAGCGTATGCTAATTTATCTGGATGGTCTACGAAAGGAAAACTAACTTGTTCTTACTATCACAAAGATACTTCTTCACTCAAGATTCGTAGCAAACATGTTATATGGATCATCGTCGTTTTTTGCCACATAATCATCCGTGGAGAAATAATACAAAATTATTTAATGGGAAAAAAGAGGATAGAGTTGCTCCAGAGATGTTAACAGGAGGAGGCGTGCTTGATCAATTGCGCCCTTTCAAAAATATTATTTTTGGAAAAGGACTTAAAAGAAAACGGAGTTAGTTAAATATTGTATATAATTGGAAGAAGAAAAGTATATTTTTTAATTTGCCTTATTGGAAAAATCTCAGATTGCACCACAATATTGATGTAATGCATACTAAAAGAAATATTTCTGATAATATTTTATGAACGGTGATGAATATTAAAGGGAAGACCAAAAACACTTTAAAGAGTCGGTATGATCTTATTGATATGAGAATTAGAAAGAATCTTCATCCTTATGTTGATGATAAAGGTCAAGTACATTTACCTCATCCTTCTTGTGCTTTATCATCGAATGAGAAGATAATTTTTTGTATATTTCTAGCAAATTTAAAAGTTCCAGATGGATTCTCATCGAACATATCTCGATGTGTAAATATTGATTGGAAAATAATATCTGGTTTGAAGTGTCATGACTATCATATTCTTCTACAATGAGTTTTACCACTTGCCATAGTGGATTGTTACCAAAGGATGTCTGTGAACCACTAATTGAGTTGAGTAACTTTTTCAGAATATTATGTTCAAAGTCATTACGTCATGATGATTTAGATCAACTTGAAAGCCAGATTGTATCAACATTATGCAAATTTAAGATAATATTTCCGCCTTCTTTCTTCGATGTGATGATTCACTTACCGGTTCACTTAGCAAGAGAGGTAAATATTGTTGGTCCAGTACAATATCGATGGATGTACCCAATTGAAAGGTAATTATCGTTGCTTATGTAATTAGATTTTAAAATGGTTTATTTAACTTTATATTATAAAATATTATTTGACTATATTTGTTTGTTATAGGTATCTATGAACGCTTAAGTCATATGTTCGCAATAAAGCTCGCCCTGAAGGATCGATAGCAGAAGGATATATTGGGGGTGAGTGCTTAACATTTTGTTCCAGATATCTTCATGGTGTTCGTACTAGATTCAATCGAGCACCATGAAATGATGATGATCATACTCATAAGATGGGGCTAGCTATTTTTGAAATGAACGGTGCTGCGAAAGGAGCGTACAAGTCACACTATCTTAATAACGAGGAATTTATTCAAGCATAAATGTATATACTCCAAAATTGTGAAGAAGTTTGGCCATTTATTACGTAAGTAAAGATAAAATATTTTAGAATAAAATATTCAGGTTGATATTTCTAACTACTATTATTAAATTTGTCTATATGTTCTTTCACAGCGAGCACAAAAATGAAATGCAAAATAAAAATGCAAGAACTGGAACTGAGAGACACATTAAAGAGTTTCCATCATGGTTTTATAAATGTGTAGGCATTCATTTTTTAATCCCTTTTGAACATAGATCAATTTTGTATAAGAGTTCTAAAATGGTTGTTTAACATGGTTCATTATCTTCTTTGTTCAATAGGTATCGAAGCATCATTCTGAAGGACTTGCAAATGATGATCTTTTTAATTTCCACAAAAGTTGTGTCATTGATATTCGATTTATCTTGTAAATGGTTTTCGGTTTCACACATGAGATCCTTCATTGGGAAAGAAAACTGAAAATAGTGGCGTGGTTGTTAAAGGGGATGATTCATCTCCTGATAAGGAATATTATGGGGTTTTAGAAGATATTATTGAGTTATCATATATTGGAGGTAAAAAGGTCACTTTTTTCAAGTGTCATTGGTGGGATGTAGCCCACGTGGGAAGACTATATAAGGTTGATAATTATGGATTTACAACAGTGAATATTAATGGGTCTTTGAGCAGCAATGAGCCTTTTGTATTAGCATGTCAAGCGGAACAAGTTTTTTATGTTGAAGATCTTGCAAATAAGGATTGGCTTGTTGTGGTCAAAACAAAACCTCGTGATTTTTATAATATGCCACTAAACACCAACAACTTGGATACTGAAGATGTATATACTTCAAAAGATGAAGATGCTTATCCAGAAGAGGAATTTGATCGTGCCTTCAATATCAACTATGCCATAGAAAATGATAATATCTCAGTAATGCTTACGAGAGATGATATCGAACCTGAATATGTTGATGCTGATATAGAGAAAGATATCAGAAGTTCAAATGTACAAGAATTTATTTGTGATAGTGATGATGATATAGAAGTGTTACATAATGTAGATGATGATGATGATATTCATAATTTTTCATCAGACAGTTATTCATCTGATCAATAAAGGATGTTTCCAGATTTTATCATTCTCTTTTATGGAAAATTCACTGTTTTATTTCACTTTTGTTTATTTCTTTGTTTAAATATTTATTTGTGTTGTAATTGTTATAAATTCAAGGATTTATTTATGTCTTGTATATGATTTTTAATTTATTGTCAGAAATTGTTGAGCAAACTCATTTATATCTGTTATAGAATAAGATATGTCTAATAGAGGAAAATGAGGATACGTAAATAATTCTAGGGTGATAAGGGAAATAGTCCTTATAATGAAGCTACGTCCCCTTTAAATGTGCAGCAAGAGCCACAATCAATGACACAAAGACAAGTAGGCAGTCAACTTCTATCAATACAACCACAATCAGAGAAGCGACTTTTACAAGTAGATAGAGAATCTCCAAGCAGTGCAGGTATACATATTTATTTAATTAATTGATATGCAAATTTTAATTTCATCTAAAAAACTAATATTGCTATTTCCTTTAGTAGCCTCTTGTACTATAAATAATAGAGGAGTCAGAGGAAAATATAAAAGTTACAAGCTTGATGAGAAGATAAAAATTGGTGACCAAAAGTTAAATATTGATATACCCGAGGATATTCTGAGAGCAGTAAGAGACAATACCAGAGATATCGTAAATTATTGTGGATTAACAGTTCAAAATTATGTTCCCTTAAACGTTAATTGTTGGCAAGACATAGTCAATGTTGTTGGTGAACAAATGTTACAACAAGTGAAGGTACACAAGTAAAGTTTTTTAATGATTTTGTAAATATCAAATAGTTATAATTATTTACTTTTATTTATAACTAAGATCTCCATGCAGGAAAAGTTTAAGGTTGATCCACGTAATGATCTTCGGTTTAATGTATTCATACTCTCTACAATGCAACGACTATATAGGTGTGGGAAGAGTTGTTTGCATTTGGCTTATAAAGCATTCAACACAGATGAAGAAAGAATGACAAACATTCCTAAAGATATATCACCAGAAGCGTGGAATGCTTTAATTCAATATTATTCTTCTGACTCATTTCAGGTCATGACTTTAACTATGACTGATATTTTTTAATTATAATATTTATTAATATTATTAATTAATGTTATGGTACTAATAATTTTTTATTACTGTTTTTTAGAAAATAAGCAAGCAAAATTCAGATAACAGGGCAAAATTGAAGACAAAACATTCATGTGGAACCAAATCATTTGCGGAGGTTGAAGAAGCAACTGTAAGTAAATTAAAATTTATACTATGATAATATAAATCATATCTTCATTGGTCTACAAATATTTTTATTATAACGTAATAATACATGTCTCATAAAAATAGAGGAATCCAATAACGGGTGAGAAAGCAGCACCAGATGATATTTGGTTAAAACAACACATCAAATTGAATGCACGAGGAGATATACAGTGGTCTAATGCAAAATCACAAGAATACATGTCAGTGTTTATATTATCCCTACTTTATATTTCACTTATTTCCATTCATTTACATATATTGATTATAGATATATTTCTAAGTTGTGTCCTATATCTGTCCGTAACTTGAGTTGTGCATTTTATTAAGTAGAAAATGTAACAAATCGCCATGAATCACATTGAATTTTTATATTCTGTTTTAGGAGTGTGTTTTCATACTCTCATAAAAATTTTACAATAATTGGTTGAAATTTTGACTAACAAGTATATATATTCCTCAGTTGTACCCATATCAGTCTGGAGCTTGAATTGTACACTTTATTAAGTAGAAATTGTACCAAATCACCTTGAATCATATTGAAATTTTATATTCTATTTTACGAGTATGTTTTTACACTCTCATACAAATTTCACATTAATTGGTTGTGATTATTACTCCAAACTAAATATTTTCTCAGCTGCACTGGTATCGGACTGGTGCATAAGCAGTAAATTCATTAGAAATTATATCAAATCAACATGGATAGCTTTAAAATTTTATATTATGTTTTAGGAGTTTGTTTTCATACTCTCATAAAAATTTCACAGTAATTGGTTGATATATTGACTAACAGGTAGATATATTGCTCAATTGTATCCATATTTGTCCGGATTTTGAATTGTCCACTTTATTAAGTAGAAATTGTACCAAATCAATCTGAATGACATTGAAATTTTATATCCTATTTTAAAGTATGTTTCTAAAATCTCATAAAATCTTCACATTAATTGGTTGTGATTATGACCTCAAACTAAATATTTTCTCTGCTGCACCGGTATTGGACTGGTGCATAAGCTGTGCACTAAATTGATTAGAAATTACATCAAATCAATGGATAGCTTTAAAATTTTATATTATGTTTTAGAAGAGTGTTTTCATACTCTCATAAAAATTTCACAGTAATTGGTTGAAATTTTGACTAAGAAATAGATATATTCCTCAATTATACCCATATCTATCCGGAGCTTGTATTGTGCACTTTATTAAGTAGAAATATTACCAAATCACTTTGAATCACATTGAAAATTTATATACGATTTTAGGAGTATGTTTTTTTTTTACTCTCATAAAAATTTCACTTAAATGGTTGTGATTATGACCTCAAACTAAATATTTTCTCTACTGTATCAGTATCGGACTAGTGCATGAGATGTGCACTAAATTGAGTAGAAATTATATCAAATCACCATGGATTGCTTCAACTATTTATATTCTATTTAGAAGTTTGTTTTTACACTTTAATAAAAATTTCACAGCAATTGGTTGAAATTTTGATATGAAACTAAATATTTTTTTGTCAACTGTGCCAGTATCGGTATAGTGTGTGATTTCTAGACTATATACAACAAAAATTATATCAAATCACTATGGATTATATATAAAAATTTGTATTCTATTTTTTAGAGTATGTTATGATACTCTCATAAAAATTCACATTAATTAGTTGAGATTTTGCCTTCTAACTTAAATTTGTATTCTGTTTTTGGAGTTTGTTTTGACCATTGTTACTAATGCTTTTAGTTATTATTATTTAATTACAGGAAAAACTACATGAGCTTGTCGTGAAACAAACACAAGATGATGAACCTCAGATGTCTCGTGATGACATTATGCTTCATGTGCTTGGTGAGAAATTAGGATATTTTCGAGGAAAAGGAGCGGGGAAAAGGCCTCCGAGTAAAAGACCTCGGCAAGATGTTCAGGAGGAAGTAGAGAAGGCTATAAGTGATGCTAGAGAGACAATGATGGTTGAAGTGGCTCAAAAAATTAGAGAAGAAGTTCAGGCTGAGTCAGATAAGAAATTAAAAAAACAGGTAGCTGAGTCGGATGAGAAATTAAAGACACAGCTAGATGAGTCAAAAAAGAAGTTGAAGATAAAACTAAAGGAGGTACGAGCTGAAATTAGAGTTGAGATGCAAGCTGAGTTTGAGTCCATATTTCAAGAGCGAATGGCTTCACTTTTTGGTTCTATATCACAATCAAAAAATTGATTTTTATGTGTTTATATGGATTTAATACTTTGCTTCGAACAAAAACAAGTTACAATTTGTGCAAGACTGGATCATTTCTCTTATGAATATTTTAGCAGGTTTATGTGATGAATTTTATTTTTATATTGTACATCATTGATATATATATATATATATATATATATATATATATATATATATATATATATATCAGCTAATTATAAAATATCTCCTGTGAATATGGTGTTTGAAAATATGAATGATTGTATATATTGTATTTATAACAGATATTTGTATTAGCTATTTGAAGATGCAGTTACAATATCAATAAATCGTCACTGATAAATTTATTTGTGACAATTGATAGTGTCACAGAATTTGTGTTTTAGCGACAATACACATTATTGCAAATTTTAACTTTTAGTGACACATGATCTTTATAAATTTTAAATTTTAAATTTTAAATTTTAACTTTTATGCATTAAATAAAAAAGCCTTAGATTATCCAAAATAATTTAGTTTTGAATTGCTTGTTAAAAAGTTATATATTGTTTATTCTTATTAGTTATTCTATGATACATGATCTTTATAATTCATAATGATCGCAACTTGAAATTGTCATATAATATTCACAAACACTTATTCTATAGTATGATGATAATATGCCTTTTTTCCCTGTGTTCTACTTGTTGAGCTTAACCCACCAGTTCCAAACCTAGATTCAGAGCCACAGATGGAACTCTTACCATGACGACGGTCATACTTCACCGAGCGGCACTAAACAATGGGCCATTATGGAAATCTTTGTACATTAATGTATATTTCCTTTTATTCGACACTATTTGGCTTTTGTTCTTCTAATTCTTTTGGTGCATCTGTTCAGTGTAGTGTGTCTTATGATATAATGAACTCTTATACGCACACATATGTATATATAACTCCTTTGAGAGAGTTTTTTTTATTTTTCTTTGTTATTGAGAAAACTTAGATACTTTGCTTTTCCATCATTTTGGTTTGAGTAATAACAGAATTTCTTATTTTTATTTGATGATCCCTATAGCCATGGGTAATTAACTAATTATTTTTTGGGCAATGTATATTGAGACACACCTTAGATCTTCATGCTTTAGTTTAATTCGTTTTTAGAGTTTTTATTAATATATGATCTTATTTGAGTTTTCCTATTTATATTGACTGATAATAGTAAGATCTTGACTCTTTGTTAATTTATTTTTGAGGGTGTAGTTGTTTCTTAATTTTGATGTGCCGTTGAGTTCAAGACATATTGCATGCTTAGGAAAAATTATTTATTATCATTAACATATTATTCTTAGATTTAAGTCCAAGTATTCATAAAGGTTTGACTTTTTTGGGAAAAAAAAATCACATAATAAGATTATCTTTTGGAATTATATGTTAAAGAAAATAATCTTGTGATTGAATTTGACCGTGTGATCTATTTAGTCGAGATAATGTTATCATTTAACCAACTAAGGAAAGATTTAGTGAGAGGTTTATCATCCATGCTGATATTTATCTCCATAGTTTTATACCACTCAAAATCATAACCAATTCTCACTCTTTCTTAATCATAACTCATTCTTGAAGTATTTTTGCATTAGGTACATGTCCTCGAGAGAACGATTATGGATCGACTCCCGAGTACTACTTGTCGATCTCCTACACTTGGGAGTAGATAAATTAGATCATATTAAGTTTTTAGTCGGGAACTATTTGTATAGTTGTGTTTCACATCTAGTAATGTGCCACTTACTTGGATGGTTTGATTTTGTATGACAGTTGATAGAGAGTGTCCTATAGTAAATGTGTCCAATCATATTCAGAACTATATCTCATTGTAGACTATAAAAAACACACTGAGCAAATTTGTCAATATCATAAGCCAAGAGCTAATACAAAAACCGAATGGCTTGTTAGATCCACCGAAACTGAGTTTGCCTCACCAGAACTGGTTAGCTCCACTAGAATTTAGTTAGCCTCACCGAAACTTAGTTAGCCTCATCCAAATGAGTTAGTCTCACCAGAACTGGTTAGCTCCCCCGGAATTAAGTTAGCCTCGTCCGAATGAGCTATCCTCACAAGAACTAGTTAGCTTCATCAGAATTAAGATAGCCTCGCTACAACTGTTTTGCTCTGCCAAAATTGAGTTAGCCTTGCCGAAACTGAGTTTACCTTGCCAGAATTGCTAGCTCCAAAAGAACTATGATAACTCTGTTGGAATATGTTAACCCTGCTAGAAATGCTTAGCCCCGCTATGACACTTTAAATCACATTGGTGGGTTTGAATATGTGTCCTAATAATATGTAGGGTGTCACAGGCAGGCATTCTCAATACCGGAGTACATGGGGCCATTTTTTTCAAACAACCAAAGGCAAGAGATATGGAAGCACACAAATATAAGATATATATTACAGGTCTGAATCTATCTGCCACGATATCACAGATATGAATATAGCAATATCCAAAAATATGTATATATAAATGATAAGTAATATGTATATCAAAAAGTTACTCATATAGAGTCAAGTATAGTATCATAACTAAATGTATACAAAATGTCTGAATAGCACTGACATAACTAGAAAGTATGATATATATGCACATACAAGTAAAAATGATATATACATAAAAGGAATGGAGAACCTATGAGAAGCGGCTACTGACACTTGGTATGCTCCTGGAAGTAGAGATCCTTGACATGGGTCTTCCTTCTCGGATACTGCTATTTCAGCTGGTAGACATGGGGTGTGATAATCACAGAAGTCAGAACCCAAATAAGAATATAAACCCACACTCGTGCAACTATATAAGAATGTGTATGGGGCACACTAGTAAGAAACAATACGAAAATAAAGCACAAAGTATGTAAAGTATAACATGTATCATGACGTACATGGTATATATAGTATAAGGTGATCAAGTAATAAGATATGCCAAATATAATAAGAATCATTTGGTACGTAGTATGCATAATATAACATGAATCATGGAGTATATGATTTATATAATATAACATGATCATCATATGGGCTATGAAGTACAAGGTATGCATAAGAAAATATGAATCATGAAGTAAATGTTATATGTAACATAATATGACCAAGCAAATGGATGCACATTCTATCTATTAGTTTGGAACTAAATGTTAGTTTTTTCACATGTTATAGGAGTTTACTATGCATATCCAGTACCACGGCCCAAATCCGGTCATCACGAACCGGATTGTTGCTAGGCGTACTGGATATTCCGTGCATACCAGGATCATGATCCGAACACCAGTCTCTAAACGAGCCGATAGTGCTGCTAGGTACAACTAAAAAATCAATAGTCCAATACAAAAATCGGCAAAAGCATCTCAAGCAAAATAAGAGACTCCCATAATACGTATTTTATTTCGCCATTCATTTTTACCATATCCACAATATAGTAAATGCTAAGTATCAATGTGACATATGCAATAAGGGTACATATATCAATTGCCAGGTGAATATAAAATATCATGCACTACAATACTAGTAAGTACGAGAGCAATACTGGCAAGTGTAAGAGTAATATTGATAGGTACGAGAGTTACAGGACATTTTTACATATATACGGCATCATTTCCAAGAAGAATATCATGTACAATTAATAACATGCATAATTAAGCATTTGCACATGTATATTATATCTTGTATTAAGTGGTATATGCACAAATATAGAATGTATGCCTACACATGATTTATAACAGGTCTGAAATCAATATGCACAGATAATAATAAGAGTGACTTAACATGCATACATGGGTATCATATCATTAACCAAGCTATATATGCACGGACGTGATATATGTGCTTATATTGCTGTAACTCAGTAGATATGCAAGATTTTCAGATTTTGTTTGACTAGTGCAAAATGGATTTAGATATTAAGATTTTTTACAATTGTAGAAAATTCATGCATCTTTCTAATGAATCTTGAATGATCAATTGGTGTTGTAAAACAAAAGTTATGTTTGATTTATCTTGGACATATTGCTATTGAAATGCAGTAGTAATAAGTAAAATTCCAGATTTGATTTGACCAAGATAAAAATTGTATTAGAACCTAAGAATTTGTACAATTGTAGAGAATTTAATTAACTTTTCTATAAATCTTGAATGAACTTAATTGGAGTTTTTGAGCAAAAGTTATAGTTATTTTATTATCGTCATGGTGCTGTTGAGCTGCTGACCAGCTATAACAGTATTAAATAAAGTTCTAGATTATTTTTGGCTAAGTAAATGACTAAATTAGGATACACTGCAACTTGAAGAATTATAATTAGGGAATCATCTTTCTAATAACACTAAAAATGGTAAATCGTAGTTAACATACAAAAGTTATGGTAGCTCTAAAATAGACTGCTGCATAAGTATGCATAGCAATACCATTTGTGCACATATAATATGCACAATGTGACATGTACAATGAAACTCAAGTTATATGCAAGTTTGGCCATTCATAATCATGAAATTGGATATAATACATCTGATATCATATGATAGGAAATTATAGCAAGAATTCAAAAGTTTAAAACATTTGAGAGTGTATTCTTGTCTCTAATGGAACCAAGATCGGAAATGAATCGATATTAAGGTGATTGCTCCTCAATACTAGATAAATTTCTCAAGAATCACTATAGGGAATAAGGGTGGGAACTGCAAAAGGTTTTTCCATATTGGTGGAGACGATTAGAGCTCATTTGGAGAGATTAAACTTAATAACAAGGTTCGTATAGCCAATTAATGAATTTTTAACCCAAAATCAAGTTGATTGTTTGGCGATTTATTTAAGAGGATATGAGATAGAAGTAGGGTTCAAAATCTGAAGAGAAAATGGAGAGAAACATGAGAGGTAGAAGATTGATTGATTTCAAATTTTTTGTAATTTATTTTGGGAATCAAACAACTGCTAGAAAGTGAGTATACTACCATGTTAAAAACCCTTAAATTTCATCTTAATTACAAATTTTCTATTGGGTCTACTTCTATCTAAAATTTGTCAAATAAAGATGTTGGGCTGCTGGAGATAATTCTAAAGTTAGAAGGAGGTTAAAATTGGAATTGTTTATTTAATTTGATTATTTTAATTAGCTATTAATCTGAAACTCGGCCAGTTCAGAATAATTCAGGAAAAATTTAGAAAAATCCAAAATAATAATGTAAGAGGATCCTACTCTGTAGAATTTAAAATTGAAGACTACATAAAAATATATAACTTAATTTACTCAATATTCGCTTGTATTAGTATCCAGTCTTCCAAGCTCATATGAATAATACGGAATAAACTGATATATGGGCTTAAGGATTAGGGGCATCACAGTCTATCCACCTAATAAATTTTTCATCCTAAAAAAAATTAAAATTAAGAATGAAAGACAATAATAAGGTAGATTGTGATATCGTGATAGTTTAATAGTAAGTTCAAATCTTAGGGGGTCCACATGTCACTTGAATCTCGGGTAAGCAGAGGAAGCTCCCGTCAAGTATTACGTGGTAATATCATTCCTGCAAAGTATTCAATTCTCATGTAGTATAATGTTAAGATTTGATAAATTTATTAGTGGAGAAAATAACTACATTTAATGTTTTAACATAAAAACATTAATTTTGAATATATTTCTAATAACATATAAAAAGATTCCACTCAAATATAGATAATGAACATAACCTACATGTATGGCTTTATTTTAATTGGATATTTAAACACATTTACAGATCCTATGCTACTTTGTATCCACCCTATGATCCAAGATATTGTCACATTGGTGTTTATATATATATATATATATATATATATATATATATATATATATATATATACATACATATATATATATATATATATATATATATATATATATATATATATATATATATACATACATATATATATATATATATATATATACATACATACATACATATATATATATATATATATATATATATATATATATATACATACATATATATACATACATATATATATATATATATATATATATATATATATATATATATATATATATATGTATATATATATATATATATATGTATATATATATATATATATATATATATATATATATATATATATATATATATATATATATATATATATATATATATACACACATACATACATACATATATATATATATATATATATATATATATATATATATATATATATATATATATATATATATATATATATATATATATATATATATATATATATATATATATATATATATATATATATATATATATATATATATATATATTCTTGATATTGATAAGATATGTCATCGGCATCTAGGCAACTCTGATATTCTGCAACAAGCTTTTAATAACAAAATAATAAGCACATGTTATTCATAGAGGACAAGGACAGAATCGGGATCAGAAATAAAGGATTCGATATAGAACTTGATAAGGAAACAAGAAAATATTAGTGGATATTACTTGTATGCATGTGGCCGAATTCTACGGTCATGGGTCAAATGATAAAAATAATAGGAGCTTTGATACCACTATGTGATGCACCAAATAACACTGGTGGGCCCGAGTATGTGTTCCAATAATGGGTAGGGTGTCACCGACGGATACTCTCAATATCGGAGTGTATGAGGCCGTTTTATCTTCATCTCAAACAATCATAGATAAGAGTTATGAAAGCACACAAATATAAGATATATATCACAAGTTTGAATCTATCTGCCACAACATTACAGACATGAATATAGCAATATCTAAAAGCATATATATGGTAATGATAAGAAATATATACATCAAAAGATTTCTCATGTAGAGCCAAGCACAGTATCATAACTGAATATATATAAAATATTCAGATACTATGGACAAAACTATAAAGTAGAATACATATGCACATGCAAATCAAAACGATATATACACAAAAGAAATGGAGAACTTACGAGAAGCAGCTACTAGCGTTCGGCCTGCTTCTGAAAGCAGGGATTCTTGAGAGGTAGGTCCTCCTCCTCAAGTACTGTTGTCAAGACTGGGAGACTTGGGGTGTGATAATTTCAGGGGTCAGTTCTCAAGCAAGAATACAAACCGAAGCTCGTACAATTCTATAAGAATCATATAAGCATATGGGGCATGCTAGTTGGAAACAATATAAACATGAAGTACAAAGTATGCAAAGTATAACATGTATCATGACGTACATGATAGTATAATGTGATCAAACAATAAAATATGCCATATATAACAAGAATGATATGGTACATAGTATATGTAATATAACATGAATCATGGAGTAATATATATATATATATATATATATATATATATATATATATATATATATATATATATATATATATATATATATATATATATGTAACATGATCATCATATGGGTTATGAAGTACAAGATATTCATAAGAAAACATAAATCATGAAGATACGTGATATGTAACATAATATGATCAAGTAGATAGATGCAAATTCTATCCTATTAGTTTAGAACTGAATGATTGGATTTTCATATGTTCTAGGAGTCTATGTGCATACTCGTACCATGATCCAAATCTGGTCATCACGAACTGGATCGCTGTTAGGTGCACTAGATGTCCCATGCATACGCAGGATCATGGCCCAAACACTGGTCTTCAAATAAACCATTAGTGTCACTAAGAACAACTAAGAAACCGATAGTGCCAGCATACAAATCGGTGGATGCATCATATGCTAGATAAGAGACTCCTATAATACATGTTTTATTAAACCATTCACTTTCCCCATACCAACAATGCATTAAATGCTAAGTATCAATATGACATATATAAAAACAGTACTTGTATCAATAGCCAGGTTAATATGAAATAACATACATAGCAATATTGGCAAGTACAAGAGCAACACCGATAGGTAGCAATACTGCCAAGTACAAGAGTAACACTAGTATGTATAAAGTTACAAGACATGTTCATGTGCGTGAGGTATCATTTGGTTTTAGGAAGACCACGTGATCTATGCAACTGAGATAAAAAAAATATAAATATATCTAGTAAATTATCGTATAAGGGAATTACATCCATCTGACCAATAATTTTAGTTAAAGTAAATTTCTATCTTTAATTTTAATTTTTAGTTAATAAAATCCAATCTTACTTTTATTTTTAGTACCATAATTTATTTCTAGCCTCACATAATTACAAAACAATCATTGAGAGAACGATCTTGGGTTACTACCATTGTCCTACTTGCCGATCTCTTATATTTGGGAGTGCAAGATGTTGATCGCAGTCAAGTTTTTGGCACCATTACTGGGGATCATACTACTATGTCACATTAGTATAGATTATGGTTTCTACATCATTAATTTTTGTGATTTGAAATTTTCATGACCAGTTTAAGGAGAACTTTAAATGGTAGACTAATTCGATCTTACTCAGATCCACAAATACTTCCAATCACATACTTTACAACATGAGCACTAGTAATAATAATAACAACATGAATAATAATAATAAAGGTTTTGGAGATGATAATACTAATGATAACCATAGCCATCATGAAGGCAATGGGAGAACTTTACATGATTACCTATGACCCGATAGGACAACCCAATCTTCATGCATTTTATTGTCTTTTATGGGACACTTTGAGATTAAATCTAAAATAGTCCAAATTTTGCCTAAATTCAATTGGGACGGATTCAAAGAGCTCATATTTGCACCTTTGAGAATTCGAAGAAGTTTACCTACCATTATTCTTCAAAATATTACTACGAGTAACTTAAGTTTAGGCCCTTTCTATTCTCTTTAAAAGATAAAGTAAAGATATGACTACATTCTTTATGTTTTAATTCAATAGGAAGATAGGTTGACATGCAAAGAGAATTCTTAAAGAAATTTTTTCCTTTACATCGAACAAATTATATGCAAAAGTAAATTATCAACTTTCGACAGAAAGACGATGAGCCATTGTTTAAGTGTTGGGATAGATTTAAAGATTTGTTTCTCTCATGCCCATATCACGGTTATATGATATAGAGGACTGTAAGTACTTTCTATCAAGGATTAAATAGTATAACCAGGCTGTAATGCCCCACTTTCCGTAGTGTGGAAAGCTGAAACGTTCGGCATCGAATGACTACTCGACAAGCCTCAAAACAAAACATTACAGTTGCAATGTAATTTAAATTGAATAACATACAGAAATAAATGATAATTTTTTTTAAATCAAAGTGATAACAAACTTTCTCTAAATAAAATCAACAAAATCTCACTACAAATAAATTATTCATGAATAAAAGAGCTGTTTCAAATAAAACTAAATGAAGTGTCATATGCACTTATTACAGTTTCTAAAATGAAAGAAATTAACTAAAAATTTCATCACTCCTGTAAATCTGCCTGTTCCTTAAAGTATGCCACATCTTGTTCTGTTTCTGGAGGATCTACTTCTTGATAAATATCTGCATCTGGTCATGCATAACCAGGATCGTCAGTAAAGCGATCTCACATAACAAATAACAATAATAATTAAATATCATGGACAGACATACAAATAAGGGTAGAAGTCATTTTTATTATTATTTTTAGTTGATGTCTTTTAATTATGGTATTTGAAAATTCAGGAAAAATATGAATATAGCTGGTCTGAACGCATCCTCGTCTACCCCCGGGAAAACGGAACAGTAATTTTGATCGGAGTCTATCCCAATCCTCCCAAAATGGGAAACAATGGCGCAGTGATGATCGGAGCCTATCCCGATCCTTCCAAAATGGGAAACAGTAGCACAGTTACGTCCAGCCATCTAATTCATATGAACCTAAATTTTTCCCAAATCCAGTGTATGACGATTCCAGTGTAAGTCATTCAGTTTAGTTTAATGGATTGGTGATCATCATTAAATTTCATTATTCTGTGGCAACAATAGTAACATTAAAGAATAATATACAATGCAATAGTTAATGATCTATCACCAATCCCATAATTTTCGGTATCTTTTCAGATTTTTTTTTCAATATTCATTTTCCTCTTTCTTTTATTAGAGCATGAAATATTTCATTTAGAAGTAGGTCACTAAAATAAATTCTAAAATCATCCGTAATCATTTTCATATGTAGAAGTAATTCAAATGCTTTTGAATAGGTGCAGTGGCTGCTTACTAAGAATAGGGTCTAGTCCAGGCATAAGGTTTCAGTCAGAGAGAGACCTGAGTCTTAAATAGCTGGAAAAGATTATTCCATTTCAAAAGGGCTCACTTAGCAAAGTTTCAAACGTCAAGCGTACATTGACATGTGCAAATAGAATTTCCCCCAAACCAGACACCATAGGCCTCCAAGTTGTGGTTAATTCTGAATGCGCACCACATATTATATAATAAAGTAATTTACAACATAGGGGAAATGGTGCTCACTAGTAAATATGTGCGCATTTAGAATTCTCTAGAGTTTTCCTGCAAAGTGGCAGTTAGCTCTAAATGCATACCACATGCTATATAGTAAAGTGATTTGCAACTTTAGGGGGAAATGGTGCTCACTAGTAAATATGTGTTCATTTAGATTTTTCCCAAATTGTCTTGTCATTGCAACCAAACAGAGAAGGAGAAATTGAAGTAGCGGCAGCAGCAGAAGCAGAAAAGGAGAAGAAAAAGAAGTAGTCTAAATGCATACCCCATACTACATAATAAGTGATTTACAGCATAGGAGAAATGGTGCGAAGGATTTTCTATCCAAGATTAAACCTTTAGTTAAATAAACAGAAAGTATAAAAAGTAGATGTAGCATGTTAAAGTGAGTAATAGAACTCACCTTAGCCGAGTCTCTTCTTTCTTCCCTTTTCCTTTCCTTACTTTCTTTCTCTCTCCTTCCCGTATGTTCTGAAATTTTCTGCGTTCCAGAGAAGAGGGAAGGACCTTATTTTATTTTTGTTGAGATAAAATCTTGTTGGATGAGATAAAATTTTGTTGTTGAGATATAATCTTGTTTGGTTGAGATATAATCTTATTGTTGAGATATAATCTTGTTTGGTTGAGATTTAAATAATAAATTTTTGGATAAAGATAATTATGAATTTGTTTTGATCTCAACCACTTTTATATCCTCATCATAATAGAAAACAAACCCCCCCCTTTATCTATTTATTTTTTCTAGATTTTAATTTATTTTAATTTAATTTAATTTATTATTATTATTATTATTATTATTATTATTATTATTATTATTATTTAGAACTGAATTAAATGCAATAATAGAAAAGTGGTCGTTACATTCTACCCCCCTTAAGAAAAATTTCGTCCTCGAAATTTCTTTAAACTCAAATGATGTAGAGGAGTTATACCTTTACTCAAATAAGTGTGGAAAACATCTCGAATGTCTTCCTTAGTGTCTCCAAAACTATCCTTAAATGCTTAGTGTGATCCTCTTCGGTCCTTGAATACACTAATATGTCATCTATGAATACCACAACGAATTTATCCAAATATGGGAGAAAAATCCGATTCGTTAAGTTTATAAAAATTGCAGGTGTATTCGTCACTCCGAATAGCATCGCTAAGAATTCAAAGTGCCCATATTGAATTCGGAACGTTGTTTTCGGAATATCTTACTCCTACACTTTTACTTGGTGATACCTAGACTTAAGGTCCAACTTGGAAAATACCCTAGCACCACTAAGCTGATCGAACAAGTCATCAATTCTCGGTAGTGGGTATCGATTTTTGGTAGTGACCCTATTTAATCCCCTGTAATCAATACATGAATTTTTTTTTACCTCCATCTTTCTTCTCAGTCAAAAGTACTGGTGCACCCCAAGGGGAAGTATTTGGTCTAATGAAACCTTTGGCTTACAACTCGTCTAATTGTATCTTCACTTCTTTTAGCTCTGCTGGACCCATTCGATATGGTGCTAGAGAGATCGGTGTACTGCCAGGAAGAAGCTCAATAGCGATCTCCACTGCCCTGTCTGGTGGTAATTCTGAGAAATCCTCGAAGATGTCCAAAAACTCTGACACCACTGGGATATCAGCGGGTATGGCATCCATTTGGACTACTACTCCCTCCGTAGGTCGAGCTCTAAATTCTGCAGGTTCCTTGGTGTTGTTACCGCCAATGAACTCGAACTCTGGGTGATTCGGTATCCCGAAGACAATGCTTCTTCTCCGGCAGTCAATAATTGCATGAAAGGTACTTAACCAATTCCATTCTCAATATCACGTCAAATCCGTGAGTGTCAATAATTAGGAAATTAGCATAAAATTCCCTTCTACAATTTACTACAGGACACAGTCTACACATTTGAGTAGAAACAATCCCCCCGTTACCCGTACTTATCTTCCATCTAGTGTTCAGGTTCTCATAAGGTATGGCATGTAGTGTCACAAATTTAGAAGAAATAAAGCAATGTGATACTTCTGAGTCAAATAAAACTGATGCGGGTATATAATTGACTAGTATCATACCTGCTACCACGTCATCAGATCTCTCTGCTTGATCTGCGGTTAGGTTATATGCCTGTCCGCGTCCCATGTCCACTGCCTTATTCTTCTTAGCTTGCTCATGAACTCTATTCTGAGGTGGAAGTGGTCGCCTATTCTGATTGCCATTCTGATCCTTTTGTGACTACTGTTGTTGTTGAAATACTGGAAGGCGAGGCGTCGGCCCCATGTTCCTCCTTCGTGGACAATCCCCGATCTTATGTTCACTTGATCCACATGCTAGACATAAGTTGTTACGTACCGACACTCCTTGATAGTGTGTCCTAGCTTCTGGCAATGTGTGCAAGTAATCCTCTGTTGCGAAGAAATGATCAGACGCTTCTCAGTATTCCTAGATGAAGTTCCTTCCAACATTTGATTGGCCGACCTCTTAGGTGCAGAAGACTGAACCCTCCTTTCCTTATTTATCACTTGCTTTATATCTTGAGCTGCATCAATAGCTTCAGCATAGGTCTCCATTCTGGAGGTTACTAAATACTTCTGGATATCTATTCTCAATCCTTGTTGGAAGCGATGAGCATGATCTGCCTCATCTGAT
Organism: Dracaena cambodiana; assembly: GCA_036321105.1. Taxonomy (NCBI): domain Eukaryota; kingdom Viridiplantae; phylum Streptophyta; class Magnoliopsida; order Asparagales; family Asparagaceae; genus Dracaena; species Dracaena cambodiana. The sequence continues at coordinate 12,579,954 of JAYEPQ010000020.1, read as the reverse complement.
ACCATGTATGGCGCAAATAGACTCAGACGAACAAACTCTGATGCATACTCTTCTACGGTCATTCCTGCCTGCCTCAAGTTAATGAATTGGTGCTTCATTTCCCTCCTGGCTGCTCTAGGAAAGAACCTTGCAAGGAAACTCGTTGTGAAAGCATCCCATGAGATTAGTTGGGATAGTCTGTTCTCCTCTGATTGCCACCAAGTCCTTGCTATATTCGTCAATTGAATTTTGACAACACTCACTTTGTCAGCATCTGGAATCCTAGCAGCTCTTAATAAGTCTTCCATCTGCATGAGCCACTGTTCAGCTTCCAAGACTCCTACTGTTCCTGAGAAGGTAGATGGATGAAGGCGTCTGAAATCAGATATCTCTCAAGGATGCTGGTCCCTCGGTTCTGCCACACGATCCAAGGCCGCCATCACTCCTGCTCGAAAGGCTTCGGTCTGTTATTGTTGCGCGTCGATCATCTTACTAAGCAGTCCTATCATTTCATTGGCTTCAGCGGTGTTTGAGGTTGAGCTAGAATTTGCTCCATTCTTATTAGTTTGACGAGCCATCTTTCTGAGAAAACGGGATAATGTAAGTATTACTTAAATAAACGTAAATAGATATATTTAGAAAAATCATATTTATGTATATATAGATATATAGTCGTATTGAATCTTAAATAGTTTAGCGAAATTAAACTATTATATTTATTTATTTATTTATTTGCCGACTGTAATGATATTCAAGTTTGTTCAAATCACTTGAACAGACTTAAAGAAGCCTGGGCTCTGATACCACCTGTAACGCCCCACTTTCCGTAGTGTGGAAAGCAGAAACGTTCGGTGTTGAATGACTACTCGATAAGCCTCAAAACAAAACATTACAGTTGCAATGTAATTTAAATTGAATAACATACAGAAATAAATGATAATTTTTTTTAAAATCAAAGTGATAACAAACTTTCTCTAAATAAAATCAACAAAATCTCACTACAAATAAATTATTCATGAATAAAAGAGTTGTTTCAAATAAAACTAAATGAAGTGTCATATGCACTTATTACAGTTTCTAAATTGAAAGCAATTAACTAAAAATTTTATCACTCCTGTAGATCTGCCTGTTCCTTAAAGTATGCCAAATCTTGTTCTGTTTCTGGAGGATCTACTTCTTGATAAATATCTGCATCTGGTCATGCATAACCAGGATCGACAGTAAAGCGATCTAACATAACAAATAATAATAATAATTCAATATCATGGACAGACATACAAATAAGGGTAGAAGTCATTTTTATTATTATTTTTAGTTGATGTCTTTTAATTATGATATTTGAAAATTCAGGAAAAATATGAATATAGCTGGTCTGAACGCATCCCCGTCTACCCCCGGAAAAACGGAAGAGTAATTTTGATCGGAGCCTATCCCGATCATCCCAACATGGGAAGCAGTGGCGCAGTGATGATCGGAGCCTATCCCTATCCTCCCAAAATGGGAAACAGTAGCACAGTTACGTCCAGCCATCTAATTCATATGAACCTAAATTTTTTCCAAATCCAGTGTATGATGATTCCAGTGTTAGTCATTCAGTTTAGTTTAATGGATTGATGATCATCATTAAATTTTATTATTCTGTGGCAACAATAGTAACAGTAAAGAATAATATACAATGCAATAGTTAATAATCTATCACCAATCCCATAATTTTCGGTATCTTTTCAGATTTTTTTTTTCAATATTCATTTTCCTCTTTCTTTTATTAGAGCATGAAATATTCCATTTAGAAGTAGGTCACTAAAATAAAATTCTAAAATCATCCGTAATCATTTTCAAATGTAGAAGTAATTCAAATGCTTTTGAATAGGTGCAGTGGCTGCTTACTAAGAATAGGGTCTAGTCCAGGCATAAGGTTTCAGTCAGAGAGAGACCTGAGTCTTAAATAGCTGGAAAAGATTATTCCATTTCAAAAGGGCTCACTTAGCAAAGTTTCAAACGTCAAGCGTACATTGACATGTGCAAATAGAATTTCCCCCAAACCAGACATCATAGGCCTCCAAGTTGTGGTTAATTCTGAATGCGCACCACATATTATATAGTAAAGTAATTTACAACATAGGGGAAATGGTGCTCACAAGTAAATATGTGCGCATTTAGAATTCTCTAGAGTTTTCCTGCAAAGTGGCAGTTAGCTCTAAATGCATACCACATGCTATATAGTAAAGTGATTTGCAACTTTAGGGGGAAATGGTGCTCACTAGTAAATATGTGTGCATTTAGATTTTTCCCAAATTGTCTTGTCATTGCAACCAAACAGAGAAGGAGAAATTGAAGTAGCGGCAGCAGCAGAAGCAGAAAAGGAGAAGAAAAAGTAGTAGTCTAAATGCACACCCCATACTACATAATAAGTGATTTACAGCATAGGAGAAATGGTGCTAAGGATTTTCTATCCAAGATTAAACCTTTAGTTAAATAAACAGAAAGTATAAAAAGTAGATGTAGCAGGTTAAAGTGAGTAATAGAACTCACCTTGGCCGAGTCTCTTCTTTCTTCCCTTTTCCTTTCCTTACTTCCTTTCTCTCTCCTTCCCGTACGTTCTGAAATTTTCTGCGTTCCAGAGAAGAGGGAAGGACCTTATTTTATTTTTGTTGAGATAAAATCTTGTTGGTTGAGATAAAATTTTATTGTTGAGATATAATCTTGTTTGGTTGAGATATAATCTTATTGTTGAGATATAATCTTGTTTGGTTGAGATTTAAATAATAAATTTTTGGATAAAGATAATTATGAATTTGTTTTGATCTCAACCACTTTTATATCCTCATCATAATAGAAAACAACCCCCCCTTTATCTATTTATTTTTTCCAGATTTTAATTTAATTTAATTTAATTTAATTTATTATTATTATTATTTTTATTATTATTATTATTTAGAACTGAATTAAATGCAATAATAGAGAAGTGGTCGTTACACAAGCAATTTGTTAAAACTATGTGCAATGGTGAATTTTTAAAACTATGTGTAATGGTGAATTTTTAAATAAAAACGCTGAAGAAATATAGGACTATCTTGATTCACATGCCAAAAATTTACAAGTCTAAAAAACTGAGGATATCTCGGTTAGACACCAATTAAAGGATAAATCTCAGAATAGAGGCAGCCTTCTTAAATTGGGGAAAACCGAAGATATAACTGCATATTTACTTATCATAACTAAGAAATTTGAAGATTTACTTACAAAGAAAACTGAAATACTTAAGACAATAGAAGAAGTTCCGGAAGTTTGTGATATTTACAAATTACAAGGACACGTAACTCGTGATTATCCAACACTTTCTGGTTTTAAAGAAGTATTAAATGAACAAACCAATGCCTTAAATACTGCACCTTAACCAGTAAAAAATCCATATTCACAAGCATGTAATCCTAGTTTGAGGAATCATCCAAATATTTAATTGAAGTAGAATCCTTAAAAATAATTTAATAATCAAAACAAACCACCCATTAATCCTCCTCAACAATACGTTCAACCTACTAATCAACCTTCAAAGTACCAACTACAACTGAAGAAAAATTTTGAGGATAATATCTTGCAGATACAGTAGAGAATGGTTCAGATGATCCAAGTACAATAGTAGTTAATTTAGTCACAGCAAATGATCAATATCATAATGTGGCGACCTTCAGTGATATCTGCTCATAGATAAGTCGGCTCAATTCTGCATTGCAAATGAAGGAAAAAGGTAAACTACCATCTCAATCAGAGGCCAATACTTTAGGTAAAGTCAAAACTATAAATGCTATTACTTCTTTCATTAATAATGATACACCTGAAATAACTGCTACAATAAATTTGAAAATTGGTAAAGTGCTTGATGAGCCCGTTTCAAGACGAAACATGGTTAGTATCATATTTTGCATTTTTTTCTCCCATATTTTATCTATTTTTGTATATAAATAATTGTTACTCGAGTATATTAAGTATGTTTTTATAAGTAACAAAGGATGTGCATGGCAGAGAAGAAGAAGCAATTTTGTCAAGAATATGAGTAAAGAAAGTCAATTAAGGTGAAGATAGAAATTCAAGTGCTGCAGCAGTAACTTTAAGAGCATATTCAGCCAAGATGAAGTTTAAACTAAAAAACTTTGCATTGGAAAAATTTGTAGATCTCGAAATTATCTTTGAAACGAGCTTAAAAACAGCTCAATCTGAGTTCATATGCAAAAGTTATGGCCGTTTTATTGAACCGCTGCAGAATGGAAAATACGATCTAGCGGGCTACGGGTGTGCTGAACTTAATTTCGGATTTTGGACTTGAAAATAGTATTTTGAGCCATCTAATTTCAACCATTGGTTTCTAATACCTATGGATTGAATTATGAGTATATATCTTGAGATTAGTTTGTGTTAGATTATAATTATATCTTTTGTACTGAGTTTGAGTAGGAGTACGATTGTGTTTGGATTATAAATATCCCATGAATCCTTGTAAATTAAGTGAGATTTTGAGATGCAATTTTGTACTCTTGATTATCAATGAAGATTAGGGTTTTGTCAAAGGGGTGACGACCGTCATACCGCGCTCCAGAGGTGACTCCATTGTTCAAAATTGCTCTCTAGTAAGTAGAAATATTTTAATTATTTTTTAGATAAATTTAATTACTTTCAAGTGTACATCTTTAATAGATTTTATAGAAAAATAGGATTTTTAATTCTTTTTAATAATAATAATATAATCTTGCTAATTAGTGACATGAGTAGCTTACTTAGTTTAACTCTAAGATGTAAATGAAACTAGGAATCCACTATGCAATTACTTTTTGTTATTTTATTTCTAAAATAAAAAAATAAAGACATGATATTTAAATGAAAAGATTAAAATACAATAACTCGTAAATTAATACATTGATTGGTTATACTTGAGTTAAGTTTCTTGATAGCTTATACTTAGTTAGAGTTTGGAGTTGTTGATTTTCGTTTTCTTCATAGAATTATTTAACGATTTAGTTTATTTTTATGACAAGTAGTATCTTTGATGAGTTATGCTTGCACGTTACTTGATAACTCATGCTTAGAGCACTTTAAATAAAGATTAAAACTAAAAATCAGTTTTATGATAGGAAGAAGATAATAAAAGTAATACTTGGTTATGAACTAGTTGATTATATATCATAGGCTAATTAGAATAACTCGAAATCAACTTAAAACTCTTAGTTAGCTCATTAGAGTAATAGGATTAGAAAGAATACAAATACTCTAGATCCTTGTAGGAACTACCTGTAAAGTGGTACAACCAACATAGTGTGCTTGCAATAGATTTATCACATCAAAACACCAAAGAGAAACATGACAATGATTCAACACAACAATCTAAAGATGAAAATTCTAAAGAACCAATTTCTACTGATTATAAACCACCTGTACCATTTTCTCAAATATTAAAGTCTAAAAATATTAATGCATCTTATGCTGATATTTTAGAGATTTTTAAATAGGTACAAATCAATATATCTCTTCTAGAAGCGATTAAACAAGTCCCTTCATATGCAAAATTTTTAAAGGACTTGTGCACCATCAAAAAACGTCACAACATATAGGAGAAGACATTTCTCACAGAGCAGGTAAGTGCATTATTTTGTTTTGAGATGCCTCTTAAGTATAAGGATTCTAGATGTCCTGCTATTTCTTGTATGATAGGTCAACATAATATGGAGAAAACTTTGCTAGATTTTGGGGTTAGTGTAAATCTTTTATCCATTTTCGGTTTACAAGCACCTATGTCTAGGAGAACTTAAATCTGCACTGGTCATACTACAATTAGCTAATAGGTCAAAAAGGCTTCTTAAGGACATTGTGAAAGATGTTCAAATGCAAATCAAAAACTTTTATTTCCCTTTGGAGTTTATAGTTATCGATACTGCAACGGTAATGAATTCATGTCTTCTTATTCCAGTTATCCTCGGACGTCCATTCATAGTTACGGATAATGCAGTTATTAATTGCAGGATTGGTGTGGTGAAATTTTCATTCGGAAATATAACTCTTGAACTTAATATTTTTAATGTTTACGAACAACCAAATATAGATAATGATGAATTGCAAGACATTAATTACATTGAATAAATCCGTAATGAAGAAGATATCATATCATTGTGCATGTCTGACCCTTTGAAGATGGCATTAACAATGAACGAAGATTTCCTTGAATATCTCCAATCCAAACATATCAATGAAATAATGAAACACTTAAATAATGCTCAATGTTCAAATATCATGGGATGGGTCCCAATAAAGGAAGTGTATAAAGAATTATCTCAACATTTAAAAAAATCGATACCATCTGACATCCAAGCATTTATACTTGTGCTAAAACTGCTACCTGAAGATTTCAAGTATGCATTTTTGGGACCTAAGGAAACTTTTTTAGTGGCTATCTTATTGTATCTTGATGAGAATCAGGAAGAAAGACTACTATTAACACTGCAAAAGTTTAAAAGGATCTCTTGGATGGAATATAGCAGACATCAAAGGTATGGATCCTCTTATTTGCACACTTCGCATTATTTTGGAAGATGGAGCCAAACCTATTAAGAAAATGCAACGAACGCTTAACCATGCCATGAAGGAAGTGATTAAACCTGAAGTGTTGAAACTACATGATACTGGTATCATCTATTCAATTGCTGATAGTAAGTGGATAAGTCCAACCTAAATTGTTCCGAAAAAGAGTGGGGTAATAGTAGTTAAAAACAAGGATGGAGAGATGATACCCACTCGCACTATTACGAGTTTGCGTATGTGCATCGATTACCGAAAGCTAAATCAAGTAACACACAAAGATCATTTTCCATTACCATTTCTTGACCAAGTACTTGAAAGGGCTGCTGGTCATGAATTTTACTGTTTTCTTGATGGTAATATTTAATATCATCAGAATCGAAATTGCGTTAGAGGATTAAGAAAAGACAACTTTTACTTATCCCTTTGGTATTTTTGTTTTTAGAAGAATGTTATTTGGATTATGTAATGCACCCGCAACATTTCAAAGGTGTATGATAAGTATTTTTAGCGATATGGTTGAAGATTATCTAGAGGTATTTATGGATGATTTAACATTGTTTGGAATTTTTAATCTACTAAACTAAAGATTGATTGACTATTAATTATCTCGTGAAAATTATTGGTCAAATAAATTAACTCCTCCATAGAACAATTTATTGGATATGTTTATGTTTGTTTATCTTAATTGTATAGATCACATGGTTTATGTTTGTATAAATTAACTCCCCCCTAGAATAATTAATTAGATATGTTTATGTTTATTAATCTCTATTTGGAATTTTTAATCTACCAAACTAAAGATTATCTAGAGGTATGTTTGTTTATTGTATATTTTGTTTTTCAGTTCTTTTTCATATCAACCTCAATTAGAGTTATGCACATGGATATTTACAAGAATATCAAGCTTAATAAATAACTCATAATATAATATCATTATGAACCTATTATAATTATTTAAATCGTATCGTAAATATACTTTTACTTTCAATCATCCTCTCCTATGCACCCTTGTGATCGTGCATATGAGTTTATTAATTTTCAAACTCCAATCAAACCTATAGCCTTTTTCATTCACACACACACACACACACAGAGATATATGTATGAATTACTGTAGGTGAACCGCCAGCTCAGGAAAAGTTACGTGAGCTAGCGGCAAAAGAATAATAATCTAACAATTTTTTTTCAATTTTTTTTACAATTACTATGTCTACCTTCTTAACTTATTTCAGATTAAATTTCATAAATTTTGGATCAAGTATATAGAAAACGTTTTATTCATTGAAAATTGTTAATTTTGTGTTAACTTGATGGAGGACCAAATTAAAACTAAAACCCAAGAAATTGGGTATGAGTGAACCCTAAAGGGTCAAGATCATAATCTAAAAGAAATTTTTTAAAAAAGATTATTGGAGATAGTGAAAATGAACTGCAGTTCAGGTAACTTGCAGCTCATTTCCATTTTTCTCATATATATATATATATATAATTTTTTTTTACAAATACTTGCCTTTCATGTGAACACTTATGCTTCCAATTGTGATAGCCATTTTTTATTGTGCATTAATTTTTATTTTTTAAAAAAAATAATATTTGATTAAAAATTTGTTTTTTATTTGATGGAATAAGAATTTAAATAGAGATTGAATCTAAATGTAAACCAACTCCTTAGATTAGCTCTTATCTAGAAATTAATTATTTTGATTCCCTTAAGTGATAGGATTTTGTCATTAAGTATTTAATCTTCTTTAACCAAATAGAAATCGAATCTTTTCCCCTCTTCTCAAACGCAGGAAGAAAATTCATAGAACGTATGTGAGGAAGGAAAAAAGGGAAAGAAAAAAAAGAAGAAGAAAGAAATTCAACCAGGCAAAGGTGAGTTTTTAAACTCAATGTAATATGCTATTATTTATATTTGTTGTTATACCTCCTAGTCTAGTTTTATGTAATTAAAATATAATTCATAGATAGATAGTCTCTATATCACTGTTTTATGCACAATCTGCTATAGTATGCAAAACTTTAACTTTTTTTTTATAGAAGTCTTGAAATTTAGTTAATTTTTCTGAAATTCTATCATTTTATTCGATCTTTTTATTATTTCTATCAACTTTTTCACAAAAATCCCACTATCCAATGGCTCCTCATTGAAATATGAAATTGTATTTTTTTCTAAGTACCATTCGTTAGCATTTCATTCAAAAGTTTTGTCCTTTCTGCTTAATGTTCAAATTTGGTCAAAATTCTAATGGATGTATATTCTGTCTTTATATTTAACAGTGTTTGTTTCCTGCGTAACCAAATGCCAAATCCTGTTGTAGAAAATTAATGAAAATTTCTGTGATTTTGGATATTTCGCTGATTTATCCTCTACATTCTAAGAAAAAGTCATAAAATCATCGAATTCTTAAATATTTAGGTAGCTTTATAAAGTTGCCATCCTTCTTGTTTCTCCAGTTTTATCAATTATTGGCTAACTTCTAAGATAAATAAAAAAAATAACTTTATTCATTCGATTGACTAATCTGGTTAGAGATGGGTTCACTTTTATGATGAAATTGACATTGTATTTATATGGATTAGTTTTCCATATAGTTATTAGGTATAGGTATTTTGTATTCGTATTGTTCCTTTAGCTTTCTTATTGTCTGCTCTTATTCTGTCTGGTTATATGAACTTTGATTAGAGATTTTATCATGCTAGTGCTTGCTTTCTCTTAAATCCCTATTTTTCAGCACATTGAGTTTGCCGTCTGCGTAGGTACTTTCTCATAACTTGGTAATGGCAATGCTTCTTATTTAGAAAGAATGATATGGAAAGTTATAAAAAGGGAGCTTAATATTATAATATTATCATCATTTAAGCAGAGTCCGCCTCATTTCATAACAGTTCTCGTTGCAACTTGTCGGCAAAAAATTCTGGTGTCATCTATCAAAATAAGACAGATCCGCAAATTTAGGGTTCGAGCTCCGCGACTCAGTTATGACAAAGCAGATCCGCGAATCCAAAGTCCGAGATCCACGACCTAGTTACGACAAAACAGATCCATGAATCCAAGCTTGATATTCACGATGCTATCTATGGCTTCCGGAGAGGGGTTTAATACAAAGTCGCCCGACCCAAATAAAGGAAGTTGCCACCACAGATAGTGGAGTTAACTGCTGAATGAGTATGACGGTACTACTCAGATCGTGGAGTTAACTGCCAAACGATTATGATGGCATCACTCGAATAGTAGAGCTAACCGCTGGGCAAATAAGACGGTGACGCTACCTTGAAATCCCTATAAAGAGCAAGGAAACAGATAAAAGAAGGGATAGATCATCTTCTTCTCAACTATCCTTTGTGATCAGAATTTCAGACCCTTTTGCCAACTGAAAGAGTTTGTGCGGAGTGTCAACTGAGAGCAGAATCGTCCTCCACAGTTACCTCAGAACCCAGCCTTAAACAAAAAGGAATTTGATTTTTCCTTATTTTCGGTAAATAGAAAACTATTGAAATTGTAATTTTTTATTGAGATATTCAAATAAAAGACGTTTACAATTTTATGGCAAACAGAAGATTGGCGACTTCGCTGGGGACTGTCATCACCTTGGTGATCTGGTTGTAGCTCAATCCGACAACATTCTGATTGGCAGCTTGGTCGATTCGCTCACTATTGAGGTCAACCAGGAGAAATACGAAGAATTCCTTTCTTCCAGTTCCAAGAGCCCTACTTCCTTACGGAGATGCCGTAAGATCTCCAATAGTTTGACCTTCAAGGAGACTTTAAAGATGGCAACCCAAGCAAAGGATTCAGCAGAGCAAACTGGTCTAAAATCCTCCATTCATTAACATCAGGCTCTAAACCTGCCCTTGCTAAGACCCCTGATCTTCTTAGCAAAGCAGATCAAGAGCCTCAAAATAAAGGAAAACGACTATTGTCTGCTCTTCAAGAGGATGATGCGGGGAAAGAGGTTCCTCTCACTCATACAATGATACGGAACTTGAGAAGAAGCAAGGCTCATGCTCTTTGCCGAGCCCTGCAGCAACAAGAAGCCGTCGATTCACCATCACGGAGGCCTACTGTACAAGTATGGGGGCCGAAATGCGAAACTATGGTTCCCAAGATGAAGGGGAACTAAGATGCGCGCGTTTCCTACAGGAAACATGATAAACCCGCCAAATTCATTTATGATTACAAGCGCAAAAGCTACATTCACATTCCTGTCGCTGGACACATATCTTACCCACAACTACGAGGGAGAAACATGGTCACATAACCAAAGGTACGCGCGAACCTCAGATTCGCGCGGCATACGGAAAGTGTCCTTCCGAAGAAAAGCCCATTTCAAAGGCTAAAGTTATCTCACCTATGAGGGTGAAATTTGCCCCAAAGATTTTTGGAGTGACAAAGGCTCCTATCCAAGAAATATCTTTTGGAAATGTCGTTAAGAGTTCCAATAGAGGAGATCTTAGGAAACTTCTAAATAGAAGAAGAGAAGGATCCCAGACATTCCATTGTCATTGCGAGCGATTGATCAATACAGTGTTATCACACTGTCACTATTCAACCACGCTCCTACTAAACAGTCGGTTTTTCATCGACTAACAATGCCCGAAACCCAACCGTCAAAGAGAAGACGTTGCAACAGGCTCGAATCCTATGAGCCTAAATATCCCAAAGCATCATCCAACAAGATAACTTTCGGGGAGACAAAGAAGAAAAAGAAGACGAAAAAAGCTTCCAGGAAAGATACTTCCGATTCTGAACACTCGGCAGGATTGAAGGATGTGTTCAGCAATGAACGAGGCGTTTTCAAAACACTCGACTCAAAAGTGGGGTGGTTATCTCAATGAACTACAAGCAAATGGCCGGAGTCTCCTCCGATGAGGAAGACATGACCGGATCAGTTATGGCCAAGTCACAAACGTCTTATTCATTCCTAGAAGACTCCGTCTCTGCGTACATGGTCTAGAATAGTACCCCAAAAGAATTTATGCGGAGGATGGATGAACAAGATAAAAGCATCCAACAACAGCAGAATGCCATCAGCGAGATCGAAGACATGCTGCGCGTCTTGCTAGGGTTGGAAAAGACAAGAATGAAGAATGTGGACGAATCCTCCTCAGAGCCCCCGCCTTATGACCCGAAGACTGACAAAGGGAAGAAGGTGGAAGGAGAAGGTCTTATCTCCCACACAGAGGAGAAGGTAATGACGGTCATCATGACGATGAGGACAATCATTCTACACATTCTCATCAGGAAGGGAATGCAAATACCATTTGGATGGAGAGTTTTCAAAATCAATTAAACGCTCTTATGCATAAAAGTGATTTGCAAGAGTTAGGCGTTGTAAGGCCATATCCGGTGGAATGGGAGAGCATGCCATTCCCAGAGAGCCACAAACCATTGAAGCTCAAATCATTCGATGGTAAAGGGTCGCCGAACCAGCACCTTTACTATTTCAAGTCTCAAATTGGGCATTTAGCTGGAAATGACCCCATTATTACACGAGTATTTGTTAGTAACTTGACATGACTAACATTTGAATGGTTCATGAAACTAGAATCAGGAACCATCAATTTGTGGAACGACATGGAGAAAGCCTTCCTGACAAGGCTTTACGAAGACGATATGGAGGTATCGATGCCGGTGCTTCTGGCCACCAAACAAGAAAGGGGGAGTCAGCTCGGGACTTTATTAAAAGATTCAGGAATGATTCTCTCTGATGTCCACATGGGATGCCAGAGAAGACCTTGGTGGAAACCTGTCAACATAATCTCTCGACTAAGGTTCTAGCCAAGATGGGAGCCGTGAAATCCTCGACCTGGAAGGATCTCGCTCTACAAGTTGAAGAGGCTGAAATTTTGCGCAAAGGCTTGAAGAGGAAGGAGGTGAAGAGAAACAGAGGCGAAATAATGATAACAACCATAGGCCTCGATCCAGGGGGTATAAGGGGAAGGAAATAATAGTGACTGATACTCCGCAGCCCACAAAGTCTTCTCCAAAACTTCCTCCTCAGTCGCGTGTTCCTCAAAAGCAGAATTCTTTCAAAGATGAGCATACGAAAACCATTTTCAATCTCCTCATGACAAAGAAGATGCTGAAGCTACCAGAGTCCAAACGCCCTGAAGAAGTAAGAAGAGTCAATGATCCTAATTATTGTGTCTACCACAAGATTATTAATCACCCTACTCAGAATTGTTATTTTCTCAAGAACAAAATTTAAGCTTTAGTGGACGTCAAGGTCATTAAGCTTCAAGAACACAAAAAAAAGGTGACTGCAAACATGGTGACTTTCAAATTCAGCAAATCACCTGACTGGATAGAGTCGACAATTCAAGATGGAGTGCAACCCATTTCCAAAGGCACAATGCAAATCGTAAACTATGATCCGTATCAACAGCAGCAGAAAGGATTATCCTCCTTCGAAACTGATAGAGAGGAGATAATATGGGTACATCCGGAACTCCTTAATGATGAGCAGTGGACTTCCAATTCACCTAAAAGGAAGCAAGAAGGGAAGATTCTTACTTCCAATGTTGTCTCCATAATTCCCAAAGATGACAAAGATTCCTACTCTAACAGACTCAAAATAAGAGATCAGAGACTCTTTGGCGGCTAATGCAGACCAACCTCCCTCTGGAACCCGTTCAGAGAAAGACTACTTGAAGAATTATGGGCATGCCGTAGAATTCCAGCCACTTCCAGATAAAAAACAAAAAGAGCTTAAGTTTGACAAAGCTCTGAAGAAAAATAGGAAAGAGCCTGCGGAAGATCTCCAGAAATCATTCCAATTTGACATCTTAGCGCAGTTAGCCAATATTTCAACAAGAATCACCTTGTATGAGCTCCTGAAACTCTCTAAGTCAACTAGAGAAGTTTTGAGAGAACCTTTGCAAGATTCAGAGATATTTCTGGCGCAGATACCAGAAATAGTTGAGAAAGAAGAACAAGTTTATGCGGCATGTCATCAGACCTCTAGTAAAAGCATCCCTCGCATAGCTTTCTCTCTAGAAGACATGCAAGTTAAAAGCAGCAAACATCATCACCCTTTGTATTACAAAGGATACATAGGGTCATCCGAAATCGATTGCATTCAGGTTGATCCACGCTCGGCCTTGAGCATCATAAAGCGGAGGATGCTACAGTATCTTGGAGTCCTGACAAGTAGATTAGTGGCAACCAATACTACTATCTTTGGATTCAATGCCAATAGTAGTAGGCCGTTGGGAAAGATAAAGCTAAAATGTCAAATCGGCGATCTAAAGACGGAAGTCACATACTATATGATAGATACTGACACATCTTATATTCTACTATTGTGGAGACCCTAGATCCATAATAATCTCATTGTGCCATCTACACTATATCAGTGCATGAAATATGCGGACAAAGATGGAAACGTGAATACTTTGGTGGCGGAAAAGCAACCATTTAAAGGAGTCGAAAACTACTTTACCGACGTGTTGCTATATCAAGATGCATTCGATGCTTCAGAACGGCCCACTCCAGATATCTCTGATAATGGTGATGTAGCTGATATAGAATCAGGATCTGAAGATTTGGAATCCGAGAATGTAAGCTGGGACGGTGAGCCCATTGTGATAAGCCTTGATGGCCTTGATGTAAATAACACCGTTTACTCTGATGGTGAATGGGTAATAAATGAAAACTTAGAGTTTGCTTATTCTTTTGGTGTTTATTCTGAACCCTCAAGTACTAGTACTGATGCGGTCAACGATTGTTTAGATAAAATATGCTCTCTAACCACTTTTCAAGCCCCTATCCGATCGTCCTTTCATGAACTGAGTGATGATGATGAAAATGCCGACAAGGCCATTTTTGAGATTCCTTCCAATGATAAAACTCAGAAACCTATAATATTCGGAAAAGCGAATGAAAAAAGCAAAAAGAAATACTTAGATTCTAAAGAAGAACAGGAAAACCTCGAGTTCTTCCACTACGATGCGAATTCTCATAAATTGATAAAGAAAATGGGATATGACCTAGCTAAAGGTAGGGGATTGAACTTCGGAAAGGGAAGGAGAGCAATTCTCCGACCCTTCATCCCAAAAGGAAAAATGCCAGATTATTATCAGAAGACTAGCAGGGGGTTGGGATATGTTACCATTCCCGAAGGTTCCTCAAACGAGAGAACTGAAGAAGGACAATTCGACCATTTGTCAGAATTGTCCTGCTGGGATTCAGATGTCAGTGTCGGCGTGATCTTCTACGAAGTGTCCGCGAACGTGGCCACCGCGATCCAAGAAAGCGAAGACTTAGGTGAAGCTTCGCCGACAAAAGATGACTCTTGGGCCAAGCATCTTAATGCGAAGTGGAAAATTCAGTTTGAACAACGCGAGCCTCCGACCAAAGATAAAGTAATCCAAATAAATGTAGATGATAAAAAGAATCTTAAACCCATATTTATAAGTGAGAACCTATCTTCAGAGGAGAAAGAGGAATTGACATCCCTCATTCGCGAATACATTGACATTTTTGCTTGGTGTTATGATGAAATGCCAGAACTAGACCAAGTATCGCGGTTCACAAACTGAACATCTGACCAAATGCAAGGCCAGTAAAGCAACAACAATGAAGATTCCGTGCAGAGATTATGGAATCGAAATTGAAATAAAAAAGTTGATCGAGTCAGGCTTTATTTGCGAGGAACAACACCCTGATTGGGTTGCGAATATAGTGCTTGTAACCAAGAAAACTGGAAATATCCGGGTTTGTATTGATTTCAGGGATTTGAATGAAGTCTTACCTAAGGACGAATTTCCATTACCCATCACAGATGTCATGATAGACAATACTTGTGGGTACAAACACATGACATTCATGGATAGATTCTCGAGGTATAATCAAATAAAGATGTACCCTGATGATGAGAAGCATATGTCCTTCAGAATGCCACTTAGAGTATACTGCTATGCGGTCATGCCATTTGGCCTAAAGAATATCAGTGCCATGTATCAACACGCTATGAACGCGATATTCCAAGAGCATCTACGAAAGACAGTACAATGCTACGTAGATGATCTAGCAATTAAAAGTATGAACAAGGGTGATCACCTTCAGAACTTGAAAACAGTGTTTGACCTTATGAGGAAATACCAGCTCAAGATGAACCCGACTAAATCCTTTTTGGGAGTCTCTAGAGGATTGTTCCTTGGCTTCGTAGTAACTTCCGAAGGAATTCATCTCGACCCAAACAAAATTAAGGTAATCCAAGATATTCCACCTCTCCGGAACCTCAAAGAATTAAGAGGACTGCAAGGCAGGCTGGCATACATCCGCAGATTCATATCAAATTTATCTAGTAGATGTCAACCCTTCACTAGATTAATGAAGAAAAGAGTGTCATTTGTCTGGAATGATGCATGCCAAAAGGCTTTCAAAGAAATCAAGGAGTACCTTACTAAACCGACAGTGCTGGTAGCCCCAGTCTCAGGGATATATTTTCTAATGTATGTGAGGGCTATGGACCACTCTTTGGGAGCTTTGTTGGCACAAAAAAATGAGTTGGGTCATGAACAAACTATTTATTATCTCAGCAGAATGATGATCGGGGCAGAATACCGATATAACCCAGTGGAGAAGGAATGTTTAGTTTTAGTGTTCACAGTATAGAAAATACGACAATACTTAGTTGGACAAACTATTCATATTATATCTAGAATTAACTTCCTAAGGATATTAATGACTAAACTCGGGTCATTGAATTCAAGACTGTCTGATTGGGCTATTTTGTTATCACAATATGATATGCATTTTGTCCCACAAAAATCGATCAAGGGACAGACTGTAGCTGACTTCCTGGCTGAACACCCAATCCTGGCATCCTCGAAATTGTGCGAAGATATTCCTAGGGAGCTAGGTGAATGGGCTCCAATTCTAAAAGAAGGCATCTCGAAAGAGCTCCCGGAGGCAAATATTGTCACGGATGATGTATGACAACTTTTCTTCAATGGCGCCTCTCGAATGGGATCCGAGGGAAAAATGATAGTGGGGTAGGAGTTGTTTTCGTCTCTCCTTACAACCGCATCATTCCTCGAGCCTACTCATTAACAGACCCATGTTCCAACAATGTTGCGGAGTATAATGCCATCCTAATCGGCTTAAAGATAGCTAAACAATTGGGGGTGAAATATTTGGAGGCATATGGGGATTCTCAACTTGTCGTAAACCAAGTTAAAGGGGAACATGAAGTCAAATATGAAGACCTTTTGCCATATTATCGTACAGAAATTAAGATAGCTGATGGTTTCGATGGTTTCTACGTCAGCCATGTAAAGCGCCATCGGAATAGCTATGCAGATTCACTGGCTTCCTTAGCTGCTACACTGGCGTTGCCCAAACATGCTAAGAAGCAAATCATAGTAGGAAGCAGAGAATTATTCTGCTCAAAGAACGAACTCAAAGATGAATTAAGAAAGCAACAAGATGATGAGACTTGTGTTTTTGAATCAAATCTAGAACCAAGGGATTGACGATTCCCTTATATAGATTACGTCCTTTACGGCATATTGCCCGAAGATCCCAAAGAGGCTAGCACGATCCAAAGAAGGGCTATTCGATTCTATTATAACGCTGAGCTTCAGACATTGTACAGGAAGTCCTATGACGGGATCTTACTTCATTGTCTTTCTAACCGAGAAGCCTGGGAAGTACTTGAAGAAGCTCATGCTAGCGTTTATGGAGCGCACCAACCAGGGCCAAAACTCTAGGATAGAATCCGAAGAATGGGTTATTACTGGTCTAAAATGATCAGATGTGGTTAATTATGCCAAGAAGTATAAAACCTGCCATATACATGCGGAACTTCATACATCAAGCTCCAGGGTATCTCCATCTAACGACTACATCTTGGCCGTTTGAGCAATGGGGAATGGACATTATCGGGCCAATTTCTTTACCATCAACGAGGGGACACCGGTTCATTCTAGCTATAACAGATTACTTCTTGAAATAGACTGAAGCCATTTTCCTAACCGAAGTGAAGTCATCAGATGTGATCAAGTTCATTAAACACCATGTGCTCTACCGCTTTGGGGTGCCCAAGAGAATCATTCATGACAACGAGCCTCAGTTCATGAGCCAAGTATTTTTTAGATTCTGCAACAAATACAGGATCGAAGATGTAGCTTCCTCGCTATATTACCCTGCAGCCAATGGTCTAGTAGAAGTGTTCAACAAGACCATAGTAAAACTCCTCAAAAAGTTCGTCTCATCCAATCAAAGAGACTGGGATGAAAAACTTGGGGAATACCTGTGGGCGTATCGCACTACGGTCCGAACCCCCACCACCACCACACTCTTTTCTTTAGTGTATGGATCAAAAACGGTCGTACCTTTGGAAATCCAGATTCCATCATTGCGAGTCGCACTTACGACCAGGATGATACAAGAAGAACGACATCATCAAAAACTTCAAGAATTAGAAGCCCTGGACGATAAATGATTGGAAGCTCAACAGAATATTGAACTATACCAGACGCGAATCTCTAGGACTTTTAACAAAAAAGCTAAGTGAAGAACTTTCAAAAAGGGCAATCTGGTCCTTTCAGTAAGGAGACCAATCATAACTAACCAGAAGCCTAGAGGAAAGTTTCAGCCAAAATGGGAGGGTCCTTTTGTTATTGATACAGCTTACTCTAATGGCGCATATCGGTTGGCAAAACCGAATGGTGATAAAATCATGATGCCAATTAACAGCAAGTTTTTGAAGAAATATTATTCTTAGTGAAAAAACTGCGGAACACCAGCTGTAATGTAACTTGGGCAGTTCAACGCAAATGATGAATAAAGTTTATCTATAACTGGGGGTTCATTAACAAAGATTCGCAATTCTGAACTTAAGATTTCGGATTGCAAATCAAAATATCCTTTCCTCTAAATTTGCTAAAGTAAAAAATACCTCTGGCAAATCAAATTATCCTTTCCCCCAAATTTGCCAAGTTAAAAAATATCTCTGATGAATCAAAATATCTTTTCCTCCAAATTTGTCAAGTTAAAAAATACTCTGGCGAATCAAAATATCCTTTCCTCCAAATTTGCCAAATTACAAAATATCTCCGACGAATCAAAAGCCATTATACTGTAATTCACTAAACCGTATGATTTTTAACTTGATCAGGAAAGTTAACAGTTACATCTATCCTGATTCAAGACATTTTCTCATTCACAACAACTTTGAGTTGTTGGAAAGTCTTGGGTGATTTAATAATGACTTCAATAATCATTAAGTTAACAGTTACCTCTGATAATCAATACCAAAATCATTCATCATCACTTCTGGTTGTGAAAAAAAATCTCTTTATTCATTTTTAAATCAAAATTACAGAAAGTTCCCTAGCACCGTACAATCAACGAGAATGAATACAAATCATTGACATAAGAAAACATAAAGTGTGCTTTTGTAACCTCCTTTTCGAGAATGGTTTAAAGGTAAAAAGTTTGTTTCTGTAGCATCCTCTTCAAGGATGGCTTAAAGGTAAAAAGTTAGCTTATGTAGCCTCCTCTTCAAGGATGGTTTAAAAGCAAAAAGTTTGTTATTATAGTTTCTTCCTACCGATGGTTAGGACCTCCAAGTTGGTTCGCTCAACCATAATCAACGTCACCAGTGACTTGATTAGTGCAAAACTAGGTATACCCAATACATATTCCCAAACGTACAATGTGAGCGATTACTCAGTTTGAGTGTCACCCTAACCATTTGGCATCCCAGCCTTGCGGGATGCTAGTCAGGAAATAGAATAAGGTTACAGATTACTTAATTTGTGCCCTTGTTAAGGAGAATGACTACGGTTATCTCCTGCAGCCAAATCAAAATCTTGTCAAAAAAAAGAGAAGAAAGAATGACATTGACAAGAAGAAAAATTATACATTAGTTA
Organism: Dracaena cambodiana; assembly: GCA_036321105.1. Classification (NCBI taxonomy): domain Eukaryota; kingdom Viridiplantae; phylum Streptophyta; class Magnoliopsida; order Asparagales; family Asparagaceae; genus Dracaena; species Dracaena cambodiana. The sequence goes on along the minus strand of JAYEPQ010000020.1, from coordinate 12,560,523 downwards.
AGGAAAATAACTACGGTCATAAGAACCTTTTCAATGGAATGCCCCTCTGGATTGATGCAATCTGGAGGTTTTGTAATATGTCAACCCCATCCATCACTTCGATTGAAGAAGAAGAAAATATGGCTTCACGGGAAAATCAACTCTAAAAGAAAAGAAGAGAAGACAAAGAGGTGGAAACTTTTCTCAAGTCAGAATGCTCATTCATAGAAGAAGTCCTGCGTCTTATATAGGTTGGAAGGAGATAAGGCCAAATCTTTGGCTGAGATTCTTGACTCGGATTCCAACAGAATTTATTACTATTGCATGGGACGCTTAGATTTCGTAGCCAAAGGATCTCATCATTAATAAGAGCATATAATGCTTGGGACTTCTCGCTAGTTAACCGAATAAAGGGTTATATCGTGACTCACGGAAACAGCTACAAATTCTTAAAAAGAATTTTTATTCCACGGACTTCCGGATGAAAAGTCGCGAACTTAACTAAAGCTAATGAAGGTCGCATGCCCTGATAAAGGAAAGAATCTTTCAAGACTAATATAAAGTCGCGGTCTTGAGACGTAAAAACATGCCTCATACACAGATTCCAAGGGTCCTACGTAAATTTGCGGACTTCAAAACTCAAGATAGCGAGTTTGATGCAAACCTTATAAGACAAATACAAAGTCACTATTCAGAAATACAAAATCATGTTTGCTATGCAAATGATAAGACATGCCATGCAAAGTTAAAGTCAGAAAAATTGTTACAAAAAAAGGACTACAAAAACCCGAACCATGAAAAAAAAGAAGTCTTTATAGTTCAATGATTCAGGAGAGCTATTATCTTCTCCTTAGCATCGCTAATTTCTTGTTGGATGATCTCATAAGCTTGGACAGCAGCTTTACGGCGCAATTATTCTTCACTGGCAATGGTACTTTGTGCTAAAGCAGCCTCCAATGTCTCTAATTCAGCTTGCATCGCCTGAAGATCTCTAATCGCATCAACCCGTTGTCTGGATAAGCTAGTGAGATTCTTCATTGACTCATCGCGTTCCCTAGTGATCTTAGCCAAGAAATCTTGGACTCTAGCAATGGACTCTTGGGTTCTAGCAATGGCTTGGTCATGGTTTTTGACAATCGAAGCAACAGTCTCTACCTGGAGGGCTAGAGATTGGCTGTCTGATTGGCTCTTTTCAAAGGAAGCTCTGCAAGCATCAGCTTTCTCCTTGATTTCCTTCTAGAACCCAAGTTGCTCCTCCATCAGCTTCTGAAAAGTAGCTTCAACTATTTCAGACTTATCAGCACTCTGCGATTTTGATAAAGACTCAGCATAGTTTTGGAGTTGAGCTATCATAAATCTGTAAGGAATAGCTTTCTCCTCCCCACCAATACTGACTATACCAGTCAAGTAAATATTGAGAACAATAGCGAGCAAGGCAAAAGAAGCCCCTGCCAGTATATTATCAATTCAACGATCTAGAAAATGGAGAAACTTTTCCACTGTATCCCTCAATAAGTTAATTTCGAAGGCATCAACCTCTACGTGGGAAGAATCAGCAACAACTGGAGTTGGTTCATCCATAACTGTACTTTGCTACAAAAAAGCAGTATTACCAGTATCAGAAACAACAACTTCTACACTTTCAACAGAAACAATAGTTGCAGCAACTGCAGTCAGGAAATATGTGTGGCAGTTTCCATTGAAAGAACCACTACTTCAGAAGTGTTAGCAGCAGAAACGGTGATCTCAGTTACCCCATGGGCTACTTCAGTAAAGACTTCTACGACGGTATTATCCTGCGGAATGTCGTCTACAGCTATATGCCCTAAGGTTGGAGTCGAAGCAAGAGCTGCTAAAAAAAAAGGGGAGAGCACAATTGAATGTCACAGTACCATTAGATAATGGCAAAATTTTGGCATAAAAAGTGGATAGAGGTTAGAAGTAAACCTGGAGGGTGAGCACTGGATTCTCCAGACCCATATACCTCAGCTCGAACGTCTTCACTCAAGAAGACGTATTTACCATGACCTGATAGAGGAGTACAAGAACCAAGATTTTCACTACTGACATCATCATCATCATCTCCCCAATCATCATGATCTACTGGAAGAGACGCTACCTTTGGGGAATTCGATGTGCGAACTTTCCCAATTATTTACACCTCATCATCAATAGCAATTTGGTGAGTGAGGATCGCAGAACCCTCTTGTGCAGTTGAAGGAGCAGCTGCTTCATCATCAACAACAACTTGGTGAGTGAAGGTCGCAGAACCCTCTTGCGCCGTAGAAGGAGGAGCAACCACTTCATCATCGACAGCAATTTGGTGAGCAAGGGATGCAGAATCCTCTTGCGCAGGAAGGGCAGTAGAGGAAGGAACAACCACCAACGCAGAATCACTATGGAAGATAGGCCCTTGACGTCTCTTGGAAGAACGAAGAGTTAGAACCGAGTCATCTTCATCTTCCTCTGGTTCCTTTACAATAGTTTCAGGAACCGAACTGGATACCACTGTACCAGCTTCAGATAACATGTCTTGCGGAGTGATAGGCAAATCGCTGAGATGCCTCAATTTCATTTGCTTGTACAAAAGCTTCTTTGGAGGAGATTTTGGCGGAGAAGTTTCTTTTGGCGTTGGGTGTGGAGAAATATCAAGAGAAACGAGTTAGGTCGACGGGACCACCGTGTTATTATCTTCCTCCCCCTGTTGAACTGTCGGTTCCAACTCATTTGAACCGCATTCTGCTCCGAAGCCCTTCATTCCAGCCACCTTCGTGCTGCCAGCCTCCTTTTCTTAGCATACAGCTCTAATATCCTTCAGATAAGTAAAATTTATATTAAAATTTTGAGGGGCGATGTTAGCAGCCGCGTATAACTTGCAGAAATCGAAACTCATGTACGAGTTTGGACTCTTAATTGGAAGGTCAAGTCTAGCTTGAGTACCACCAGCGATGAAGTGGAACCAAACCCGAGCTCCTTCAAACAAATTTCCAGCAAAACATACTTCTTTGTTGGGATTACCAACATAGAGCTGATCGTATCCAAACTATCAAGCAAAGCGACTCGGATAGTAAGGCTCTATATAACAGTAGCTCCCTAAATGGAGAACAAATGCCCTGGATGGATATTTATTAGCAACCAGATGCATCCCAGGGACAAAGTTGTGAATTTATCAACACCAGAAACATCCGCGGATTCCTCCCCATATCCAGCATTTGGAAAGTATGGGAAACATTTGAACAACTCGAAATTCATGTGATAACGAAGAGACCTGTGAATTGCAGCCATGTATCCTCCTTTCCACTATGATCTCTCGTAGTGTTGTACTTTGGGAGCGCTTATATCAACCTGTGAATAGCATGACTCATCAAAGTAGGACAGTGTAAGACCAGCCATGCTATCAAATAAGTATAAGGAAGCTCTACACGTGGATTAGGAGTCTTAGTGATCAACTCTCCATTTTGTTTTGCTCCTTCCTGACATTGCAAAACTTATCAGCCAATTTTCTCAATCCGCTTTGAATACTACACACCATCGTGTGTAGAAAGCTGAGTCACCGACCAAACGCGAGCAAGACGACTGGGTAAATCGCCCTGATGGGTATAGTATCCTGTGAGCGAATCACGCATTTCTTCGACTAAAGTATCAAATAACCTACCAGAAAGGCTGGATCAGATAGAGGTTGAAGAGCTTGGTAGTGGAACCTTTCAAATGACGTTCCAGGCTTGAAAGTGTCCTCGTCAGATTCAGTGACATAAGCATATATCCCGAAGTTGGCTATCCTTCTCTCGACTTTCTTTTCAGCAATCGGAGAGAGACAGGTAAAATTGGGTCGATTCTTTAAAAAATTAGGGAGAAGATATTGCAGCCACTTTTTCTGCTTTACATTGCGAGTGCCAAACATATGAGTACAAATATGATAGTTACAAAGAAATTCTCAATAAGTGTCATAAATCATAGGGTCCTGAGCCTTCAACAAATGAACCTCTTCTCCAGTATGGACATACTCTTCATATGGGATGTCTCCCATAGGTAATCCTGAAATCTCATACATCTCATGCAGGACGAAACACATTTCACCGCGGGGGAGAAAACTGTACAAGTATCAGGATTGTACAATTCCAACAAAGGAAAGAAATGGAATCGGTTAGCAGGAATGCCATGCTGAACCGCCCTAATGGCACGATAAAGGCTTGCATGCTGGAGTTGATCTTTGAAGGTCTTAAGAAAGAAATCAGTCAAAATTGCCTACTCTCCTTTTGAAGAGCAGTGGACCCATCCAGGAGGATGAAAGTCTTGAACTGGAAATTCCCCTTGCAAGTTGACAAACCGATGCAAGAAACTCTGGGCGACTATGGGTATTTCACCTATAGGAAGGTTCTGTTTGAAAGACCCTGGGAACAACCCACAAAAATGCTTTCCAGTAGAACGAGGGAAAGCACCTTGTGCATTGGACGCTCCTAGCAAGACACCATCTTGTGGCCTATTTAAATGTCAGTCCATTTGTTTAGGAATAGAAAGAGAATGGAAAAATAGAAACGGGTAAGATCTCTCCATGTTGGGAAGAAACAGGTTGCGGCCTTTAACTTGGCAAAGCCATATGTAATCCCCATCATCCAAACCATCGTTGGGTATCGAGAAGTGATCACCGAATAAGAAGGTAGGCTTGTTCAACAAAGTTTGATTGTTTCCTTCAAAAGGAGTAGTGGTCATCACCTCTCGCAATATCGGGCAAGTGAGATTAAGAACTTTGCTTTCCCTTTCTCAACCACTGGATGCAGTGTAACCTAGAAAAATCTGGCCGAACCTAAACTCCTTCTTCCCGTCATAGTCGCTTGAATAACCAAAGTAATGGTATTTCGGCCAGAGGTTTAAGGCGTAATCAACTGCGAAGAAAATTTTGGGATTAAAACAAAAGAAAACTTTCTAAGAAAAGAACTGCTTTATACTGTATGACAAGAAAATTACTTCCAATCAAGGGTTCCTGCCGAACCACTATGGAGCTAGAAGTTGTCTGGAGGTCTCGACAACCACTTGCAGAAACATTAGAAGGGAAAACATTCTTTGGCATCTTTTGCAGACTAAGAAAATCTTTTGCGAGAAAAATCGGAGGTTAAGGGAGGCTGAAGATGAAGAGCCTTGAAAAAACCTTGAAGAGAAATTTGGAGTTCAAGTTTCTTAGAGAAAAATTAAAAATCGGGATTATGTAACAGATGATTTGATGGCCGAGATCTTCGGATAGACGTGATCTCTGACCCGAATATCATGAGTACCTTTTCATTTAATGTAACTCAGAGAACGTCTTAATCTCTACTCCGTATAAAGTAACAATCTTTCAGATTTTCCGCAACAAAAAGGGAAGTTCGTGACCCTAATATAGAGTCATGTTCTCCTTCAAAAAGGAAGTTCACGACCCTAATACAGAGACGTATTCTCCTTTAAAAAGGGAAGTTCGCGACTCTAATACAGAGTCCTGTTCTCCTTCAAAAAGGAAAGTTTACGACCCTAATACAGAGTCGTATTCTCGTTCAAAAAGGAAAGTTCGCAACCCTAATAAAGAGTCATATTCTCGTTCAAAAAGGGAAGTTCATGACCCTAATATAGAGTCGTATTCTCCTTCAAAAAGGAAAGTTCGCGACCCTAATACAGAGTCGTATTCTCCTTCAAAAAGGAACGTCCGCGACCCTAACACAGAGTCGTATTCAAAAGTGGAAGTCCACGACCCTAATATAGAGTTGTATTCCTTCAAAAACAGAAAGTTTGCGACACTACTGCAGAGTCATGCTCCCTTTAAAATAAAAGTTCACGGCACTAATACAGAGTCGTATTCCTTTCAAAATGGAAGTCCGAGACACTAAGACAGGATCATGCTACCTTCAATTGTAGTTCTAATACAGAATTGCACTTTCAGAGGTGTAGAAGTCTGAGATTCTAATACAGAATCTTGCTTCATATTTAAGAGAATGTTATATCCAAAGTATTCCAAAACACCTCCGAGGATCATGAGAGTTTTGAAAACTTTGGAGGGGGTTTTGTCGACGAAAAATTCTGGAGTCATCTGTCAAAGAAGGCAGATCATGAATTTAGGGTTCGAGATTTGCGACTTAGTTATGACAAAGTAGATCCGCGAATCTAAAGTTCCAGGTCTGTGACCCAGTTACGACAGAACAGATCCGCAAATCCAAGCTTGAGATTCGCGATGCTATCTATGGCTTCCGGAGAGGGGTTTAATACAAAGTCACCAGACCCGAATAAAGAAAGTTGCCACCTCAGATAGAGGAGTTAACTGCCGAACAAGTATGACAACACTACTCAGATTGTGGAGTTAACTGCCAAACAAATATGGCGGCATCACTGGAATAGTCGAGCTAACCGCTGGGCAAATAAGACGGTGACGTTAGCTTGAAACCCCTATAAAGAGTAAGGAAATAGATAAAAAAAAAAAAAGGGATGGATCATCTTCTTCTCAACTATCCTTTGTGATCAAAAGTTCAAACCCTTTTTGCCAATTAAAAGAGTTTGTGCGGAGTGTTAACGGAGAGCAAGATTGTCCTCCAAAGTTATCTCAGGATCCAACCTTAAACAAAGAGGAATTTGATTTTTCCTCATTTTCTGTAAACGGAAAACCGTTGAAATTGTAATAATTTATTGAGATATTCAAATTAAAAAACGTTTACGATTTTATGGAGAACAAACTAATTTAGATTCTTGAGTCTTGGTTGTTTGATACCAAATTGTTGGTTGTAATTTTATTGCAAGATTTCTAATTTTGGTCTTGCAAGCCTAACCTTATACTTGCATCATTGCATGCAATCAGACAGGTCCATGGAGAAGATCTTTCTTATAGCAATTATTTTAAGTGAATGGCCCAAACTCTGGAGCTTTATGTTGTCAATGATGTTTTACATTGATGACCTAAAGTATCCATATAGAGATTAATCTAGCATCATTAATCTGAAAGAGGATGTGTTGTTGTTCTCCTGTTATGTCATTTAGGTTTCTATTTCTATACAACTATAACTAGAAGTCTAAAATTAAATTCAAGTTTTGGACATGGCATTAATTGATGTTTGAGTTTCCCATTTAATTATCTAAAAAAGACTTAACACATCTCTTACTCTTTGTTTGTCTTTGAGATATGTGTTGGTCAAACTTTAGGAGTTCTTTAACTCAACATAAAGTTTGCATTCCAGCTCATATTTTTTTACTTATTGCACTCGTTCATGGGTTGAGTGTTCCAAATGAATTATTTACTTGTTGGTATTTTAAAAAAAATTATACATTAAAATGTTTTTTATTTGAATTCATGTGTGTGTTCGTATAATGTTAAATATGAATATTTCCTTTCAAGCTCATATCCCAATCCCATTTAAAGATATACATATTATCCAAAAGGCTATTTCAAAATTTCTATCCCACTTATTTTTATTTGTTTATTAAAAAGGAAAGATGGAAACGGAACATTGAAAATGAAAACCGAAAAGACACCAGAAATCGTTCTAATATACCATTGGTGGCAGATCATTAACTACTGTATTGTATATTATTCTTTAATATTATTATTTATACAAAATATTAAAATTCAATGATGACCACCAATCCATTAAAATAAACCGAATAGCTAACACTGAAATCGACATATACTATGTTTGGAAAAAAAATTAGGGTTCATATGAATTTGGTGGCTGGACATAACTGCGCCATTATTTTCCATTTTGGGAGGATCGGGATAGGTTCCAATCACAATTATTACTATTTTCCATTTTGGGAGGATCGGGATAGGCTCCGATCAAAATTGTTACTGTTTTCATTCTTGGAAAGATCGGGATAGGCTACGATCAAATTTACTGTTCCATTTTCCTGGGGGTAGATAGGAATGCGCTTAGGCCAGCTAAGTTCATATTTTTCTAAATTTTTAAATATCATAATTAAAAAACATTAACTGAAAAAGAAAAAAATGATAACCACATAAAACGTTTAAAAATAAGATTTTCCAAAATTTTTTTTACATATGACTTTTCATGATACTGAGACATTATCGTTTTTTTATATTTTACTATTTATCATTGGATCGCTTTACTGACAATTCTTATTATGCATAACCAGATGCAGATATTGACCAAGAAATAGATCCATCGGAAATAGAGCATAACATGATGTATTTCAAGGAACATATAGAACTATAGGAGTGAAAGGTTTTATTTTAGTTGACTACTTTTGCATTAGGAAAATGTAATAAGTGCATATTGCACGTAACCTAGTTTTATTTGAGATATTCCCATTATTTAGAGACAATTTTATCGTAGTGATATATTGTTTGATTTATTTAACAAAAAAATAATGTATTGTTATTGGTTATTCATATTTTCGTTGTGTTGTGACTGTAATGTTATTGAGGCTTGTCGAGTTATCATTCAACGCTGAATGTCTCAGCTATCCATGAAAAGTGGGGCGTTATAGATGGTATTAGAGCCCAGGCTATTTAAGTCGGTTCAAGTAATTTGAGTGGACTTGGATATCATTACAGTCAATGAAAATGAAATTGGTCTAATTTTGTTAGGCCAACTAGGGTTCTATATATATATATATATATATATATATATATATATATATATATATATATATATATATATATATATATACATATGTGTGTGTGTGTGTACACATACATACATACATATGATTTTTCTATGTATATGTATTTACTCTTATTATTATTATTTAAATGATATTTTATTTATTTTGTTTTTTTAGAAGGATGGCTCGTCGGGTTAATAGGAATGGAGCAAATTCCAGTTGAACCTTGAACACCATTGATGCCAATGAATTGTTGGGATTGCTTGGTAGGATGGCCGACACGCAACAACAACAGGCCAAAGTTTTTCAAGCGAGTGTGATGGCAGCCATAGATCGTGTGGCAGAATTAAGGGTCAGCATCCTGAAAGGATATCTGACTTCAGGCCTTCATCCATCTACTTTCTCGGGGACTGTAGGAGCATTGGAAGCTAAGCAGTGGCTCATGTAGATGGAAGACTTATTAAGAGCAGCTCAAATTCCAGGTGTTGACAAAGTAGATGTCGTCAAAATTCAATTGACGAATATAACAAGGACTTGGTGGCAATCAGAGGAGAGCAAACTACCCCAACCAATCTCGTGGGACATTTTCTCAATGAGTTTCCTTGTAAGGTTCTTTCTTATAGTGGCCAGGAGAGAGATGGAGTAATAATTCATTAACTTGAGGTTGTCCGGAGTGGATGTAGAAAAGTATGCATTAGAATTCGTTCGTTTGAGTTGATTTGCACCATGCCTGGTATCAGATGAGGCAGACCGTGAGTTTCCAACATGGATTGAGATTAGATATCCAGAAGTATTTAGTGACCTCCAAAATAGAAACCTATACTGAAGTTATTGATGTGGCTCGGGATATAGAGCAAGTGGTGAATAAAGAAAAGAGGATTTAGTCTTCTGCACCTAAGAGGTCAACCAGTCAAATGTTGGGAGGAACTTCATCTAGAAATGTTGAGAAGCATCTAGTCATTCCTTTGCAATAGAAGGTCAGTTGCACACACTATCAGAAGCTAGAACATACTATTAAGGAGTGTTGATATGCCAACAACTTATGTATAGCATGTGGGTAAAGTGAACATAGGATTATAGATTGTCCACAAAGGAGAAACAGAGACCAACGCCTCGCCCTCTAATATCTCAACAACAACAACAGCCACAAAAGAAATATAATGGTAATCAGAATAGGCGACCACTTCCACCTCAAAAAAGAGGTTATGAGCAGGCTAAGAAGAATAAGGCAATGGACAAGGGCGTGGACAAGCATATAACCAAACCGCAGAGGAAGCAAAGAAGTCAGATGTCATGGTGGCAGGAATGATTCTAGTCCATCATGTACTTGCATCAGTTTTATTTGACTCAAAAATAACACATTGCTTTATTTCTTCTACATTTGTGACACGACATGCCATACCTTCTGAGGACCTGAACATTAAATGGAAGATAAGTACGGGTAATGGGGGTAATGTTTCTAGTCAAATGTGTAGATTGTGTCCTGTAATAATTTGTAAAATAGAATTTTATGCTAATTTCCTCATTATCAATACACACAAATTTGACGTGATATTAGGGATAGATTGTTGGAGTATCTTTCATAAAATTAATTATTGTTGGAAGAGAAGCATTGTCTTCAAGATACCGAATTACCCAGAGTTCGAGTTCATTGGGGACAACAGTACCAAGGAACCTGCAGAATTTAGAGCCTGACCTACGGAGGGAGTAATAGTCCATTGGATCCCATTCCAACTGATATTCTAGTGGTGTCGGAGTTCCTGGACATTTTTGAGAATTTCTCAGGATTACCACCAGACAGGGCAGTGGAGTTTGCTATTGACCTTCTTTCTGGCACTGCACCATTCTCTCAAACACCATATCAAATGGATCCAATAGAGCTAAAAGAAGTGAAGGTACAGTTAGACAAATTGGAAGCTAAAGGCTTCATTAGACCATTTACTTCTCCTTGGGGTTCACCAGTACTATTGACTGAGAAGAAGGATGGAGGCAAAAGATTATGTATTGATTATAGGGGATTAAACATGGTCGCTTTCAAGAATCGATACCCACTACTGAGGATTGATGATTTGTTTGATCAGCTTGGTGGTGTTAGAGTATTTTCCAAGTTGGACCTTAAGTCTGGTCACCAAGAAAAAGAGAATGAGTCGGACATTGCTAAAACAACATTCCGAACTTGATATGGGCATTTTGAATTCTTAGTGATGTCATTTGGAGTGACGAATGCACCTGCAATTTTCATAAACTTAGTGAATCGAATTTTTCTTCTATATTTGGATAAAATCATTGTGGTGTTCATAGATAACATATTGGTGTATTCCAGAACCGAAGAGGATCACACTAAGTACTTAAGGATAATTTTGAAGACACTAAGAAAGGAGAAACTATATAGAAAGCTCAGCAAGTGTGAATTTTGGCTGAAAAGTGTTTAATTTTTTAGGACACATTGTTTCGACAAATGGAATCTCAGTCGACCCTGGCAAGATCTCAATAGTGAAGGATTAGCCGATCTTAAAGACTGTTTCAATGGTGAGGAACTTTCTCAGATTAGCAAGTTATTATCGGAAGTTCATCCAAAACTTTTCTAAGATTACAAGACCCCTGACCAAGTTTCTGAGGAAAGGAGAGAGATATGACTGGAAAGTTGAATGTGATACAAATTTCATTGAGTTGAAAAAGAGGCTCACAACAGCACTAGTGTTAGCCATACCAGAAGGAACCGAAGGAATGGTTATGTACAATGATGCATCCAGCAGAGAGTTAGGTTGTGTGTTGATGCAACAAGGTCGAATGATAGCTTATGCTTCTCGATAATTGAGACTACATGAGAAAAACTATCTCACATATGATTTGGAGCTTGCAGTTATAATTTTTGCATTAAAGATTTGGAAGGATTATTTATTGGACAGCAGAGTAGAAATTTATATGGACCATAAGAGTCTTAAGTATATCTTCATATAGAAAGAACTCAATATGAGATAGAGAAGGTGGCTCGAATTGATAGCGGATTATGATATCAATTTACAATACCATCCTGGTAAGATCAATATGTTTCTAGATGCCTTGAGCCAGAAGTCTATGGCAATGTTCCTAACTCAGTAGAAGGAGCTACTTGAGAAAATCATACAGTTAGAAATAGAGACTATCTTATCCGGTGTTGAGACACAAATGTTGGCCTGCAACTCCAATCCCCATTGATAGAAAAGTTTAAAAAATCCCAGAAAAATGATCCTAAGTTGTAAAGGTTCATAAGACAAGTAGAGGAAGGATGGAGGACAGATTTAAATATCCACACAGATAGATCTCTTCAATTTGGAAATAGGTTATGGGCGCCTAGAGGAAAAATTCGACAGTAAGTACTATCAGAGGCTCATAATTCAGTTTATTCTATTCATCCTGGAGGAACGAAGATGTATAGGATATGAAGCAATATTTTTGGTGGCACGGAATAAGCGTGAAATCACCAAGTTTGTATCCAAGTGTGGTTTGTCAACAAGTTAAAGCAGAACATCAAAAAATACCAGAAGTTCTTCAACCTCTACCCATACCCGAGTGGAAATGGGAAAAAGTTACTATGGATTTTATTACCGCATTGTCACGCAGTCCCAAGGGTAATAGTACCATTTGGGTAATTGTAGACTGCCTCACTAAAATAGCACATTTTATATCATTTTGAATGGAACAATCTACCGAAATTTTGGCAGAGAAGTATATGAGGAAAGTAGTAAAATTACATGGTATTCCGGTTAGTATTGTATCAGATTGAGATGCCTGTTTCACATCCCAGTTTTGGAAGAACTTCAAGATAGTCTGAGATCAAAATTAGAGTTTAGCACAGTATATCACCCAGAAACAGATGGCTAGTCAGAAAGGACTATTCAGATGTTGAAGGATACGTTAACGACTTGTATGCTTGACTTCGGAGGATCGTGAGAGGATTACCTACATCTGGTGGAGCTCGTCTACAATAATAGCCACCAAGCAAGTATCGAGATGGCACCATTCGAGACTCTACATAGGAGAAAATGTAAATCATCATTATATTGGGATGACCTTTGAGAAAGAAAGCTACTTGGGCCAGATGACTACACAGACAATAGGCAAGATTAACTTAATGCGGCAATACTTGAAAGCAGCATAAGATCGACAAAAGAAATGGGAGACAACTAACGACAGTTTTGAAATTTCAAGTAGAAGACTCAGTTTTCTTGAAAATTTTGCCTATGCATGGAGTCAGTTCGTTTTGGCAACTGTGGAAAGTTAAGTTCGAGATTCATCAGATCATTCGAAATCTTGGAGCGAATAGGCAAAATCTTCTATCGCTTAGCATTATCGCCTACATTGGAACAAGTATATAATATTTTTTACATCACAATTAAAGCGATATGTGCATGATGAGAGGCACATCATGGATTTTTCAGAACTGAAGATAGGACCAGACCTCTCCTATCTAGAAGAGCCGGTAGCCATAGTTGACCACATAGAGAAGACGTTAAAGAACAAAGTAATTCCACTTATGTTGATTTCTTGGAATCGACATTCGAGTTGGGAGATGACTTGGGAATGAGAGAAAGACATTCGGAAGCAATTTCCACTCTTATTTGAGTAAATGTATAATCCTCTTTCACATCACTTGAGTTTAAAAATATTCCGAGCATGAAATTTTTACTTAAGAGAGTTAGACTGTGACAGCCACTTTTTATTGTGCATTAATTTTTAATTTTTTTTAAAATAATATTTGGTTAAAAAATAATTTTTATTTGATGGGATAAGAATTTAAATAGAGGTTGAATATAAATGGAAACCAACATCTTAGATTGGCTCTCATCTAAGATTTCTTTGAATGATATTGAGACCTCTCTGAGATAATTATTACTGATAGAAAAGAAAAGTGAATATGTGCCAGATAGGGAAGATCAGGATTAGAATTAACTAATCCCGAAGATCTCACTACACTGGTGGAAGATTGAACTATCCTGGTCCTACTTGTTAGAGAACTGGCGATGGATGAAGCCACTCAAGTGATCTTCATGGGTGCAGTGCTTTAAGTCTTGACCGTGCCAGCAGTGGTCCTCTGGACTGCACTGATAGAAAAAAAAAAATCCTCAAGTAAAAGGAAATTGAACTCCAATGCTTCTTGCCATGTGGAAGGAGTTGGTCTTCGACTTAGCAAGAGAGAGAGGTGTTGAAATAAAAGTTTTCATATTTTTCCTGGTCAAATTTGATCACCAGGGTATCAATAGTGGCATCGAAAGCCACATTACTGGAATGAGACACAAATTTTTTCAGGAGGGAGGAGTGACTCTCTAGTGGAGTCGATAGTTTGTTTTCATCGATCGTACCATCAAAGTTGAGTGATGCCATTTGAGAAAAATAGAACAAAAGATTTGTATTTATCTAGCTAGAGATTGTACATTCAAAGTGTAGTTTTACAAAATCTAAGAGTAATTACAATTACATTATGGGTTGTGTAACAGTGAAAGTATGATCAAAGCGTCCCTTTTACTACCATTGATGATCCAACAGAGGTTTTGAAAATGACAAACTCTCACTTGAATTTTCCAGGAATTGAATTTCCCTCCCCTTTTATCTATGTCCTCGAAGTGATTTTATAGTTTGAGAGGTTATAACTTTCTCTTGATTTGTGGAGATCATGATAGAACTGCATACATGATCTCATCAGTTCGAATAATTATCTGCCAATGAGAATGAAGTGTCTTGATTTGGTGGAGATGATTTTTTTTGCTGGTGGAGATGATATGTTTTCGGCGACAAAGATAAACTTGGTCATTTTTAATGATTTTGTTTTAGCTAGTAGGGTTAATTTCACCCTTCCGGCGGAGATGGATCTAGTTCTCACAACACATCGACCTGTTTTGGTTAGCAAGGTTAGGATTCTTTTGTTGGCAGGGATGGGATCCTTTTGTTGGTGAAGTTATTTTTCTTTGTTGGCGGAGATAGTCTTGAGATTGACTTTTACCTCTACCAACTCAGCAAATTAACTTGTTAGCAATATTTAATCCCTAGCCTAATTAGCAAATTTGACTGTCTACAGTTTATCAATTCATCCCATTATTTCTTTCCACCTTTGAATAGTCATAAATTTTAGCTCCAAACTCAAAGTTTATTGATCATTTGGCTCCAAGTTTATGCTGAAGACGAACAATGTGGCTGCCAGCTGCTTTCAGACTGACAAAATGCTCTCTCCCATGCATGTTCGCTGGCAAGATATTCTAATAGAATTTGAATATATTTTGGAGTACAAACCAGAAATAATTAACTTGGTAGCAAATCTTTTGAGCTCAAAATTAGAGTTTACATTTATGGTAAGCCATCCTTAAAGTTTTTGCTTAAGCACATCAAGGAGTGGCTGACCTAAGATTCTTAAGCCAAGAACCTTATGGAGTATGCTAAACAGGGTATAATAAGGAGATTTGAAGATTTTGGCTAGAATACAACCTTCTCCACATTAAAAGGAGGAAGATATATGTGTTGCTTCATGAGAACATGAGAAAAGAAATCTTCAATGAGGATCATAATTCTATTTGGGCCAAACATCCCGGAGAGCATCAAACTCTTGTCCTACTAGAGGAGACCTACTATTGGGCCCCACATGCGGGACAATATGGAGGTGTATGTGAAGACTTGTTATGTTTGTTGATAAAACAAGATAGATCAGAAAGCAACAACAAGCTTGTTGAAGCCACTACCTAATCCAAAACGTCCTTGGGAGAGCATCCCTATGGACTAGATCATGGGACTGGCCAAGTCTGAAGGCTGCAATATTATTACGGTGGTGATTGCTAGGCTCTCCAAATATGGAATTTTTCTTTTCAGTCCCACTATGTCTCTAGCAGAGCTAGCTGTCCAACTTTTCCTAAGCATGTGGTAAAACATTGGGGACTGTTGGCAGAAATTTTCTTTTATTGAGGATCATCTGTCATAGAGAAATCCGCATCTCAAAAGCCAAGAAAGGCTAAAATACGACCCTTACAGAATCATGTTTTATCTTTCAAGATAGCCAAAATGCGGATTTTCAGCCAAAGAGATCCATGGATTAGGCTAACAAGGGTGAGCCCCACAAAGTTGCATTTTAAAAAGAATGATCCATGCAAATGCTTAAAGTAGCATTAAAATACAGATCTAATCTGCGACTCAAGTGCGAGATCATGGCATGGCCTATGAAAGCACATAAAAGCCAAAAACAAATCCTTTTCAATAGAAGAATGGGCCCAGCTGATAGACTAAAATGTGGATCATCAATCAAAGAGAGATCCGCGATTTTAGTTAACTTCTTAGCTCATTATTAGAGCAAATCATAACTCACGCGAACTCTAAAGAGTCATGATTCTACTTTAAAAGCTCAAGGAGCAAAAAATCATCCCCAGCAGTACTGAACTGTAGGTTCAAACATATCATGCAAATAGCGAACGTGCCATCACAGCAAAGCCACAAATCTAAAGTTTGAGATCCGCATTCTGGTTGTGATGTAAAGGAAAGGCAAATCTAAAACTTGAGATTTGCATTCCGCACTTCAGTTACGATCCAGAGAATTAAATGACATCAGTTGTAAATTCTAGAGATTTAATACAAATCCTCCTGACAAAAAGATAAAAAATTAATTCTCGAATCATGGAGGCCATCAGTTGGACAGTTACATCAACTCAAAGGCCTCCAAAAATTTATTTCGGCTGTAATCTAAAGTAGCTGTTCGCGAATCTAAAGCTTAAGATTCGCGTTCCGCACTTCAGTTACGATCCAGAGGATTAAATGACATCAGTTATAAATTCTGGAGATTTAATATAAATCCTCCAGACCAAAAGACGAAAAATTAATTCTCGAATCGTAGAGGCAATCAATTGACAGTTACATCAACTTAGAAGCATCCAAAAATCTTTTTCGGCTGTAATCTAAAGTAGTTGTCTGCGAATCTAAAGCTTGAGATTCATGTTCTGCACTTCAGTTACAATCCAAAGAATTAAATGATGTTAGTTGTAAATTCTGGAGATTTAATACAAATTCTTCAGACCAAAAGACGAAAAATTAATTCTCGAATCATGGAGGCATCAGTTGGACAGTTATATCAACTAAAAAGCCTCCAAAAATCTGTTCTGGCTGTAATCTAAAGTAGCTATCTGTGAATCTAAAACTTGAGATTCGTGTTCCAAACTTCAGTTACGATCTAGAGGATTAAATGACGTCAGTTACAAATTCTGAAAATTTAATACAATCCTACCAGACCAAAAGATGAGAAATTAATTCTCAGATCATGGAGACCAGTGGTCTAATAGCTACATCAACTCAAAAGTCTTTAAATCTCTATAAATAGCGGAAGCTTAAACAGAAAAAGGGATTTGGAGATCAATATTATAAAAAGAGTCATTTTTCACCCAAGTGCTAGTATTATCAGTGAACTGAAATTCCTGCCAACTAAAATCTTAGACAGAGTGTCAACGGAGAGCAAGATCGTCCTACACAGCTACTCTAGAGCCTAGTTTTAAATAAAGAGTGAATTAAAT
This sequence comes from Dracaena cambodiana, assembly GCA_036321105.1. Lineage (NCBI taxonomy): Eukaryota > Viridiplantae > Streptophyta > Magnoliopsida > Asparagales > Asparagaceae > Dracaena > Dracaena cambodiana. The sequence continues at coordinate 12,543,451 of JAYEPQ010000020.1, read as the reverse complement.
TTTTCTCATCTTCTGTAAATGGGAAACCATTGAAATTGTAATCTTATTGAAAAAACCAAATAAAGAATCATTTACGATTTTATGGCGTGCAGAAGAGTGACAACTCCGCTGCAGAAACCTATCATCACTAATGATAAAGTTGTAGCTCAATCAGATAATGTTCCAGTTGGCAGTATGGTCAACTTACTCAATGATGAGTTCGATCAAGAGAAATATGAAGAATTCATTTCTTCTAACTCCAGAAGCCCTACTTCCATACGGAGATGCTGTAAGATTTCTAACAACTCAACCTCTAAAGAGGTTTTGAAGACAGGAGTTCAATCTAAAGACTTCTCAGACCACTCTTATCTCAAAGGAGAATTATCTCCTTTACCAGCACAAAACTCAGGGCTTGCTCCAATCAAGACCCATGAAGATTTCCTCAAGAAGATGGATCAAGATCCCCATGATAACAAGGAAAAACGACCATTTTTTAATTGTCATGAAAATGACTCAGAAAACAAAGTTTCTCTCAATCGCACGATGAGAAGGAACTTACGAAGAAACAAGGCTCGCGCTTTCCACAGAGCCATGAAGCAACAAGAGCATGCTGAACCATAGTCGAGAAGACGTACAGTTCAAGTCTGGAAACCAAAGAACGAAATAATGGTTCTACACAACAAAAAGAAAAATCAAGATGCAGATGGATTTACATGTGTTTCTTACAAAAAACACCATACGCCAACAAAATTTATTTATAATTACAAGCGCAATGTTTACATTCGCGTTCCACAAACCAAACGAGGGCCCCACCCTCATGCCATGGGAAATAAATGTGATGTTCAAGATCACGATTTTACAAACAAACACGAACTGCAAATTTGCGTGCCTACAGAAAAGCGCAGTTTATAAAAATGGGCTCCTACAAAAGAACCAGCCTTCAAAGCTCGTGTTCCAGAAGTTCATTCACGTACTACAACTAAAGTAAAATTTGCTCCTGGAATTTTCAAAAGAATAGGAACTTCTATTCTAAAGATATCATTTGGAGGTAGTGATATCTCCATTGGCAAAACAATGAGCTCCGATACAAGAGATCTCAGGGAATTTCTCAATGAAAAGAGAGAAAAATCCTGAAAGTCTCATTATCATTGTGAGCAGTTGATCAATGCAATATTATCATATTGCCAATGTATGACGGCTCCTACCAAACAAACAGTCTTCAACCGACTTACTATGTCTTCATCTCAGCCATCTAAAGGAGACGAAGTAATAAGCAGGAATTTTCTGAGTCTGAATATCCTGAAGTATCATCTAATATGATAAGTTTTGGGAAGAAAAAGAAAAAGAAAACAAAGAAATTCACTAAAATGGATTCCTCTGATTTCGAACATTCTTCAAGTTTGAAGAATGTATTCAGTAAGATGCGGGGTGTTTTTCAGAACACCCAACTTAGGAAAGAAGTAACAATACTATTGGACTACAGAAAAATGGCTGGAGTCTCTTCTGCTGAAGAAGACACAGTAAATTCAGCTGTGGCCGAGTCTTAGACATCGGACTCATTTTTTGAAGATTCTATATCCGTGTATATGGCGCAGAATACTCCAGAAGAGTTCATGAAGAGGATGGATGAGCAAGATAAAACCATCCAACAACACCAAAATACTATAAATGAAATCAGAGATATGTTCTACATTTTGTTGGACTTGGAAAAACAAGAAGAAACAGTAAAGGGGAATTTTCATGCAATCCAAGAAATGATAAAGGGAAGAGTACAAAGGAAACACCTCGTGTTCCTCCTCGGGATGAGAATGAAAATAATGAGGATCATCGTGAAGAAGATGACAATCGTTCCATGCATTCCCATCACCAAGAAGGGAATCTGAATCAGGAAAAAAATGCAAATACTGTTTGGATGGAGAGTTTTCAAAATCGACTGAATGCTCTCATGCATAAGAATGATTTACAAGAGCTGAGGATCGTGAGGCCATATCTGATGGAATGGGAAAGTATGCCATTCCTGGAGAATTACAAACCATTAAAGCTCAAATCATTCGATAGTAAAGGATCGCCAAATCAGCATCTTTACTATTTTAAATCTCAGATGGGACATTTAACTGGAAATGACCCGATCATTACACAAGTTTTTGTTAGTATTTTAACAGGTCTAGCATTTGAATAGTTCCAAAGATTGGAATTGGGAACCATCAATTCATGAAATGATATTGAAAAAGCCTTTTCTAACAAGGTTTTATGAAGATGATATGGAAGTTTCAATGCCAACACTCCTTGTCACGAAGGAAAAAAAAAAGAGAATCAGCTCGAGATTTTATCAAAAGATTTAAAAATGATTCTCTAAAATGCCCACATGAGATGCCAGAGAAAATATTGGTAGAAACTTACTGACATAATCTCTCCACGAAAGTTCTTACTAGAATGGGGGCTGTAAAGTTTTCTACCTGGAAAGATCTTTCGCTGCAAACTGAAGAAGCTGAAAAAATTACACAAAGCCTTAAAAATGAGGAAAAAGGAGAGAAACCAAGGCAGAATAATAATTCTAGATCGCACCATTTTTCTCGACCTAAAGAACACAAAGGGAAAGAGACAATGGCGATTGATACACCAAATTCTACAAAGCCTTTTTCAGAGAATCTTTCGGAACTGCGGTTCCCTCAGAAGCAATATTCTTTCAAAGATGAGCATATTAATACTATATTCAATCTACTCATGACTAAGAATATACTGAAACTACCATAATCCAAGCGACCTGAAGAAATTGGAAAAATTAATGATTCTAACTAAGGTTATTAAGTTACAAGAAGATCAAAAGAGAGTAACCGCGAAAATGGTAACCGTCAAATTTGGAAAAGCCCCAGAATGGATAGAATCGATTGTTCAAAATGAAGTTCAATCCATTCCCAAAGGCACAATGAGGGTTGTGAATTACGATCCTCATCAGCAGCAAAAGAAAGGATTGCATAACCTCAAAAGGAGAGATAATGTGGGTACATCCAGATCTCCTTGTAGATGAGCAATGGGTTTCAAATTCAGCAAAAAAAAAAATCAAAAGAGAAGATTTTTACTTCTAATGTTGTTATTGCAATTCCTGAGGATGATGTAGAAATTCCTTCTCTATCAGATTCAGAAGAAGGAGAGCCAAAATATTCTTTAACAGTTAACACAAATCAACCAAAGCCTTCTGGGACTCATTCAGGTAAAGAATATTTGAAAAATTATGATCAAGTAGTAGAAGCTCAGTTTTTTTCAGAGAAGAATAAGCCAAAAGTGTTTAAATTTGACAAATCTCTTAAAAATAAAGATAAAGAGCCTTACAAAAAATTCTAAGAAACCTTTCAAATTTGATGTATTGGCACAGTTGGCCAATATTCCTGCAAGAACTACTCTGTATGAGCTCTTAAAACTCTCTAAACAAACTAGAGAACTTTTAAGAGAAACTCTGCAAGATTCTGAAGTGTTCTTGGCTCAAATTCTAGAAACATATAAGGAGGAAGAAGTCTATGCAGCATGTTATCAAATTTCTAAGAAGATTCCTTGCATAACCTTTTCTCCAGAAGATATGCAAGTCAAAAAATAACAAGCATCATTATCTTTTGTTTTACAAAAGATACATAGGGTCATCAGAGATCAACCAAATCTAAGTTGATTCTGGAGCCGCCCTAAGTGTTATGCCAAGAAGGATGTTGCGATATCTTGGGGTCCCAATGAGCATATTAGCATCAACAAACACTACTATCTTCGGATTCAATGCTAATGGTAGCAGGCCACTTGGTAAAATAAAGTTGAAATGTAAAATTGGAGGTTTGAAGACGGAGGTCACATGCTATGTAATAGATGCTGACACATGTTATAATCCTCTACTCAGAAGACAGTGGATTCTTATCAACCTCACTATTCCTTCTACACTTCATCAATGCATGAAATATGTAGACAAAGATGGGAATGTGAAGACTTTGGTGGCAGAGAAGCAACCCTTTAAAAGAGTAGAAAACTACTTTACTGATGCGTTGTTATATCAAGATACATTTGGTGCAGCTAAACAACCTACTCCAGAAGAATCTGATAGCGGCAATGATGCTGACACTGAATCAGGATCCAAAAATTCAGAGTCCGATAATAAAATTTGGGAAATAGATACCATTGAAATAAGCCTTGAAGGCCTTGATGTAAATGGCATCGCCAATTCTGATGGTGAATGGATAATTAATGAAGATATAGAGTTTGCTTATTCTTTTGGTGTTGATTCTAAACCCTCAAGTACTAGTACTGATGTGGTCAGTGATCACCTAAATAAAATATATTCTTTAACTTCATTTCAAGCACCCATTCGATCATCCTTTTATATACAAAGTGATGATGATGGAGATGCAAATGAAGCTCTTTTTGAAGTTCCTCCTAAGAATAAGAATCAAAAACCCGTGATCTTTGGAAAAGCAAATAATAAGAATAAAGAAAAATATTTAGATTCTGAGAAAGAATAGGAAAATTCCGAGTTCTTCCAGTTAAAGAGAAAAATGGGATATGACTTAGCCAAAGGCAAGAGGTTAAATTTTGGAAAAGGGAAGAAGTTCATTCTTCAACCTTTTGTTCCAAAAGGAAAGATGCCCGATTATTACGATAAAATGGGCAGGGGGTTGGGATATGTTACCACTCCTGAAGATCTTTCGAATATGAGTCTGAAGAAAAACAGTAAAATCATTCGTCAGAGTCATCGTATTGGGATTCAGATGTAAGTATTGGTGCAGTTTTTTAAGAAGTCTCTATTAATATGGTCTATATAGACAAAGAAAAAGATGATGATGAATTATCACCAATTAAATATGATCTTTGGGCAAAACATTTCAATATGAAGTGGGATATTCAATTTGAGCAAAAAGAACCTCCAACTAAAGATAAAATGATCCAAATAAATATGGGTGATGAAACTAACCCTAAACCCATATTTATAAGTGAAAATTTATCTTTAGAAGAAAAAGAAGAAATCATCTCTCTCATTCGAGAGTACATTGATGTTTTTGCCTAGAATTACGAAGATATGCCAGGACTCGACCCAAAAGTCGCAGTTCATAAATTAAATATTCAAACCGATGCAAAACCAGTAAAACAACAATGGAGGTTTTGTACTAAAATTATGGAGGCAATTGAAACTGAAATCAAAAAGTTAATTGAATCAGGCTTCATTCGTGAAGAACAACATCCAGACTGGGTCGCGAATATAGTTCCCGTAACTAAAAAGAACGGAAAAATCAGAGTTTGCATCGATTTCAAAGATTTGAATGAAGCATGCCCGAAAGATAAATTTCCTCTACCTATTACGGACGTCATGATTGACAATACTTACGGATATGAAAGGATGTTATTTATGGATTGGTATTCAGGATATAACCAAATCAAGATGTACCCTAATAATGAGAAGCATGCATCTTTTAGAACACCACTTGGAGTATACTATTATACAATCATATCATTTAGTCTGAAAAATGCTGGCGCCACATATCAACATGTCATGAACATGATATTCCAAGAATATCTATGAAAGACAGTGGAATGTTATGTAAATGATCTGGCAATTAAAAGTAAAAACAAAAGTGATCATCTTCGTGATTTAAAAACCATATTCGATCTCATGCGGAAACACCAGTATAAGATGAACCTACTAAATCTTTTTTGGGAGTTTCTAGTAGAAAAATTCTTTGATTGTAGTTATGTCTTAGGAAATTCACATTGATCCAGATAAAATTAAAGCAATCAAAGATATGTTGCCACCTAAAAATCTCAAAGAATTGAGAGGATTACAGGATGGGTTGACATACATTCGTAGATTTATATCAAATTTATCTGGAAAATTCCAACCTTATACACGGTTGATGAAGAAAGGGGTATCATTCATTTGGAATGATGCATGCCAGAAAGCATTTGAAGAATTAAATAATATCTCACCAAACCACTTGTTCTTGTAGCTCTAGCCTTAGGAAAACCTTTCTTGCTCTTTGTGAGAGCTATGGATCATTCCTTAGGAACTTTGTTGGCACAAAAGAATGAATTGGGACATGAATAAGCCATTTATTATCTCAGTAGAATGATGATTGGAGCTAAACATCGATATAATCCAGTGGAGAAAGAATGTCTAGTTTTAGTATTTGCAATACAGAAAATGTGACACTATTTAGTGGGATAAAAAATCTATACTATATCGAGAGTTAATCCTTTAAGAATATTAATGATCAAGCCTGGGTCATTAAATTCCAGATTATCTAATTGGGTCATTCTACTGTAATAATATGATATGCATTTCATTCCACAAAAATCAATTAAAGAACAAGCTATACCTAATTTCTTAGTTGAACACCCAATTCCAGTATCTTCAAAACTGTATGAAGACATTCTTGGAGAAGTAGGTGAAGGAAATATAATTCCGAAAAAAGACCTTCAACAAGAAACTACTGAAGTGGATATTGTTGAAGAAGTAGTATGACAACTTTTCTTTGATGGCACTTATAGAATGGAATCTCAAGGAAAGATAGTAGCAGGAGTGGGGATTGTTTTTGTCTCTCCCTATAATCATATTATTCCTAGAGCGTACACATTGACAAACCCATGCTCTAATAATATTGCTGAGTGCAATACCTTAATGGTTGGTTTAAAAATAGTCAAATAGCTAGGGGTGACATATTTAGAAGAATATGGAGATTCTAACTTGTTATAAATCAAGTTAGAGGAGAATATGAAGTTAGAAATGAAGATCTGTTGGCATATTACCAAGCAGTAATAAAAATGACTGATAGTTTTAATAGTTTATATATCAGTCATGTACTGCATCACTAGAATGATTATGCAGATGCATTAGCTTATTTGGCTGCTGTCGGCGAAAAATTCTAGAGTCATCTGTCAAAATAAGCAGATCCGTGAATTTAGGGTTGGAGATCCGCAACTCAGCAGATCCGCGAACCTGAAGATCGAGGTTCGCGACCCAACTACGACATAACAAGTTCGCGAATCTAAGATTTAGATTCATGATACTACCCATAATTTCCAGGGAGGGGCTTAATACAAAATTACCCGACCTCAACAAGGGAGTTTCCACCTCGGATCGTGGAGCTAACTGCCAAACGAATGCAGCAGCATTACTTCGATCATGGGAGCAACCACCTAACGAATATGATGGCACTTCTCGAGTAGTGGGGCTAACGGTCAAGCGAATGAGGTGGGACATTACCCCAAAACCCCTATAAAAGGCGGGAGAACGAAAGAGAAAAGGATCGATCATCTTCTTCTAAAACTACCCCTTGTGATCAAGAGTCCAGAACCTTTTTTCCAGCCAGCTGAGAGAGATTGTACGAAGTGTCAATGGAGAGCAGGAACATCCTCCACAACTATATTAGAACCCAACTTTAAACAAAGAGAAAATCTATTTTCTTCATCTTCTGTAAACAGAAAACCGTTGGATTGTAATACTTTATTGAAAAATCTCAATAGAGCAGCATTTACAATTTTTATGGTGAATAGAAGATTGGCGACTCCGCTGGGGACTGCCATCACCTCCGGTGATCTGGTAGTAGCTCAATCCGACAACATTCCAGTTGGCAGCGTGGTCAACTCGCTCACCATTCGGTTGACCAAGAAAGGTATGAAGAATTTCATTCTTCAGGCTCCAAGAGCCCTACTTCCCTACGGGGATGTCGTAAAGTCTCCAAGGGGTTAATCTCTAAGGAGGCTCCAATGGCAATAACTCAGCCGAGGGAGTCAGTGGACCAAACTGGTCCGAAATCCTCTTTTTTACCAACATTGGGCTCTAAACCAGTTTCGGCTAAAAATCCTGATCTCACAAGCAAAGCAGATCAAGGTCCCCACTTCAACAAGGGGAAATGACCACTACCTGCTCCACAAGTCTATGACGCAGAGAAGGAGGTTCCTCTCACTCGTACAGTGAGAAGGAACTTAAGAAAAAGCAAAGCTTGTACCCTTCGCAGGACCACGCAGCAAAAGAACACCGCCAACTCATTACCGCAAAGGCCTACTATATAAGTATGGGGGCCAAAATACGAGGTTGCGGAAGATCGAGACGCGGAAGGATTTACTCGCGTTTCCTACAGAAAACGGAGTAAATCCACCAAAGATATCTATGACTACAAACGCGGAGCATATATCCGCGTCCCTCGTGTTCCAGAGGGGAAGCATGATCATACAATTGAAGAAGCTCACGAAGCTTGTGAACCTCAAGTTCGTGGAAGACGTGCGCCTATCTTTAAGGCTAAGACTATCTCACTCACTGTCCCAGCAAGAGTGAGACCTGCTCCAAGAACTCTCGACGAAAGAGGGATGCCGGTCCCAAGGCTATCTTTCACAAGTGACACCGTCACAAAGAATTCCAATGCAAGATATCTTAGAGAGCTTCTAAACAGAAAAAGGGAAGAATCCCACGCATCTCATTGCCATTGCGAACGACTGATCAATCCAGTACTATCTCACTGTCATTGTTCAGCCCATACTAGACCGTCGGTGTTCCATCGATTATCGGCTCCATCAACATCTTCATCCCAACCAGCGAAGAGGAGACGATGAAACAGGCTCGAGTTTTCTGAGCCCGAATACCCCGAAGTATCATCCAATATGATAAGTATCGGGAAAAAGAAGAAGAAAATGAAGACGAAGAAAATCTTCAAAGGAGATGCTTCCGACTTGGAGCTCTCTTCGAGTCCGAAGGACGTACTCAATGAAGAGCAAGGAGTTTTCCAAAACACTCGACTCAAGAGTGGGATGGCAATCCCCATGAACTATAGACAAATGGTGGAAATATCCTCCGATGAAAAAGACACGATCAAGTCTTTTATGGCTGAGTCGCAAACGTCTGATTTGCTCCTGGAAGACTCCACCTCTGCATACATGGCTCAAAACAGTACCCTAAAAGATTTTATTCGAAGGATGGATGAACAAGACAAACATATCCAGTAACAGCATAACGCTATCAGCAAACTTAAAGACATGCTACATGTTCTGTTGGAACTGGAAAAGGCTAGGTTGAAGGATACATCTTCGCAGACGCCACCTCGTGACCCGAAAACTGACAAGGGAAAGAGGGCGGAAGAAGAAGGTCATGGTCCTCGCAATAATGAAGAAGAAGCAGAACATCCTGAGGATGATGACGACCGCTCCGCGCATCAGGAAGGGAATGCGATCGCTCTCTGGGTAGAAAGCTTCCAAAATCAACTGAATGTTCTCATGCATAAAAGCGAGTTGCAAGAGCTGGGCGTCGTAAGGCCATATCCTGTAGAATGGAAAAGCATGCCATTTCCGGAAAGCTACAAGCCTTTGAAGCCCAAATCTTTTGATAGTAAAGGATCACCGAATCAACATCTTTACTATTTCAAATCGCAAATTGGGCATTTAGCTAGAAACGACCCCATCATTACGCAGGTATTTGTTAGTACCTTTACAGGACTAGCATTTGAATGGTTCCAGAGACTAGAACCGGGAACATAAATTCATGGAACGACATGGAAAAAGCCTTTTTGACTAGATTCTATGAAGACGAATGGAGGCGTCAATGCCGGCGCTTTTAGCTACTAAGCAGAAGAAAGGGGAGTCGGCCCGGGACTTCATTAAAAGGTTCCGGAATGATTCTCTCAGGTACCCGCATGGGATATCAGAAAAGACCTTGGTAGAAACCTGTCAACATAATTTATCAACTAAAGTTCTAGCCAGAATGGGAGCAGTAAAGTTCTCGACTTGGAAGGATCTTGCCCTACAAGCTGAGGAGGCTGAGGAGATCGCACAAAGACTCGAAGAAGAAGGAGGCGAGGAGAAGCAGCAGCGAAATAACGATAACAACTATAGGTCCCGACCCCGAGGATATAAAGGGAAAGAGACAATGGTAGTTGATACTCCGCAACCTGTAAATTCTTCTCCGAGCTCCATCCTCAGACACGTATGCCTCAAAAATAATATTCTTTTAAGGACGAGAATACAAAAACCATCTTCAACCTCCTCATGAGTAAGAAGATGCTGAAACTACCAGAATCTAAACGTCCGAAAGAGGCAGGGAGAGTTAATGATTCTAATTATTATGTTTACCATAGGATTATTAACCACCCTCCCAAAATTGTTACATCCTTAAAGATAAGATTCAAGCCTTAGTGGATGCTAATGTCATCAAGCACCAAGAACACCAGAAAAGGTACCGCGAACATGGTGACTGTCAAGTTCGGTAGAGCGCCCGACTGAATAGAGTCAACAGTTCAAGACGGAGTGGAACCCATTCCTAGAGGCACGATGCAGGTCGTGAATTTTGATCCGCATCAACAGCAGGAGAAAGGATTGTCCCCCTTCGAAACTGATAGAGAAGAAATAATGTGGGTGCATCCAAATCTCCTTAATGATGAGCAATGGACTTCCAACTCATCTGGAAGAAGGCGAAATGGGAAGATCTTTACTTCCAATGTCGTCTCCATAATTTTCGAAGATAATAGAGGCATTCCTACTCTAACAGACTCGGAAGAAGAAATTGGAGACTCTCTGGTGGCCAACGCGGATCCTCCTCCCTCGGGGACCTGTTCGGGAAAAAATTATTTGAAGAACTATGGTCAGGCCGCAGAATCTCGACAATCTCCAGAGAAGACCAAACAAAAAGAGCTTAAGTTTGATAAAGCTCTGAAGAAGATGGGAAAGGAGCCCGCGGAAGATTTACAAAAGACATTTCAGTTCAACATCTTAACGCAGTTAGCCAACATTCCCGCGAGGATAACCTTGTATGAACTCCTGAAGCTTTCTAAATCTACTCGAGAAGTTTTAAGAGAAGCTCTACAAGATTCAGAGGCATTCTTGGCACAGATACCTGAGATAATTGAGAAGGAAGAAATTCTTTGCATGACTTGTCACCAGGTCTCTGGTAAGAACGTCCCCTACATCACTTTCTCTCCGGAAGACATGCAAGTCAGGAGCAATAAGCATCACCGCCTTTTGTATTACAAGGGATACATAGGGTCTACAGAGATTGATCACATTCAAGTTGATCCAGACTCAGCCTTGAGCATCATGCCACGGAGGATGCTACGATACCTTGGAGTTTCGATGAATAGATTAGTAGCGACTAATACTACTATCTTCGGGTTCAATGCTAACGGTAGTAAACCGTTGGGTAAGTAAAGCTTAAGTGCCAAATTGGCGACCTGAAGACGGAAGTCACGTGCTACGTGATAAACGCGGACACATCGTACAATCTGCTTTTGGGGAGACCTTAGATCCATAGCAATCTCATTATGCCCTCCACGTTACATCAATGCATGAAGTACGTGGACAAAGACGGGAACATAAGAATGCTAGTCGCAGAAAAGTAACCCTTTAAAAGAGTTGAAAACTACTTTACTACGCGTTGCTGTATCAAGATGCATTCGGTGTTTCAGATTAGCCTGTTCTAGATGACTCTGATAGCGGCGAGGAAGCTGATACAGAATCAGGATCCAAAGATTCAAAATCTGATGATGTAATTTGGGACGGTGAGCCCATTGTGATAAGCCTCGAAGGCCTTGATGTAAATAACACCGTTCACTCTGATGGTGAATGGGTGATAAATGAAAATTTAGAGTTTGCTTATTCTTCTGGTGTTGATTCTAAGCCCTCAAGCATTAGCACTGATGCATTCAGCGTTTGTTTGAATAAGATATGTTCTCTAACTTCTTTTCAAGCACCTATTCGATCATCCTTACACGAAGTAAGTGATGACGTTGAAAGTGCTAACAAGGTTATTCTTGAGGTTCCTCCTAAGGATGGAACCCAGAAAGCCATAGTATTTAGAAGAGCAAGTCATAAGAACAAAAAGAAATGTTTAGATTCAGACGAAGAACAGGAAAATCCCGAGTTCTTCCATTACGATGAAAACTCTCATAGATTAATAAAGAAAATGGGATATAATCTGGCCGAAGGCAGGGGGTTGAACTTCGAAAAAGGAAGAAGGACAATCCTTCAACCCTTTGTCCCAGAAAGAAAAATGCCAGATTATTACCAAAAAACCAGCATGGGGTTAGGATACGTCACCACTCCCCAGGGTTCCTCAGGTGAAAGAACCAAAGAAAGACAGTGCGATCATTCGTCAGAATCGTCCTGCTGGGATTCAGATGTCAGTACTGGCATAATTTTCTGCGAAGTATTCGCGAACATGGCTTCCGCGATCCAAGAAGACGAAAACGTAGAGGAAGCTTCACCGATAAAAGATGACCCCTGGGCCAAGCATCTTAATGTGAAGTGGGAGATCCAGTTTGAACAATGCGAGCCTCCAACCAAAGATAAAGTAATCCAAATAAATATGGGGGATGAAAAAAATCCTAAACCCATATTTATAAGTGAGAATCTATCCTCGGAGGAGAGAGAGGAATTGATATCCCTCAGTCATGAATACATTGATATTTTCGCCTGGAGTTATGAAGAGATGCCAGGATTAGACCCAAGTGTCGCGGTTCATAAATTGAACATCCGGCCAAATGCTAAGCCAGTAAAATAACAGCAATGAAGATTTCGCCCAGAGATCATGGAGGCCATTGAAGTCGAAATCAAAAGGTTGATTGGGTCAGACTTTATTCGCGAGGAACAGCACCCTGATTGGATCGCGAATATAGTTCCCGTGACCAAGAAGAATGGAAAAATATAAATTTGCATAGACTTTAGGGATTTGAATGAGGCCTGCCCTAAAGACGAATTTCCGTTACCCATCACAGATGTTATGATAAATAATACTTGTGGGTATGAGCATATGATGTTCATGGATGGGTTCTCAGGGTATAATCAAATAAAGACATACCCCGATGATGAGAAGTATACGTCCTTCAGAACACCACTCGGGGTATACTGCTATACAGTCATGCCCCTTGGCCTGAAGAATGCGGGTGCCACGTATCAACGTGCCATGAACGTAATATTCCAGGAGCATCTCCGGAAGATAGTGGAATATTACGTAGATGACCTAGCAATTAAAAGCAAAAACAAAAGCAGTCACTTGAAGGATTTGAAGAAGGTGTTCGACCTCATGAGGAAACACCAGCTTAAGATGAATCCGACCAAATCTTTTCTGGGGGTCTCCAGTGGAAAGTTCCTCGGCTTTGTCGTAACTTCCAAGGGAATTTATCTCGATCCAGATAAGGTTAAGGCTATCCAAGAGATGCCACCTCCCCATAACCTCAAAGAGTTAAGGGGACTGCAAGGTAGGCTGGCATACATCCACAGATTTATATCAAATTTGTCTAGTAAATGTCAGCCCTTCACAAGGTTAATGAGGAAAGGAGTGTCATTTGTTTGGGATGACGCATGCCAGAAGGCTTTCGAAGAAGTCAAACAATATCTCATGAAACCACCAGTGCTCGTAGCCCCAGTCTTGGGAGTACCTTTCCTGCTACACGTAAGGGCTATGGACCATTCCTTGGGAGCCTTGCTAGCGCAGAGGAATGAGTCAGGTCATGAACAAGCTATTTATTACCTCAGCAGAATGATGATCAAGGCGGAACACCAATATAATCCAATGGAGAAGAATGTTTAGCTTTAGTGTTTACAGTGCAGAAAATGCGACACCATTTAGTTGGACAAACCATCCACGTTGTATCGAGAGTTAACCCCCTTAGAATACTAATGACTAAACCCGGATCGTTGAATTCAAGACTATCCAATTGGGCTATTTTGCTATCACAATATGATATGCATCTTGTCCCGCAAAAGTCTGTTAAAGGACAGGCTGTGGCCAACTTCCTAGACAAACGTCCAGTCCCAGCATCCTCGAAGTTATACAAACAAATCCCTGGAGAGTTAGAAGAATGGAGCCCGATTTCAGAAGAAGACGGCTCGCAAAAGTCTCCGGAGGCAAATACAGTCGCGAAAGGTGCATGGCAACTTTTCTTCAATGGTGCCTCCCAAATGGGATCCGAGGGAAGAATAACAGCAGGGATAGGAGTTGTTTTCGTCTCTCCTCTCAACCACATCATTCCTCGAGATTACTCATTAACAATTCCATGCTCCAACAATGTCGTAGAATATAACGCCCTCCTAATCGGCTTAAAAATAGCTAAACAACTGGGGGTCAAATATTTGGAGGCATATGGAGATTCTGAACTTGTTGTAAATCAAGTAAAAGGGGAGTATGAGGTCAAACATGAAGACCTTTTGCCGTATTAACGTGCGGTGATTAAGATAGCCGATGGCTTCGATGGTTTCTATGTCAGCCACGTAAAGCGCCACGAAAATAATTATGTAGATTCACTAGCTTCCTTAGCTGCTACATTAGCCTTGCCCAAGCATGCTAGAAGGCAAATTGCAGTAGGGAGTAGAGAATTATTTTGTCCAAAGGATGAACTCAAAACGGAAACGAGGGAACCACAGGAAGACAACGCTGGTGTTTTCGAGTCAGATCTAGAACCGAGGGATTGGCATTTTCCTTATATAGACTATGTCCTTTACGGTATGTTACCTGAAGATCCAAAAGAAGCCAGAGCAATTCAAAGAAGGGCTATCCGGTTCTACTACAATGCGGAGTTCCAGACATTGTACAGGAAATCTTATGATAGAATTTTACTTTGCTGTCTCTCTAACCGTGAAGCTATAAAAGTGCTTGAAGAAGCTCATGCTGGTATCTACGGAGCACATCAACCAGGGCTAAAACTTTGGGATAGAATCCGAAGGATAGGTTATTACTGGCCTAAGATGATGATAGAAGAGGTCAACTACGCCAAGAAGTGTAGGGCCTGCCAAATACATGCAGATTTTATACATCAAGCTTCGGTGTATCTCCACTCAACGGCTACGTCATGACCGTTTGAGCAATGGGGTATGGATACTGTCGGGCCAATTTCTCCGCCACTCAACAAGAGGACACCGATTCATTTTAGCCATAATGGATTACTTTTCAAAATGGACTGAAGCCATTCCCCTTATCGAAGTAAAGTCATCGGATGTTATCAAATGCATCAAATACCATATGCTTTATCGCTTCAGAGTGCCCAAAAGAATCATTCATGACAACGGATCTCAGTTCGTGAGCCAAATATATTCCAGATTCTGCAACAAGTACAGGATTAAAGATGTAGCTTCGTCACCATATTACCCTGCAGCCAATGGTCTAGCAAAAGCTTTCAATAAGACCATTGTAAAACTTCTCAAAAAGTTTGTGTCATCCAATCAAAGGGATTGGGATGAGAAGCTCGGAGAATGCCTGTGGACATATCTCACCATAGTCCGAACCTCCACTAATGCCACGCCCTTTTCTTTGGTATATGGGTCAGAAGCAGTCTTGCCTTTGGAAATTCAAATTCCATCATTACAAGTCGCATTAACAACTAGAATGACACAAGAAGAAAGACATCAGCAAAGACTCCAAGAATTAGAAGTCTTGGACGATAAGCGCTTGGAAGCTCAACAGAGTATTGAACTATACTAGGCGCGGATCTCCAGAACTTTTAACAAAAAGGCCAAACAAAGAACTTTCAAGAAGGGTGATCTGGTCCTGTCAGTTAGAAGACCGATCATAACTAGCCAAAAGCCTAGAGGAAAGTTCCAGCCAAAGTGAGAGGGTCCTTTTGTCATTGATACGGTCTACTCCAACGGCGCATATCGGTTGATAAAGCCGAATGATGATAAGATCATGATGCCAATCAACGGCAAATTTCTGAAGAAATATTATTCTTAGCAAAGTTGCGGAACACTAGTTGTAATGTGATCTGGGTAGTTCAATGTAAATGATGAACAAAAGCTTGTTTCTAATCAGAAGTTCATTAATAAAGATTCGTGGTTTCGGACTAAAGATCTTTAAGTCACGAATCACATTTTCTTCTTTCAAATTTGCCAAGTTAAAAAAAATACTTCTGGCAAATCAAATTTTCTTCTTTCAAATTTGCCAAGTTAAAAAATACCTCTGGCGAATCAAATTTTCTTCTTTTAAATTTGCCAAGTTAAAAAATACCTCTGGCAAATCAAATTTCCTTTTACAAATTTGCCAAGTTAAAAAAAAAAGTACCTCTGGCGAATCAAATTTCCTTCTTTCAAATTTGCCAAGTTAAAAAATACCTCTCGCGAATCAAATTTCCTTCTTTCAAATTTGCCAAGTTAAAAAATACCTCTGGCAAATCAAATTTCCTTCTTCCAAATTTGCCAAGTTAAAAAAAATACCTCTGGCGAATCAAATTTCCTTCTTTCAAATTTGCCAAGTTAAAAAATACTTCTGGCGAATCAAATTTCCTTCTTTCAAATTTGCCAAGTTAAAAAATACCTCTGGCGAATCAAATTTCCTTCTTTCAAATTTGCCAAGTTAAAAAATACCTCTGGCGAATCAAATTTCCTTCTTTCAAATTTGCCAAGTTAAAAAAATACCTCTGGCGAATTAAACTTTTTATATTAGACAGTGTGAGTTTCAATCTGGTTAGTAAACAGGTTCTTTCATTCACAGCAATTTTGGGGTGCTTAAAAAAGTTTGATTGATTTTAAGATTATCAAGTTAACAGCTACCTCTGGTAATCAACATCAAAATCATCCATCAATCATTCTTAGTTATGTAAAAGAAAGAACTTCTTTATTCATTATCAAATTGAGATTACAGAGGATTCTCTAGCATTTCAATAAGAATGAATACAAATCACTGAAGTAAAAAAAAAAAAGAGTTTGCTTCTATAGCCTCTTCTTCCAAGGATGGCTTAAGAGGCAGTAGCCTGCAGAAATGACAAACTTGCTTCTGTAGTCATCTCTTTTAGCATGGCTCGGATCAAAAAGTTTGCTTCTGCAGGCTCTTCTTATGGAATGACAAACTTGCTTCTGTAGCCTTTTCTCTCAGCATGGCTAAGATCAAAAAGTTTGCTTCTGTAGCCTCCACTTCCAATTTGCTCTTATAGCCCCCTCTTCAGAAAGGATGGCTTAAGGGTATAGACTTGTTTCTTCTTTCCGACCATAATCAGGGACCTCCTGGTTAGTTCCTCCAGTGATGATGCCAGTGACTTAATTAGTTCAAAACTGGGCATACCAAGTGCACACACCCAAACGTATAATGTGAGGGGTTGCAAAAGTTCAAGGCCCTGGTCATTGTACCCCAACCTTGTGGGATACTAGGAAAGAAGAAAAACAATGCCACAGACCGGAAACTTTTCTCTCATGAAAAATACATGAGACCTTCCAAGACCCTAGAGGTATTGGAAGCAATTACGAGCCTATCAGGTGTGGGTCATTATTAAGGAGAATGACTATGGTTATCTCCTGCAGCCAAGTCAAATTCCTGTTAAAAAGGAAGGAAAAAAGAAAGATGATGATATTAATCAGAAGAAAAAGTTTACCTTAATTAAGAAAAATGACTATGGTCAGAAGAACCTTTTCGGTAGAACACCCCGCTAGATTGATGCAGTTCAGAGGTCTTGTGTAACATGCCAACTCCTATCCATCACTTCGGTTGGAGAAGAAGAAAATATGGCTGCACTAATAAATCAACTACAAAAGAAAGGAAGAGAAGATAATCGGGAAAAAATTTTCTCACGTCAGAATGATCTTCCATTAAAGGAATCATGCGTATTATATAGATGGTCTGGTAATTCTGATCTTCGGTTTGGAAAAGATAAAGTCGAAATCTTCGGTTAAGATTTTCGGTTTCAAATCTCAACAAAATTTATTACTGTTGTATGGGACGTTTGGATATTGCAGCCTGGAGATCTCGTCCTTAATAAAGACATACAATGCTTGGAATTCCATGCCCGACGGCTTCATCCCAAGACTCACAGAAGTCTCTACAAATTCTGAGGAGTTTTGGGTTATACCGCGAGCTTCTGGGCACAATATCGCGAACTTAAATTCGCAATCCTCGGAAGTCAAGATCGTGAATTTAGTATGAATTTCATTAATCCACGGACCTCTGGATGTAAAGTAGCAAACCTGACGAAGACTCATGCAAGTCACGTGACAGATACACGGATACTAGAATTTTACGAAGACACGCAAATCTCAGATATAAGATGGTGGGTTTATTGCAAACCTTCAAAGACAAATGCTAAAGTCATGCTGTAGAAATACAAAATTGAATTCAAGATTCTCTACACAAGCAAGGAGTCATACCATGCACAACAAATGTCACGGGAACTATTACAAAAGAAGGAACAACATAGAGTCAATATATATATATATATATATATATATATATATATATATATATACATACAAGTTTTTACAGTTCAATGATTCAAGAGAGCTTTAATTTTCTCCTCGGCATCATCAATGTCTTGCTAAAGGACTTCATAAGCTTGGACAGAGGCTTGACGACGCAATTCCTTGTCATTGGCGACGACATTCTGCGCGACAACAGCCTCCAGCATGTCCAATTCAGCTTGTATCGCCTGAAGATCTCTGGTTGTATTGTCCCCCTGACAGGATAAGTTGGTGAGATTCCTCATTGACTCATCACGTTCCTTGGTGATCTTGGCTAAGAAAGCTTGAGCTTTGGCGATAGACTCTTCGGTCCTGATAATAGCCTGGTCATGGTCCTTTACAATGGAAGCAGCAGCCTCCACTTGAAGAACTAGAGACTGACGATCTGATTGACCCTTTTCTAAGGAGGCTTTGCAAGCATTGGCCTTCTCTTGGGTCTCCTTCTAGAACCTAAGCTATTCCTCTTTCAGTCTCTGGAAAATGGCTTCGACTGCTTCAAATTTGTCAGCATTTCTGGCTTTCGATAGAAATTCAGCATGCTTTTGAAGCTGAGTTATCATAAGTCTGAAGGGAGCAGCTTTCTCTTCTCCACCAATGCTGACAATACCAGTCAAGTAAATATTGAGAACATTGGCAAGCGAAGCAAAAGAAGCCCCCTTCAGTATCTTGTCAATACAGCGATCAAGGAAGTGGAGGAAAGTTTCCACCGTATCCTTCAATAAATCAACTCAAAAATGTTAATCTCTACATTAGAGGGATCAACGCTGGCTGGGGGAGAGACGGTTTGATCTATATTCTGCTGCACAGAGGCAACAATGCCAACATCAGGAGGAACGGGACCTCTGGAGGCTTCAGCAGAGCTACCAGCTACAACATCCTGAACCAAAATATCGGACGGAGCAGCTACGGCCGAGACCGTGAACATAGTAGTCTCTAAGATTATTACTTATGTAGTATCAACAACAGAAGTGGTAACCTTGGTCACCTCATCGGTGTCAGCTTCTGCGATGGTGTCATCTGGCGAAGTTACCTTCACGCCCATGCACTATAAATCTGGAGTCAAAAATGGAGCTGGCAAAAAGGAGAAAGTTGATAGTTAAATGTTACGGTATCATTCAATAATAACAGAATTGTTAAAGGAAAAGATGCAAACCTAAAAGTTGAACACTAGATTCTCCAGATCCGTACACTTCAGGTCCAAACATTTCAGGCCCGTATACCTCGGTCTGAACGTCTTCATTCAAATAGACATACTTACTATGGTCTGACGGAGGGGTTGAAAATCGAAAATCATCACTGCTGACATCATCGTCATCTCCCCAGTCATCCTGATCTCCTGAAGGAGGTGCTACTTTTGGGGAACCTGATGCGCGGATCTCCCCAATTATTTGTACTTCATCATCCGTGGAAGCTTGATGAGCGAGGGCTGCAGGATCCTCTTGTATAGCAGAAGAAGTCCTTACTTCAACAGTGACCTAGTGTGTGAGAGTCGCAGGATCCTCTTGAGTAGCAGGAGTAGGATCGCTGCGAAAAACAGGTCCTTGACTCCGATGCCTCTTAAGGGAGCGGAGAGTTAAAGATGAGTCATTTTCATCCTTCTCAGGTTCCTCTGCGAGGGTCTCGGAGACCAAACTGGGTGCTGTAGTACTGGCCCCAGATGGGGTGTCCCGCGGATCAACGCCCTGTGGATTGGTAGGCAAGTCATTGAGGCGCCTTAGTCTCTTTCGCTTATGCGAAATCTTCTTCGGAGGAGACTGCGGTTGAGGAGAAATTTTCTTCAGAATTGGGAGAGGAGAAGCAGCAGGAGAGGCAGGCTGAGTTGATAAAACCGGTGCATTATTGTCTTCCTCCCCTTGTTGAGTTGCCGGTTCCGACTCATCAGAGGCACTTTCTGTCCCGAAATCTTTCATCCCTACTACTTTTGTGCAGCCAGCCTTCTTCTTCTAAGCATACCAAGCTCTGATCTCCCTCAGGCAAGTATGATTTATACTGAAGCTCTGAGGAGCAGAATTAGCATCCGCAAACCACTTACAGAAACTGAAACTCATATTTAAGTTCGTGGTCTTGAGTGGAAGATCAAATCTACCCTGGGTTCCACCTGCAATGAAATTAAACCAAGCTCAAGCTCCTTCAAGAGCATTCCCAGTAAAACTTATCTTCCTATTGGGATTACCAACATAGAGCTGATCATACCCGAACTGTCGAGCGAAACGGCTCGGGTAGTAAGGCTCTATATAACAATGGTTCCCCAAACGAAGAACCAAATGTCCTGGGCGGATGTTTATCAACCACCAGAAGCACTCCGGAGACAAAACAGTGAATTTATCAGCACCAGTTATGTCTGCGAATTCTTCCCCTTACCCAGCATTGGGAAAGTACAGAAAACATCTGAATAATTCAAAACTCGCGAAGTGACGGAGGGTCTTGCGGATCGCAGCCATGTAACCCCCTCTCCATTGCGACCTCTCATAGTGCTGCACTTTGGGAGCATTTAAGTCTATCTGTGAATCAGCATGACTCATCAAAGTATGGCAATGTAAAACTAACCAAACCATCAAAGAGGTATAAGGGAGCTCTACGCGTGGATTAGGAGTCTTAATGACTGGATCTCCTTTCTTCCTCTACTCTTTCTTCACATTGCAGAATTTATCAAACAATCTCCTCAGTCCGCTTTGGATGCTGCACACCATCGCGAGTAACGGACTGAGTCACTTACCAAATGCAAGTAGGACGGCTGGGTATACGGCTCTAACGGGTATGTTTTCCTGCGAAGGAATAACACACTTTTTCAACCATACCATCAAATAGCCCGCCAAGAAGGCAGGATCAGATAAAGGTTGAAGGGCCTGGTAGTGAAAACTTTCAAAAGATGTTCCAGTTTTGAAAACATCCTCATCAGATTCGGTGACGTAAGCGTCTGTCCCGAAACTAACGATTCTTCTCTCAACCTCCTTTTCAGAAGCTAGAGGAAGGCGAATGAAATTAGGATTACCCTTAGAAAAATTGGGCAAAAGATATTGCAACCACTTCTTCGGCTTCAAATTGCGGGTGTCGGACATGTGGGTGCAAATATGGCAGTGGCAGAGCAGCTCCCAATAAGTATTATAGATCAAAGGGTCCTGGGTCTTTAGCAGATGGAGTTCTTCCCCAGTGGGGACGTACTCTTCATACGGGATGTCTCCCATGGGCAGTCCCGAAATTTCATACATCTCGTGAAGGGCGAAACCTAATTCGCCTCGAGGGTAAAAGATTGTACAAGTAATAGGATTGTACAATTCCAGTAAAGCAAAAAAATAGAATCTGCTAGTGGGAATGCCATACTGAACAGCCATGATAGCGCAATACAGTCTCGCATGATGAAGTTGGTCTTTGAAAGCTTTCAGAAAGAAGTCAGTCAAGACTGCCCACTCTCCTTTTGAAGAACAGTGAACCTATCCAGGGGGACGAAAATCTTAAACAGGGAATTCCCCTTGTGCATTGGCGAATTGGTGCAAGAAAGTCTGTGCGACTATGGGTGTTTCGCCTCTAGGGAAGTCATGTTTAAGCAGTCCCAGGAGCAATCCACAAAAGTGTTTCCCAGTAGAACGGGAAAAAGTACCTTGAGAGTTAAATCCTCCCAATAAGATGCCATCCTGCGACCTGTTTAGGTGTCAGTCCATTCATCTGGGCACAGAAAGGGATTGGAGGAATAAGAATGGGTAAGACCTCTCCATGTTGGGGAGAAACAAATAGCGGCTCTCAACTTGATGAAGCTACTTGTAATCTCCATCTTTCAAACTACTATCGGGCACGGCAATATGGTCCCTGAATAAAAAGTCGAGTTTATGTAGTAAAGACCGATCATCTCCTTCAAAAGATGCATTTGTCATCAGTTCTCGCAATATTGAGCGAGTGGGATGAAGAATTTTATTTTCCCTCTCTTGGCTATCAGATGCTATACAATGCGGAAAAACTTGACCAAATCTGAACCCTTTCTTCCCATCATAGCAATCCGAGTATCCAAAGTAATGGCCCTTAGACCAAAGAGTCAAAACATAATCAACTGCAGAAAGAGATATTCAGATTCAAGACAAGAAATTTTAAGAAAGGGATTGTCTTTCGGAAGTTATTATTATTACCTCCAATCAAGGGTTCGTGCCGAACCACCATCGAACTGGAGGTTGCTTGAGGGTCTTGATGACTACTAGCAGCAGCATCGGAGGAGGAAGCTTTCTTTGGTATCTTTTACAGATTAAGGAAATCCTCCACAAAGAGTATCGAAAGGTAGAAGAGGTTGAAGACGAGAAGTCTGAGGAACTCTAAAGAAAACTTGGATTTCAAATTTCTTGAGATGAGAATAGCCTCTCTCATGGAATCGAGATTATATAGCAGATGATTTGATGGCTGAGATCTTCGGATAGACGTGATCTCTGGTTCGAATCTTGTAAGTACCTTTTCATTTAATGCGGCTCAGAGAACGTCTCAATTCCTATGCCGTAGAAAGCAATAGCCTTCCGGCTTTTCCGCAACCAAAAAATGAAAGTTCGCAACCCTAACACAGAGTCGTGTTCCCTCCAAAGTGAAAGATTGTGATCCTAACACAGAGTCATTTTCTTCTCCAAAGTGAGAGATCGCGACCCTAACAAAGAGTCGTCTTCTTCTCCAAAAAGTGAATGTTCGCGACCCTAATACAGAGTCGTCTCCTTCTCCGAAATGAAGATTCGTGACCCTGATACAGAGTCGCGTTCCCTTTTCAAAATGCAAATTCGCGACCCTAACATAGAGTCATATGTTTCAAAAGCATAAAATTGTGGCGCTAATACAGAGTCACATTTTCCTTCGAAAGCAGTAAATTCACGGCGCAAATACAGAGTCGTGATCCTTTCAAAATGGGAGTTCGAGATATTAAGAAAGAGTCATGCTGCTCTCAATTGAAGAAAGTTCTAATACAGAATTGTACTCTCAGAAATATGAAAAATAGAGATTCTAATACAGAATGTTATATCCAAAGTATTCCAAAACACCTCAAAGAGTCATGAGAGTTTGAAAACTTTATAGGGGGTTTCGTCGGCAAAAAATTCTGGAGTCATCTGTCAAAATAAGCAGATCCGTGAATTTATGGTTGGAGATCCGCAACTCAGCAGATCCGCAAACCTAAAGATCGAGGTTCGCGACCCAGCTACGATAGAACAAGTTCGCGAATCTAAGATTGAGATTCGCGATACTACCCATAATTTTCGGGAAGGGGTTTAATACAAAGTTACCCGACCCGAACAAGGGAGTTGCCACCTCGAATCGTGGAGCTAACTGCCAAACGAATGCAGTGGCATTACTTCAATCGTGGGAGCAACCACCTAACGAATATGACGGCACTTCTCGAGTAGTGGGACTAACGGTTGAGCGAATGAGGTGGGACGTTGCCCCAGAACTCCTATAAAGGCGGGAGAACGAAAGAAAAAAGGATTGATCATCTTCTTCTAAAATTACCCCTTGTAATCAAGAGTCCAGAACCTTTCTTTTCCAGCCAACTTAGACAGATTGTACGGAGTATCAATGGAGAGCAGGATCGTCCTCCACAGCTACATTAGAACTCAGCTTGAAACAAAGAGGAAATCTATTTTCCTCATCTTCTGTAAATGGGAAACTGTTGGATTGTAATACTTTATTGAAAAATCTCAATAGAGCGGCATTTATAATTTTTATGGCAAACAGCTGCTATTTTAGCGTTACCCAGAAATGCTAACAAACGTATAACAGTGGAAAGTAAAGAATTGTTTTGCCCAAAGTATAAACTTGAGGTGGAACTGAATTCAGATAAGAAACAAGAAACAAATGAAGTATATGCTCTTGAGTCTAATCTGGAATCAAGAGATTGGCGATTTCCTTACATAGATTATGTTCTTTATGGAATATCGCCAGAAACTCCGCCAGTGCTGTGCTTAAAGATTTATTCTTTCATTACCTGTCCCAACCCAAGATAAAAGAGGGTTGTGGTAGGCCAATGACAACCAATATAAAATATTGTCACATATTATGATATGAGCCAAAATATGAATTTCATTGGGGCGTTCCCTATTGAGCGACGTGCTAAATCGGAGCCCAAAAATAGTGAAAAATGTGTGAGGATTTTTAGGTCGTCACCTAGAAGCAACGTGCCACGTCGGCACCCGGATGTGGTGTCAAATATACAAGGGTTCCCACATCTTAATGAGCGGGTGGGGTTAAAGAAGTTAGCTCATAAACATAAACATAAACATAAACATAGATTTCGGTTGGCATCGTGGAATATAGGTTCCCTTACAAATAGATTAGCAGAGTTAGTTGATGTTATTATTAGAGGAGATTAATGTTTTGTGCATGTAGGAAACTAAGTGGGTAGGTGAGAAAGCTAAAGTCATAGAGCCTTGGAGTTATAAATTTTGGTATAAGAGTAGAGATAGAAATCGTAATGGGATAGGTGTGATCATAGATAAATAATTACTTTGGGATATAGTAGATATTAGGGAGAAGGGTGATAGAATTTTATTAGTTAAAATTATTTTAGATAGAGAGATTTTTAATGTCATTAGTGCCTATGCACCACAAGTATGACTTGATGAATCCAGTAAACATCAATTTTAGGAGGATCTAGATAAGATAGTATAAGAAATACCTACTAGAGAAAAACTATTTATTGGTGGTGATCTCAATGGGCATGTAGGAACTAGTCGTAATGGGTTTGATAGTGTATATGGAGGATTTGGTTTTGAAGAAAGAAATGAAGCAGGTAATTCAATTCTACATTTTGTTTTATCTTATGATTTGATTTTAGTGAATACTTGGTTTAAAAAGAGAGTTTCTCACTTGATTACTTTTAAAATTGGATTGAATGCGAGCCAAATAGATTTTTTTTAATTAGGAGGATAGATAAAGCAAGTTGTATTGATTGTAAGTTAGTGCCAGGTGAGAGTATAGTTACCCAACATAGACTCTTAGTTTTAGATATTCATATTAGGAAGAGCTTAGAAAAATTAAATATAAATTAGATTTTAAGATTAAGTGGTGGTGATTAGAAGGTAATCAAAAAGTTTTTGTAAATAGAGTAGTATAAGAAGCAGATTGGAGGAACCATGATGATTCTAATATAATATGGAATAAAATGGCTAGCTGCATTAAAAAAATATCTAAACATATATTTGGTGAGTCAAGGGGCGGTGCTCCACCATGTAAGGACACATCATGGTAGAATGAAGAGGTAAAAAATATTATTAAGATCAAGCGAGATCTTTATAGAGATTTAAAGAATAATAATAATAATAATAATAATAATAATAATAATAGAATAAGTTTTAAGAAGTATAAACTAGCGAAAAAGAAGGTTAAGAAAGCTATTCGGGATGCAAAAACTAAATATATAAACAAGTGTACGAGAAGTTGGATAATAAAAAGGCAGAAAAGAATATATATAGAATTACTCAAATAAGAGAGAGAAAGTTTAGAGACTTATCTACTGTAAAGTGTATTAAAGATGAGGATCAGACGGTTCTAGTTCGAGAAGAAGAGATTAAAGAAAGATGAAAAGATTATTTTGATAGATTATATAATTGTAGTTTTACTCAAGATTTGGGAGATCTTACTATTCAATATGATGATATGAATCGTAATTTTATGCGCAGAATTAAAGAGTCTGAAATAAAAGAGATTTTGAAAAGGATGAAATCAAGAAAATCTGTTCGTCCAGATGAGATTCCTATAAAGTATGGAGATACTTAGGAGGGTTTGGTGTGAGGTGGCTGACAGATCTTTTTAACAAGATTTAGCAAACTAAGAAAATACCAAATGAATGGAGGAAGAGTACCTTAGTATCTCTGTATAAGAATAAGGGTGATATTCAGAGTTGTTCTAATTATTGAGGAATAAAACTCATGTGTCACACTATGAAGTTTTGGGAAAGTGTAATTGAATATAGATTGCACCAAACTATTAAAATATCGGAGAACCAGTTTGGATTTATACCTGGGCGATCAACGATAGAAGCTATTTATTTACTTCGTCAACCTATAGAGCAATTTCGAGAGAGAAATAGATATTTGCATATGGTATTTATTGACTTAGAAAAAGCCTATGATAAGGTACCACGAGAGATACTTTGGTGGATATTGATGAAGAAAAGAGTTCCCATCAAGTATATCAACATAATTAAGAACATGTATGATGGAGTAGTGGCTAATGTTAGAATATATTGTGGTTTAACAAGTGATTTTTCTATCACAATTGGATTGCATCAAGGATCTGCATTGAGCCCGTTCTTATTTGCTATACTGATGGATAATCTTACTAGAGCTATTCAGGATGAGATACCTTGGCGTATGCTATTTGCTGATGATATTATTTTAGTTGATGAGACAAGAGCATGGGTAAATGTCAAGCTAAAGTTATGGAGGTATACATTAGAATCTAGAGGTTTTAAATTGAATAGGTTTAAAACAGAGTATATGGGGTGTAAATTTAGTAAATGACGGACCATAAACTATAATGCTGTAAAACTGGATGGGTAAGAGATCCAAATAAGCAGTCAGTTTAGATATTTGGGTTCTATTATTCAGAATGATGGAGAGATCGATAATGATGTTAACCATAAGATACAAACTGGCTGGTTGAAATGGAGGAGGGCAACGAGAGTTTTATGCGACCGTAACATTTCATTAAGACTGAAGGAAAAATTTTATAGGACTGTTATTAGGTCATATTTGTTATATGGCACGAAATGTTGGGCTATAAAGAAACGTCATTCACAGAAGATAACTGTAGCAAAGATGCGCATGCTCTGCTGAATATGCGACAACACTAGGAGAGATAAAGTGAGAAATGAAGATATTCGTGCTAAGATAGGTATAGTTTCTATCGATGAGAAGATGCGAGAAAATCTATTACGATGGTTTGGTCATATGCAACATAGGCCTACAAATGCACCAGTTGGACGAGGGGAGTTTATCAATGTAGGACAAATTAAAAGAATGCAGGGAAGACCGAAAAAACATGGATGGAGGTGATACGAAAAGATATGGATTCTTGAGGTTTAAATGAGGAGATATTAATTAATAGAAATGAATGGAGAAGGACTATCAAAGTGATCGATCCGGCATAATTCTTTTTTGGTTCATGTAGCCTACCCCAAATACTATTAATTTGTATGGAATATCGCCAGAAAATCCTAAAGAAGTAGCAGCAATTCGAAGAAAAACTATTTGATTCTATTATAATGTTGAACTTCAGACATTATATAGAAAATTTTATGATGGGATCTTACTTCGTTATATTTCTAATAAAGAAACTCAAGAAGCACTTGAAGAAGCTCACAGTGGCATTTGCGGAGCGCATCAAGCAGGACCAAAACTATAGGATAGACTCCGAAGAATGGGATATTACTGGCCCAAAATGATGATAGATTTAGTTATTTATGCTTAAGAAATATAGAGCTTGTCAGATACATGTAGATTTCATACATCAAGCTTCAGAATATTTTCATCCAACAGCTATGTCATGGCCATTTGAATAATGGGAAATGGACATTATTGGATCAATTTTCCTAGCTTCAACAAAGGGTCATCGATTTATGTTGGCTGTAACGAATTACTTCTCAAAATAGACTGAAATTGTTGCTTTAACAGAAGTAAAATCTTCAGATGTGATTAAATTCATCAAACATCATGTTATATACCGCTTTGGGATATCTAGAAGAATCATTCATGACAATGGATCTCAGTTTATGAGTCCGTCATTCTCTAAGTTTAACAATAAATATCAAATTGAAAGTGTAGTTTCGTCTCCATACTATTCAGCAGTCAATTGTTTGGCAGAAACTTTCAATAAAACTATTGTGAAGATTCTTAAAAAGTTCGTTTTATCCAACCAAGGAGATTGGGATGAAAAACTTGGAGAACCTTTGGGCTTATAGAACTACTGTCAGAACTCCTACAAATACTACGCTATTTTCTTTGACGTACGGATCTGAAGCGAAATTACCTTTGGAAATTCAAATTCCGTCATTATGGATTGTAGTAGCAGTTAAAATGACACAGGAAGAAAAACATCGATAAAGACTTCTGTAGTTAGAAGTTCTTGATGATAAGCGTTTGGAAGCTTAGTAAAGCATTAAACTTTACCAAGCGCGAATCTCTAAAACCTTTAATAAAAAGATTAGACAGAGAACTTTAGACAGAGAACTTTCAATAAAGAAAATTTAGTTCTTTCAGTAAGAAGACCAATCATAACCAATAAAAAATCCAAAGAAAAATTCCAACCAAAATGGAAAGGACCTTTCGTCATTGATATTTTAAATTCTAATGGTGTGTATCGGTTGGCGAAACCGAATGGTGATAAAATAATGATGCCAATCAATAGAAAATTTCTGAAAAAGTATTATTCCTAGCTTTCGATTGAGAGGCTAAAAAAAATTCGGTGAACTTATTCTTATTTGAAATTCGTGATTCTGGAATCAGAGTTTCCTCTAGCAAAAGTGCGAATTTTGTAAAGTCGCGTTTTTGTTTTCTTTTCTTCAAATTTGTTAAGTTAAAAATTACCTCTGGCAAACAAAATTTTCTTTTCTCCAAGTTTGCTAAGTTGAAAATTAGCTCTGGCAAAAGAAATTTTCTTTTTTCCAAGTTTGCTAAGTTAAAAATTACCTCTAGCAAACAAAATTTTCTTTTTTCCAAATTTGCTAAGTTAAAAATTACCTCTAGCAAACAATATTTTCTTTTCTCCAAATTTGCTAAGTTAAATATTACCTCTAGCAATTCAAAACTTGTTGTACTATGAGTTACTGAACAGCGCAAATTTTAACTTAATCAGGAAAGTTAATAGTTATTTCTATCATGATTAAAGAAGATTATTCATTCGCAACAAAATCCATTTTGGGTGTTTGAATAATGACTTTATATTGTCAAGTTAATAATTACCTCTGAACAATATTCTGAAGAATAAAAATTATTTATCAAGTTAGCAGTTACCTCTGAACGAATGATAACAAAATTATTGAAATGAAAATTTTATTCATTTCCAAATCAATATTTCAAAGAGTTCATTGACATTATATAAAGAATGGAAATAAAGTACAAATCATTGAGTGAAAAGAACATTAAATTTTTTGTCAACATCTATTATTCTAAATAGGATGGCTTTATAAGTAATGACAAAATCTTGCTTCTATAGGCTCCTCCTGTCAATCGTTGAAGACTTCCAAATTTATTTGCTCAGCGATGATCAATATTGTCAGTGATTTGATTAGTTTAAAACTGAGTGTATCAAATGCATGTTCCCAAATAGATAACTTGCAGAACTGCTGAAATTGGGTGTTGTCGACAACCATTTACCATTCACACTTTAAAGGATGCTAGGCAGGAAATAAACAATGCCACATACCCAAAAATTTTTATCTCATGCAAAGTACATAAGATCTTCTGGTTCTCCAAAGATATTGGAAAATTTTGAGAACCAAATGGGTGTGGGTCATTGTTAAAAATTATATCCTGTAACAGATCCAAAATCTCGATTAAGAAACATAAAAGAAAGTATCTGATTTATGGTCATAATGAGAAAACTTACCGTAGTTAAGGAAAATGATTACGGTTATAAAGATCTTTTCAATAGGATACTCTTACTCCAACAAATCTGACAGAAGACCAGTCACAGATAAGGTGACATTATCTAGAGGTCTTGTGACATGCCAATCCCAATCCGTCGCCTTGATCAAGGAAAGGAAAGAAAAACATAACTCCATGATAGAATTGGCTTTGGGGAGGAATTTTAGAAAAGAAGAGAAGAATTCTTAAGTCAGGATAATTTTTTGGGTGAAAGGTTGGGCGCTTTATATAGAGGATTTCATGATAAAAAAATCTTCAGTCAAGAGATTTTATAGGCAAAATCTTCAGTTAAGATCTTTTGACTCGAATCTCAATAAGATTTATTATTATTGCATGGAACGCTTCGGTATCTGCCAAAAGGAAATGAGATTTTCAGCTGAGATCTTTGATTAAAATCTTGTCATTAATGGATGCATGTGTTCGTCGCAAAAGTTTCTTCGCTTCCTTCCATTGAACACATCTTAGATTACAATAGAAGTGAACAAGAGATAAAAAGAACAAACGAGAGGATTTTATACTTCAATCTCTCTCTTTTACAATATTGTGGGATTTGTGTAGCGATGGGATCTGTCAAGCAGCTCCTTTGGACAATCGGTACGTTGAAATCTTCTCTTTTAAAGATATCGGCCGAATATAGACGATCTTCTCTGGTTTTGATTTGTTCAAGGCTCTCTCGCGTAACTCAAACTTCTCAAGAACTCCAGAAAGAAGACGGTGGTTTTCTCTGATCTTCACGAACTCAAGGCTCTGTGCGTAACTTGAATTCTCCAAGATTTCAGAAGATGATCAGCAAAAGCTTCAAGGCTCTCTCGCGTATTTGAATTGCCAAAGGATCGATAGGAGACTTCCGATGCCCAAAAAAAAGAAGAGACCCCTAGGGTTTCACCAGGAAGGTATTTATAGCCCCAGGTTAATGCAAGAGTTTCTATCTAAATAGAACTCGCATTCATCAAGAATTCCAATCAAATATCTTAGTTTTGATGGAATTCTGATTAGACTTGATTCGGGTATTTGGATAAGCTCAGAATCATAATCTCAATCAATTTGAGATTCTGGTTATCTGCTCACGCGGAGCTTTAATCGCATCAAAACGTGGCGCTAAATAACCAAAACGCGGAGCTATTGATCATCTTCGCGTTTTACTCAAACGCGAGGCTAATACAAGCCAAACTGCGGAATCAACGCGGAGCTATTAAACATCTCCGCGTTTTATTCAAACGCAGGGTTAATATAACCAAACACGGGGCTATTGAATTAGCTCCACATTCTGTTGTGGAAAATCCTTTTAACTTAGAAATTTTCACTGCCAACAGAACCCCCTCCAAAGTTTTCAAAATGGCTTAGACTTCAGCAGATTTTGAAATACTTTGGATATTTAAACTGAAATGCGGAGTTAGAATACCAAGTCTATCTCGCGTTATGCTCGCCTACGCGGAGCTAATCAGCTTCACTTCGTCTTCAGTGAAATGAGTAATTACGTCATTAATTACCCCGAGTTTCCATGCCGAATACCAAGCGACGGAAATTCTGTTTAAATAGAGCTCCCGACTCATCTTCTTCTTCATCTCATCCGAAGAATTTCTGAGAACTCGAGTGACTCACAAATGATCTTCAACTGATCTTCGTTCAATTCTCCATAGATTTTCATCATTAGGATGTCTCTCCAGAGGAGTTTGGCTTTTCGCAAGTTGGCCGGCGTTAATGGCAGCAGCCGTGAAGGTAAACGCAACAGCGAACCAGTCTATGCAGCGTCTTCCGAAGGTAAAAACCTTAACTCTTGGGCTTCTAAGAACCATTCTTGAGATGTTTCGTCTTGGTTTATTCTGGACGATTGCTTATCTTGTCGGCGAGATCGCCGTTTTATTGTGTCGTCCCTGCGCTTGAAACGCGGGGCTTCACTAGTAGTCTCAAATGAATCCGCGAGGCTATCTTTGATTAGCAGTCGCTATGAATTGCGAGGCTATCTTTGATTAGCAGTCGCGATGAATTGCGAGGCTATCTTTGATTAGTAGTCTCGATGAATTGCGAGGCTATCTTTGATTAGCAGTCGCGATGAATTTGAAAGAGAAGGAAAGAGCAGAAAGAAATCTTGTCCCCTTTTACGCGAAGTTATCGCATCATCCTCTGCGTTTAAAGCGCGAGGCTATTTCTTCAACTGTGCGCGGAGTTAGCTTAGCTCCGCGTTTTCACTCTTTTGGAAACTCTGTTCCTTTTGCAGTAAGTCCAGTCCTTCCTGAAGAGGAATGTATGCGAGTCCATCGATCTTCATCAGCAAGAGTAACTCTAAGGAAGTCAAAAGCATATGCTTTACAACATAGTTGCAGGTTTCAAGCTCTGGCTCCGAGAGATAAACTCCTGAAGGGGTTGTAAATAAGGAGCTGCAGCACTTGCAGTGCAGAATTGCAGCACTTGCAGTTCAGAATTGCGCTTCAGTGCAGCACTTTCCTTTCCTCTCGTGCTTCATTTCGGATGACAGATCCTAGTTGACATTTGCAGAGGAGATCTTTTGCATGTGAACCAGGGAACTGAGTTTCAACACCCCGTAGAGAAATCTTGAATTCTTTTGCATGTGAACCAGGGAACTGAGCTTCAACACCCTGTAGAGAAATCTTACTGTTTGGTTATTGACAAGTTGATCATGTAAAAGCTTTTGGGAGAGCTATAACTCCCTTTTTGTAATCTCTTGCTTCATGAATAAAGATAAATTATTTTCCTCTCTATCTGTTGGCTTCAATAATTTTGCTTGCTCAACAAACAGATGGTTAATAATTCTGATAAAATAATCTAAGGCTCTTCTGCGTGACTTAGATTACTAATCCAAATGATCGGATAAGAATCATTTTAACTTAGATGGAAGCGCCTAATTGCACTCGTCAAAAATCTAAGTTTTTTCCATGAAAATGCGAAGTTAAGGCACAGGCTATCCTCGCATTTTGTAAAGTTGCACGGAGTTAAACAACTTCGCATTTCCATAGTCGCGCGAGGCTAATAGCTTCGCGTGTTGGAGAGTAACTGACCAGTCACTTTCTCCGAAATTCGCGCCGAATTCCAAGAGGCGGTTTCTTTCATTTTAAATAAAATCTCTATTCCTTATTCTTCTCACTTTATTTGAGAATTTTCCAGAAACTTAGAGATTCAGGCGATTAGAGTTCAGGCGACCCGAGCTTCTTCCGACCGAGTTTCCTCAGATTTTCAGTCGATTTTCCTTAGCAATGGCACCCAAAACTCGTGCTACTTCTCGAGCGGCTCCATCATCGGCGACTGGCGCAAGCAGTGGTGGCGGCGGCCAAGGCAGCGACGCGCCAGCCCACATTTCGCCCATCGGGGGTAAGAAACTTTCCATCGAGACTCTTTAGAACATTCCTAGAGTGATTTGGCTTAAATTTAACTGATCAATCAACTCCTTTACCGACGAGATCGCCGTACTCCTGCCGTAAGGCTTGGAGAAGAAGAAAAGTCTCTGACTGCCTTCTTACGCGAAGTTATCGCGTCATCCTCGCGTTTGAAGCGCGAGGCTATTTTAAGTAGCAGTCGCGCTGAAACGCGAGGCTATTTTAAGTAGCAGTCGCGCTGAAACGCGAGGCTCTTTTAAGCAGCAGTCGCGCTGAAACGCGAGGCTATTTTAAGCAGCAGTCGCGCTGAAATGCGAGGCTCTTTTAAGTAGCAGTCGCGCTGAAACGCGAGGCTCTTTTAAGTAGCAGTCGCGCTGAAACGCGAGGCTCTTTTGAGTTCTGCGCGGTCTAATTTTTAGCTTCGCGCGGTGCTATTCTTAGCTTCGCGCGTTCTAATTTTTAGCTTCGCGCGTCCATACTTAGAGAATTTTTCTGTCTTATAGAAACTTCTCTCACTCCGCTTTCTTTTGCAGTAGGGTATTCGATGGAATCTCTTCCCCACAAGAATTACTTCGGCTTTGCTGGGGGTTCTGATCCCTCAGGCCAATTCCGTTTCTCTACTATCTTAGCTTCATATAAGCCAGACCCAAAGGAGCGCAAGGAGAAGTTGATCAAGTACCATCCCACTACTGCGCGAGAAATGATAACTGATGCTGCTTTTGAAAACGTGAACAGAGAGGCGATGGAGAAACCTGCCTTCCTCTTTGGAGACCAGATGGATCAATTAGATGAGATCTTTTCTGAAGAGGAGTGCATTTGGTTATATAACTCAGGCGAAATGCTGATATTTCTGCCTAGAATGGACCGTAGCTATCATCTGGTCTATCTTCAGAGGCTGGCGATACCTCGGGAACTAAAGTGGGGATTGACTCAAGAGCAAGATGGCGTCCCAACAGGCAAGTTTGGTGCAAAAGGGGTTTATCAAGACGGTTCCCCCAGATGCATTACTGGCTTGCTTCCAGGCCGATTTGGCAAGGAGCTTCCTATAGGAGAAGTCCCATCTCGTGCCCGAACTTTCTTAAGTGAGTTCCTGGCGAAGGATGGTCAGTACCCGGCTAGCGACTTCAGGATGCCTGGCTGGGTTCATTCTTCTAACAATATGTGGTGGGCACGCCTTGTTCAGTACATGCTGGACTCCCACGAGCCCATTTTAAAGGATATTTGCTTGTATAGGGCCATCAGAAATGTCCAATTCGGGTTTCCCCAGAGTGCTTATCACTTTTACTGCCTCTTGGAGATGTATAACCCTGAGACCTGTACTTTCTTTACACCAGTGGGTGAGCTAGGATTCGCTCTCCACGAGATGTTTGAGGTTTCTGGGCTCTCGACGGGCGAAGTCCCTTACGAGGAGTATATCCCCACCACCGAGGAGCTGAACATGCTACTAGCGAGGGATGAGCGCATCCATGCCACATACTGGGAGATTATGTGCCATTATCATATTTGCGCTGACTTGACGGGTGCGCGTAACTACGGTATTGGTCATAAGAAATGGGCCGAATACCTTTTTGCCAACTTGAATTCTAAGGATAGTTCAACGACTATCCATGGCCATCCACCCGTCTATGGATCAGAGATTGATCACCGCATTGCTAAGGGCTGCTATCTATTATATTATACCACTGAATCCAATGAGAATGGATACGGTCCCGGTACTTCATTCAAGAGCTATCACTATCAAGCCCAGTTTCCGATCTCCAACAGAGGTCTCATTGCCGGGTTTTTGATGTTGTGGCTCAAAAGATGCGTCGTGCCGTCATTGCCCAAGGAAGCGATTGCAGTGACCGTGGTATATCCAGCGGTTCTTCTCGCATATGGCCGACCCCTTGGACTCCTTCCCGCCATGGTGTGTAATTTGCAATATGGACTGAGGGTGCTCTGTCGTGATTTCCTCCCTACTATTAAAGTCAAGGGGAAAGGAAAGGGCAAGTCGAAGGAGACTGCCCAATCGAAAACTCCAAACCCTAGGGTGGAGATACCCTACACCTATTTGATGGCATGGCTCATCTTGCACTGTCCCTCCTTAATGAGTGCACCAGAGCGTCGTTCGGGCGAAAAGTGCTTTCTTGTAGAACTGTATGAACGTTATTCATGGAAACAGAATTATATGTCCCAAATTCGGAAGACTCTTCGTAGCTTTCAGAATTACGAGATCTTCCGGTGTTTTCCTGACTTTCCCGGCAGAGGATATGGGACGAGGCTGAAGGATGCCGTGGGAGCAGATAAGTTCACTACTTTATCTGCAGGAGCGTTCTGGTGGCTTCTCAACATCCGTCCCGGACACTTGGTGTATCGTCAAGATCTCAGGTGTCAGATCGAGCCATATACTCCGAGTCACTTTGCTCGCCAGTTTGGATATTCTCAACTCTATGTGGGCAATCCAAATAAAGATCTCGCTCACGAGGAGAATTTATACGAAGGCGCTCGTGGCTGGTTCCATTTTGCGGCGGGTGGGACCGAGCTGAATTCTCCTTGCCCCAGAAGGTGCCAGAATTGGCCATGACCCTCAGATTCTGCAATTGGTTCAATATTGCGAATGCTGACGTGCCCGGCTTCTCTCTCAGTCGCAGTTGTTGCAAAGAGATTGAAGCCCTCTATATTAGCCGTCAGGGTGCTTCTAGGGTAAGGATAAAAGGAATGGAAGAATTCCTTGGCGCTGCGGCTGAGCCTTCGGATGTCAGCGAATCGGATGATGATGCGGGTAATGATGACGACAATACTGGTGCTGGTGGAGCTCCTCAGCCTGTTATCAGTCGTCCCCTGAGTCCAACTCTCAAACGTCGCGGCACTTTGAAGAAAAGGCCGGGTAAGAAGCAAAAACTGGCACAGGAAACTTTGATAGCCCCCCAAGAAGTGGCTATCAAACTTGCTTCTGACTTGTTAGCTTTAGCTGTACCCCCAGCGTTGGCAAGGGATGATGAGCTTGCTAAAGCTCCAAGTGTTGCTGAGGTTTTGGCCCCTTCGGCTATAGAGCTTATGGCAGAACCTGGAGCGCAACTAACGGGTAGCGAGATGGGTACATTGTTAGAAACGACAATGGCTCCCCCTTCAAGTCCGACAACTGGACTTGTATCGCCTGGTATGGCCCTTAGCATTTTATCTTCTGCCCGTTATTATTTTAACGTAACACTGCTTTTCTGGTCTTTCGAAATGCAGGTGATCAACTTCTCTCGCCAATGCACTCGACTACCCAAGTAGAGTCTGACGATAGGATGGACCATTCCGGCTCTGTTGGTGGTGTGGGTAGCTCTGCTGGCGAGTTTGCGGCTGATTATTCCACACCGGCTCCTGCCTCTGTTTCCTCTTCAATTCCCCCAATTGACGAATTGGGAAGTGACGAGAGAACTGAGATTATTATCGCAGCCGCTGCTAAGGAGGCCACACCGTCTCCTAGCATGCCATCTCCAACACCAGTTTGCTCCACTGAGACATTTCCCACAGTCGTTGGCGTGCCTTCTCAGTCAGCGATTTTAACGTCGTCTGTTATTATGCTGCTGAGATACCTGCAACTCTTCCTACTTCAAGCCTTCCAGTAAGGGAGGAGAATAATTTGAAATTCTCGTTCGAAGATACTTCTCCCACCGGAGGAGCTTCAGGCGAAGTGATCCCATCTTCTCTTCCTGTTGGTGGGGGTACCCAAGTGATCTGTACTGACGGTACTTCGTCTGGGGTCTCCAGCTCTTCCAGATCTGCACTGGCTCTGCTGGTCCCTCATATTATGAATTTAATGCAGGGACGGGCTTCTTCTTCTCTAATTCCAGCCACTACTGCTCCCTTGTACGACACCTTTCTTGGCATTACCTACTTTGCCTACCGTCAGTGCAAATCCTCTTGAAAAACTTTTCGGCTTCACTGTCGAGGATTTTATGCATTTGTTAAGAAGATGTGTCGAGATGGTTCTTGCTGGCCACGATTTCTTCAACTTCGCACGTCCACTGTTACTCCGCTATTTAGGAAATATTGAAGAATTCGGTGGACAAGATCGAGCAGCTCCATGCCGGGCCCGCTTTGCAGCCTTAGAAGAGCAGGTGACCACGCTACACACACTCCGTCAGGCGGACGTGGAGGCGATCACTGAGATAGAGCTGGCGCGGCTTCGGACAGAATCCTTATCTCGAAGAAATATTTTAAGGCAGCAGGAGGAGAGATGGTCTCAGGAGCTGACAGAGCTCGGGGCCAGTCGGAAATCCGTTCTTGGCGACCTGCAGAGGGTAAACTTTGGAATTGAGGAAAGTCAGGCGGCCATCTCTAAAGCCCAGGAGACGATTGCCAGAGCTCGGGCCACCTTGATAGAAAATGAACTCCGATTAGGAGAATCTGTCAAGAAGCGGGAGATGTTGCTTGTCCAGCAGGAGCAGATTCAGTAGGAAGAGATGGCCAGGAATCGTGCCATAGAAGAATCTCGTCAGTAACAACTTACAATAAGTGATGATGAGTTGCGTAGGCAAGCTCAGCAAACCGTGGAGGCTTCTCATCGTAGAAATTTGGACGAGACAATAAACCAATTGAGACTTCTGGGAGGCCAATAGTTTCATTTCTCTTTACGCTTTTATCTTCCTTGTAATAAGAACTTCGTAAACAGGAGAGAGATAACCTTACGATATTTCTTTGAAATTCTTTTTGTATCTTCACCTTTTTAATAAAGATGATTCTTTTGACTCTTTTATTTGCCGGCTTTAAAACAGATTTGCTTGCCCAACAAATAACCTGTCGTCAAAACGATTTATCTCGGTACCGTTTATGCTCAATTTCTCGAGCCGAAATAAAAATTAAAATTTAATATGGGATTTTTAACAAACCCCCAACTATTAACGGATTTGATTAGCCTTTACCAACTACTGTTTGAGTTGGGCTAGCCATGTTATTCCCCTCAACATGGTGAGTTGTCGAGGACTACGTTTGGGCTTAAATGCCAAACTTTTCCTCTTCCCTTTACTTTATCAGTATTGGGCGATTCATACTTTCACCCCAGCATGATGGGTTGGCGAGAAACTTGTTCTCTTCCCATTGCCTAGTCGGCATTGGGCAATTCATACTTTTACCCCAGTATGATGGGTTGGCGAGAAACTCGTTCTCTTCCCATTGCCTAATTGGCATTGGGCAATTCATACTTTTACCCCAGCATGATGGGTTGGCGAGAAACTCATTCTCTTTCCATTTCCTAGTCAGCGTTGGGCAATTCATACTTTTACCCCAGTATGATGGGTTGGCGAGAAACTCGTTCTCTTCCCATTGCCTAGTCGGCGTTGGGCAATTCATACTTTTACCCCAGTATGATGGGTTGGCGAGAAACTCGTTCTCTTCCCATTACCTAGTCGGCGTTGGGCAATTCATACTTTTACCCCAGAATGATGGGTTGGCGAGAAACTCGTTCTCTTCCCATTGCTTAGTTGGCGTTGGGTAATTCATACTTTTACCCCAGCATGATGGGTTGGCGAGAAACTTGTTCTCTTCCCATTGCCTAGTTGGCGTTGGGCAATTCATACTTTTACCCCAGCATGATGGGTTGGCGAGAAATTTGTTCTCTTCCCACTGCCTAGTTGGCGTTGGGCAATTCATACTTTTACCCCAGCATGATGGGTTGGCGAGAAACTTGTTCTCTTCCCATTGCCTAGTTGGCATTGGGCATTCATACTTTTACCCCAGCATGATGGGTTGGCGAGAAACTTGTTCTCTTCCCAGTGCCTAGTTGGCGTTGGGCAATTCATACTTTTACCCCAGCATGATGGGTTGGCGAGAAACTTGTTCTCTTCCCATTGCCTAGTTGGCGTTGGGCAATTCATACTTTTACCCCAGTATGATGGGTTGGCGAGAAACTCGTTCTCTTCCCATTGCCTAGTCGGCGTTGGGCAATTCATACTTTTACCCCAGTATGATGGGTTGGCGAGAAACTCGTTCTCTTCCCATTGCCTAGTTGGCGTTGGGCAATTCATACTTTTACCCCAGTATGATGGGTTGGCGAGAAACTCGTTCTCTTCCCATTGCCTAGTCGGCGTTGGGCAATTCATACTTTTACCCCAGCATGATGGGTTGGCGAGAAACTCGTTCTCTTCCCATTGCCTAGTCGGCGTTGGGCAATTCATACTTTTACCCCAGCATGATGGGTTGGCGAGAAACTTGTTCTCTTCCCATTGCCTAGTTGGCGTTGGGCAATTCATACTTTTACCCCAGCATGATGGGTTGGCGAGAAACTTGTTCTCTTCCCATTGCCTAGTTGGCGTTGGGCAATTCATACTTTTACCCCAGCATGATGGGTTGGCGAGAAACTTGTTCTCTTTCCATTGTCTAGTTGGCGTTGGGCAACTTATACTTTTTAGGTCAGAGGCGTTTAATTACACATGCCTAAAAGAAAGATTGGGGGTTGTTCAAACTTGAGAACTAAGCACACCAGGTTTGGGTCAGAGGCGCCAAACTGCGCATACCCAAGAAAAGACTGATGGTGGTTCAAACTTGAGAACCAAACTGGAGGCGGTTCAAGGCTCTCTCGCGTAACTTGAACTGGGCACTCCAAACACACCAGGTTTAGGTCAGAGGCGCCAAACTGCGCATGCCTAAGAGAGACTGGAGGTGGTTCAAACTTGAGAACCAAACTCACCAGGTTTAGGTCAGAGGCGCACAATGCGCATGCCTAAGAAAGACTGGAGGTGGTTCAAACTTGAGAACCAAACTCACCAGGTTTAGGTCAGAGGCGCCAAACTGCGCATGCCTAGGAAAAAGGCTGGAGGTGGTTCAAACTTGAGAACCAAACTCACCAGGTTTAGGTCAGAGGCGCCAAACTGCGCATGCCTAAGAAAAGACTGATGGTGGTTCAAACTTGAGAACCAAACTGGAGGCGGTTCAAGGCTCTCTCGCGTAACTTGAACTGGGCACTCCAAACACACCAGGTTTAGGTCAGAGGCGCACAATACACATGCCTAAGAGAGACTGGAGGTGGTTCAAACTTGAGAACCAAACTCACCAGGTTTAGGTCAGAGGCGCACAATGCGCATGCCTAAGAAAGACTGGAGGTGGTTCAAACTTGAGAACCAAACTCACCAGGTTTAGGTCAGAGGCGTCAAACTGCGCATGCCTAGAAAAAAGGCTGGAGGTGGTTCAAACTTGAGAACCAAACTCACCAGGTTTAGGTCAGAGGTGCCAAACTGCGCATGCCTAGGAAAAAGGCTGGAGGTGGTTCAAACTTGAGAACCAAACTCACCAGCTTTAGGTCAGAGGCGCCAAACTGCGCATGCCCAAGAAAAGACTGATGGTGGTTCAAACTTGAGAACCAAACTGGAGGCGGTTCAAGACTCTCTCGCGTAACTTGAACTGGGCACTCCAAACACTCCAGGTTTAGGTCAGAGGCGCACAATGCTCATGCCTAAGAGAGACTGGAGGTGGTTCAAACTTGAGAACCAAACTCACCAGGTTTAGGTCAGAGGCGCACAATGCGCATGCCTAAGAAAGACTGGCGGTGGTTCAAACTTGAGAACCAAACTCACCAGGTTTAGGTCAGAGGCGCCAAACTGCGCATGTCTAGAAAAAAGGCTGGAGGTGGTTCAAACTTGAGAACCAAGCTCACCAGGTTTAGGTCAGAGGCGCCAAACTGCGCATGCCTAGGAAAAAGGCTGGAGGTGGTTCAAACTTGAGAACCAAACTCACCAGGTTTAGGTCAGAGGCGCCAAACTGCGCATGCCTAAGAAAAGACTGATGGTGGTTCAAACTGGAGAACCAAACTGGAGGCGGTTCAAGGCTCTCTCGCGTAACTTGAACTGGGCACTCCAAACACACCAGGTTTAGGTCAGAGGCGCACAATACACATGCCTAAGAGAGACTGGAGGTGGTTCAAACTTGAGAACCAAACTCACCAGGTTTAGGTCAGAGGCGCACAATGCGCATGCCTAAGAAAGACTGGAGGTGGTTCAAACTTGAGAACCAAACTCACCAGGTTTAGGTCAGAGTCGCCAAACTGCGCATGCCTAGAAAAAAGGCTGGAGGTGGTTCAAACTTGAGAACCAAACTCACCAGGTTTAGGTCAGAGGCGCCAAACTGCACATGCCTAGGAAAAAGGCTGGAGGTGGTTCAAACTTGATAACCAAACTCACCAGGTTTAGGTCAGAGGCGCCAAACTGCGTATGCCTAAGAAAAGACTAATGGTGGTTCAAACTTGAGAACCAAACTGGAGGCGGTTCAAGGCTCTCTCGCGTAACTTGAACTGGGCACACCAAACACACCAGGTTTAGGTCAGAGGCTCCAAACTGCGCATGCCTAAGAAAAGACTGGAGGTGGTTCAAACTTGAGAACCAAACACACCAGGTTTAGGTCAGAGGCGCCAAACTGTGCATGCCTAAGAGAGACTGGAAGTGGTTCAAACTTGAGAACCAAACTCACCAGGTTTAGGTCAGAGGCGCACAATGCGCATGCCTAAGAAAGACTGGAGGTGGTTCAAACTTGAGAACCAAACTCACCAGGTTTAGGTCAGAGGCGCCAAACTGCGCATGCCTAGAAAAAAGGCTGGAGGTGGTTCAAACTTGAGAACCAAACACACCAGGTTTTAGGTCAGAGGCGCCAAACCGCGCATGCCTAATAAAAGGGAGACTCGTACCTCCAGGGATATTTAAGAATAGTACTTCTTCAGAAATTTGCCATTGATCGGCATCATCATCCTGTCACCATTTTGATTCATTAAGTGATAGGCTCCACTGGAATATACTGTCTCCACAACAAACGGTCATTCCCACTTGGGTTCAAATTTATCCTTAGTCTTGTGGGTTAGCACCATTGGCCTCTTAACAGCCAGAACCAAGTCTCCTTACTTAAAGGTCCTTGGTTTGACGTTCTTATTGAACGTTTGAGATATTCGGGCTTGATACAACTCAATTTGTTGTTGAGCCCTGAGACGTTTTTCATCTAACGCCTCTAGTTCTTGCAATCTTTACTGGTGGCGCTCTTCTGTCGTCATCTTTGTGGCTAAAACCACTCTTAATGATGGTATCTGGATTTCAAGAGGCAGAACAGCCTCACTTCCATAAACCAAAGAGAACGGGGTAGCTTTAGTCGGGGTGCGAACGGTGGTGCGATAAGCCCACAGGCATTCTCCTAGCTTTTCATCCCAATCTCGTTTATTAGAAGAGACGAATTTCCGAAGGAGTTTAATAATCGTCTTGTTGAAAGCTTCAGCTAACCCATTAGCTGCGGGGTTATATGGCGTTGAAGCAATATCTTTGATTCTGAACTTATTGCAGAATCTGGAGAATTCCTGACTAATGAATTGCGGACCATTATCATGAATGATCCGTCGAGGGACGCCAAATCGGTAAATGACATGATGCTTGATAAACTTGATCACATCTGCCATTTTCACCTCTTTCATGGGCACGGCTTCGGCCCATTTTGAAAAATAATCGGTTATTGCAAGAATAAACCGATGTTCTCTGGATGACGGGGGAGTTATGGGCCCCACAATGTCCATTCCCCAGGCTTCAAATGGCCAGCTTGTGACGGTATTGTGCAAGTATTCTTGGGGTTGATGAATAAAATTGGCATGTATTTGGCATGCATGACATCGTTTAGCGTATGTCATTGCTTCCGTAACCATGCTCGGCCAGTAGTACCCCAGCCTTCTTATACGGTCTCCAAGTTTGGGACCGGGCTGATGAGCTTCACATATTCCATCATGTGTTTCTTTCAGCACTTGTTCTGCTTCTGCTTTCGATATGCAGCGTAGCAATAGACCACCTCTTGACTTTCTATACAAAGTCTGAAGTTTCTGGTCGTAATAAAATCTTTGGGCCTTCCTCTTTATTGAGGTGGCTTCCTTAGGATCTTCTGGTAATATCCCATGCAAGGCATAATCCACAAACGGAAATTGCCAATCACGGGGTTCTAGCGTTAAGCCAGTCTG
Organism: Dracaena cambodiana; assembly: GCA_036321105.1. Classification (NCBI taxonomy): domain Eukaryota; kingdom Viridiplantae; phylum Streptophyta; class Magnoliopsida; order Asparagales; family Asparagaceae; genus Dracaena; species Dracaena cambodiana. The sequence continues at coordinate 12,500,438 of JAYEPQ010000020.1, read as the reverse complement.
GCATACATCTTCGGCTTGAGATACCACGTCCGGGTGGAGGAGTTCTCTACTGCCAATGGTGATGCTTTTAGCTTCACCTGGCGGGATTGCCAGAGTTGCGGCTAATGCGGCAAGAGCATCTGCATAAACGTTCTCGTTTCGAGATACGTGATATATGTAGAATTGTTCAAAATATCCTGCTAGCTCAATAGCTAGCTGATGATAAGGGATGAGGGCTTCATGTCTGACTTCATACTCACCTATCATCTGATTGACAATGAGCTTAGAATCTCCATATGCCTCTAGATGGTCCACCCCCAGTTGCAGAGCTATTTTTAAGCCGATAATAAGCGCGTTGTACTCCGCTACATTATTCGTGCACGGTTCTGTTAATGAGTAATCGTTAGGCAATATATGTTTATGTGGGGATATCAGCACAACCCCCACTCCAGCAGCAGATCGTCTCGCGGCACCATCAAAGAACATTTGCCAAGGCTGTTCTCTGGTAACTGTGTTGACTTCTGATGTCCGCTTTAATTGGGACCAAATTGGATGGTCTGCAAGGAAATCAGCGATTGCATGTCCCTTCATGGCCTTTTGAGGGATAAAATGTATGTCATAGGGCGATAGTAAGAGCGCCCATTTTGCCAATCGGCCATTTAAGGATCCCGGTTTGGTCATTAGAATCTTCAAGGGGTTAACCCGTGATATAACATGAATTGTTTGCCCTGAAAGGTAGTGTCATATTTTCTGAACAGCAAACACTAGGGCTAAACATTCTTTTTCAATTGGGGTATATCGCTGTTCGGCCCCAATCATTGTTCTACTTAAATAGTAGAGGGCATGTTCATGGCCGTGCTCATTATATTGAGCAAGTAATGCTCCTAAAGCATTATCCATGGCCCTTACATATATAAGGAAGGGCTGCCCAGGGGCTGGTGCCATTAGTACAGGAGGCTTAGTAAGGTACTCCTTGAGGTCATCAAATGCCTGCTGACATGCCTCATCCCATATAAAAGACACTCCCTTTTTCATAAGTTTTGAGAATGGCTGGCATCGTCCAGATAAGTTGGATATGAACCACCGAATATAAGCGAGCTTTCCTTGTAATCTCCTCAATTCCTTAAGATTACGGGGAGGCGGCATTTCGCTAATCGCTTTTACCTTTTCTGGGTCGAGGAAAATTCCTTTTGAAGTTATTACGAACCCTAGAAACTTCCCGCTGGATACCTCCATGAACGACTTGGTAGGATTCATCTTCAAGTGATGTTTCCACATAAGATCGAAGACCACTCTTAAATCGTGAAGATGATCTTCTTGGTCTTTGCTTTTGACTGCTAAGTCATCCACATAGCACTCCACTGTTCTGCGTAGGTGTTCTTTGAATATGGCGCTCATTGCGCGTTGGTAGGTGGCACCTGCATTCTTTAATCCGAATGGCATCACCGTATAACAGTATACCCCCTGTGGCGTTCTAAAAGCTGTATGCTTTTCATCATCCGGGTGCATCTTGATTTGGTTATAACCTGAGAAGCCATCCATAAAGGACATCCTCTCATAACCGCAAGTATTATCGATCATCACGTCGGTGATGGGGAGTGGAAATTCATCCTTGGGACATGCAGCGTTCAGATCTCGAAAGTCAATGCATATCCGGATTTTGCCATTCTTTTTGCGAACTGGCACTATGTTTGCCAACCAATCTGGGTGTTGTTCTTCACGGATGAACCCGGATTGTGTAAGCTTGTTGACCTCAGCAACTATTGCCTCCATCAATTCCGGTCGAAAACGCTTCTGTTACTGTTTAACAGGTTTGACATCTTCTTTTATATTTAACCGGTGTGTGGCAATTTTAGGGTCAAGCCCAGGCATATCTTCATAACTCCATGCGAACACATCTATATATTCTTTGATAAGGGATATAAGTTCCTCTTTTTCTAAAGGAGTTAGTGTGTCGCTTATGAAAATGGGTTTCGGATTTTCTCCCGTTCCCATGTTAACCTGTATTAATTTGTCTTCTGTGGGCGGGTCACGCTGTTCAAAGCGGACATCCCAGAAAGTATCCATATGTCTAGCCCAAGCATCATCTTGAACGTCAATTGGTTCCTCGTCGCTTTCTGGCGCGGCTGAAACCATATTGATTGTCAAAGATTGAAACCAAGCACCGGTGCTTATATCTGAATCATGATCTGGTGAAGATGTTTCTTCTCTGGCCGAAGGACTCTCTTCATCATTTAATGGTGACGAGGGTGGAGTAGATACATAACCCAACCCCCTGCGGGTCTTCTGATAATAATCAGGGCTCTTTCCTCTCGGTCTAAACGAGGGTATGAGATTCCGCCGTCCTTTTCCAAAGTTTAATCCCGGCTTCTGGGTAAAATTATATCCCATTTTCTCCATCATCTGTCGGGACCTTTGCTCATATAAGTGAAATTGAGGTGATGTTTGTTCATTACTTTCACTACTTTGTCTCTGTCGAGGCGACGTGGCCACTTTGCCGAACATGATCGGCCTTTGGGACTTCTGTCGGGGAGGCACTTCAAAGAAGTGCCCTTGATCCTCGGTTATTTTTAATTGAGAGAGGAGGGAAGACCTAAGGGGCAAATGGTATGCTGCCAGAACTTCAAGTTCGGTTAGGCCATCCGCTTCGGTGGAGGTACAAGAGGGCTCAAACTCAGTAGCTACAGCATGCTCGTAGACTAACTTTACATTTTCATTAATAACCCATTCACTTTCTGCTACATCCACTATATTATCAAGACCTAAGCTAAGATCTAGGTTAGGGTTGATTTCGTAATCACCCCCATCATCTTCTCCAAGGAGCTCGTACTCAGTGTCGGCTTCATTGCCACTGTCGTCGGGCTTTGGAGACTTGCTAAGACTGTCATTGGAGGCTTCATGTGCTGGCTTGTAGAGTGCAGCATCTGTGAAGTAATTTTCCAACCCTTTGAATGCTGCTTATCAGCAATTAGTGTCCGGACCTCTCCTTCCTCATCGCAATATTTCATGCACTGGTGAAGAGTCGACAGAACTATCATATGAGAGTGGATCCAAGGTCGCCCCAATAAAATATTGTAGGAGGTATCAGCATCAATTACATAGCATGTAACTGCCGTTTTCAAGTCTCCAATTTGACACCGCAATCGGATCTTACCAAGAGGATGGCTATTATTAGCGTTGAATCCATAGATGGTAGTGGTGTAGGTGTCAAGCGATGAAGGGAAATCCCCAATAGCTGCATCAATCTACTGGGCACGACGCTGAGTGCAGAACCTAGATCAATCTGAATTCGGTCCACTTTTGTGGACTCGACATATCCAGTGAAATATAAAGGCCTATTATGCTTTATATTCCTCACCTGCATGTCTTCTGGAGAGAAGATGATTTGTCGGACTTGCCTCCTCACTTGATGACAGTGGGGGCAAGAGTCTAGCTCTTCGATGGCCGGCTCGACAATCTGATCTAGGAACGACTCAGAATCTGTCAAGGCCTCTCTTAGAGCTTCACGTGTTGATTTTGATAATCTCAACAATTCGTAAAGCGTTACTCGCGCTGGAATGTTAGCCAACTGCGCAATTATGTCAAATTCGAAGGGAGTTTCTTTGGCTCCTTCATCTTTGGTAGGATTCTTCTGGAAACGAAGTCCTTTCTGCTTCGCAGGCTTTGCGAGTTCTGCATAGATATCTTTTGGATCCACTCTAGTGTAGTCCCTAAGATATGTCTTTCCAGATCGAGTACCGGAAGGGCCTGCCCCATCTTGATGGGTGGCCATAGTTTCGGGTTCTTCTTCAGAGTCTGTGAAGGTCCCCGAAGCTATATATTCTTTCTTTATATCTGCAGAAATGGCATTAACAGCCCGTTTCTTCTCTTGACCTCCTGAAGTAGTCCATTGTTCATCTTCCAGCAAGTTGGGGTGAACCCACATAACTTCCCCCTTTTGGGTTGTTACGGGGACAAGTCCCTCTTGGGTTTTGTTGTGCGGATCAAGATTCTTCGTGACCATCTTACCCTTAGGGATTGGGGTCACTCCTGCGGGAAACTCGTGGGTTCCGACCATTATGGTTGCCATATTGGCAGTGACTTTTTTCTGCTCTTCCTTAAGCGTCAGAACTCCAGCCTCTATTAGTGCTTGGATTCTGTTCTTAAGGGGAAAACAATCCCTGGTAGGGTGCCCAACATTCCGGTGATAAAGACAGTAATTGGGGTCTTTAGTCTTACCAGCATCTTCTGGCTTCTTGTTCTCCGGAAGTTTTAGCATTCCCTTTTTCTGGAGCAGGTGAAAGAGGATATGCGTCTGTTCCGCTTTGAAAGTGTAATTCCTTTCTTGTGCGGTCTGATTTGCCTTGATCCTCGCTGTCCTTGAGGCTTTGACTCTGGCGGAGGACCGGTTTTCTGAGAAGCAGCTTCTGACGACATAACTGTTTTCCCTTTATTCTTATTGCTGTTGTTTTGGGTATATGGCTTACTACCCCCAGCGTTTCTTGATCCGCGGGATTCCTCAACTCGGCAAATCAAGTCTTTAGCTTGCTCTCCTTGTTTGAGCAGGTCTCTCCACGTCTTAGACTCTACGGCCCCCATTTTGAGGAGCACATTGGTCTTAAGGTTGTGTCGACAGGTCTCGACTAGAGTTTCCTGGATCATTCCGTGTTTACAATGTACGGACTTCTCCCGGAACCTTTCTATGAAATCTTTAACCACTTCTTGTTCTCCTTGCCTAGTTGCAAGGAGGGAATGAACCGTAATCTCGGTGTCATCCTCGAAGAAACGTAAGAGAAATAATTTTTCAACATCTAACCAGGTATTAATAGTACCTGGGGGCAACTGCGTGAACCAAGTAAAGGCAGGCCCTCGCAAAGTACTTGCAAATACTTTGGTCATGATGGGATTATTACCCATTAAGTGTCCTGCTTGGGACAAAAAGTAATATATATGCTGACTGGGCGATCCTTTCCAGTCGTATGGCTCTAACTTGAGCGGCTTATATTTTGGTGGGTAAGGTATCATATCCCATTCAGGAGGATACGGTCTAGAGACCCCAGCTTCTTTCAACTCCTTTTTACGCATTAAAGCTTCGAGTTGACTCTGAAGTTTTTCTATCTTTTCGCCATGCGGATCATGGAAAGAAAATCTATCATCTTCCTCACGCATCGAGTGGGCTTTCTCTTCCTGTTCTTCTTCATTCAGAGTTTCTTTGCCCTTTTTGGTGTTATCTTCAACAAACCTCAATAGCATGACTTTGAGTCCTTCAATCATTTTTTGCTGCTCTCGAATCATCTTTTCTTGAGCTTCAAATCTCTGATTGATATCGTCAGACTTATCTGCCATATGCGATGCTGACTTCTGTAGCCGAGACGATATAGAGGATGGAGGCGAGGCTATAACGGAATTATCGTTGTCCTCGTCATAAGAACCCCCTGCGAGCTTTTTATAATTTCGGGGCGGGACGGCTCCTGATCTTAGTCGAGTAATACGATGAGGTTCATCATCGCTCGATTCTGAATCATCATCCGTCTCTGCAATTTTCTTCCCTTTTCCTACCATGTTGGAAGTTACAGCTCTCCCTTGTTTCAGGGGAGTGGTTCTTGTCTTCTTAGCAGGATTCTGGTTTGACTCGTTTAATCGGTCGAACACAGATATCCTGTTCTTGCTGCAGCCACAGTTATCCATCACGGCTGATACTGCTGTCACAAGTTGCTGGCAATGGCAAATATGTTCAATTTGAAGTTGGTCTATGCCTCTCTTCTTAGAGAGATGCTCCCTGAGGTCAGTGCCTCTAGCCATGGAATCAAGAGGTCCATTCAACTCTTGAGAATGTTTAGGAATCCACTGAAGCTTCTTTGATTGATCAACCCTGACTCTGGGGTCGGACCGATCCTCGCATGGCTTAGGAATAGCCTCGCGTTTCACATTGCGGGCCTGAAGAATAGCTCCGCGCTTATCCACACTAGCCTCGCGTTTCTCGCTGGCTTGGTGTGTCCTTGGAAGTTTAGCTTCTGGAATAATAGCCCCACGTGAAGGGAAGTTCTTGCGCGCTGGCTTATCTTTGCGATTAACGCAGATCATAGCTTCGCGCTTAGCGCGGTTTTTACGACTGACAACTATCTGCCAATCATCTTCCAGTTCCTTGTGGGTGTCAGAAGTCTTGCGTTTATTGCAAGTATCACTGGCTTCGCGTCTCTCGCTAGGCACAGTAATAGCCTCGCGTGGAGAATCACACGCTGGCTTTGAATAATTTTTATACTCGCGTAACTCGCGAGTGTTGGGTATTTTGCGACTAGCGCAACCCTTACTGGCTTTGCGTCTCTCGCTAGGCACAGTAATAGCCTCGCGTGGAGAATCACACGCTGGCTTTGAATAATTTTTATACTCGCGTAACTCGCGAGTGTCAGAAATCTTGCGTAACTCGCCAGTATTACCAGCCTCGCGTGGAAAATCACACGCTGGCTTTTCCTTGCTTTTAAGGCAAGTTGTATCTTCGCGTTTAACACGGTAGAGATTGGTCTCGCGAGTAGCGCGAGCCAATTTGCGAGGGACCATAGCCTCGCGTCCTCTAGAGTTAGCTCCGCGTCCAAGGCGGGCTTTGAGGGCTCTACGCCTCGCTCTCCGGTTCCTGTTCCGGAGTTGGGTCCTGGTCAATCCAGTTCCCAAGTCTTCTTCGGCAATCGGAAGCTCATCCTCGGCTAGGATTTCTTGTGTGAACTCCGGCTCTATAGCCGCAGTCTCCAAGGATCCCCGTCTCTCGGTGGATACCTTTCTACCCGTCACTCGGGCATTGGAGTACATGCGACGATAGTGCCGTGTCTCATCCAAGTCACCTGATCCGGAGGAGAGGAACTCCTCGTACTTCTGCTGGTCGATTTTAACGACCAGCGTGTCTACTTCGGATCCGATCAAGTTAACGTCCGATTGCGCCACAATCTCTTCATTAGTGACATTGAACACATCTTAGATTACAATAGAAGTGAACAAGAGATAAAAAGAACAAACGAGAGGATTTTATACTTCAATCTCTCTCTTTTACAATATTGTGGGATCTGTGTGGCGATGGGATCTGTCAAGCAGCTCCTTTGGACGATCGGTACGTTGAAATCTTCTCTTTTAAAGATATCGGCCGAATATAGACGATCTTCTCTGGTTTTGATTTGTTCAAGGCTCTCTCGCGTAACTCGAACTTTTCAAGAACTCCAGAAAGAAGACGGTGATTTTCTCTGATCTTCACGAACTCAAGGCTCTGTGCGTAACTTGAATTCTCCAAGATTTCAGAAGATGATCAGCAAAGGCTTCAAGGCTCTCTCGCGTACTTGAATTGCCAAAGGATCGATAGGAGACTTCCGATGCCCAAAAAAAAGAAGAGACCCCCTAGGGTTTCACCAGGAAGGTATTTATAGCCCCAGGTTAATGCAAGAGTTTCTATCTAAATAGAACTCGCATTCATCAAGGATTCCAATCAAATATCTTAGTTTTGATGGAATTCTGATTAGACTTGATTCGGGTATTTGGATAAGCCCAGAATCATAATCTCAATCAATTTGAGATTCTGGTTATCTGCTCACGCGGAGCTTTAATCGCATCAAAACGCGGCGCTAAATAACCAAAACGCGGAGCTATTGATCATCTCCGCGTTTTACTCAAACGCGAGGCTAATACAAGCCAAACTGCGGAATCAATGCGGAGCTATTAAACATCTCCGCGTTTTATTCAAACGCAGGGTTAATATAACCAAACGCGGGGCTATTGAATTAGCTCCGCAGTCTGTTGTGGAAAATCCTTTTAACTTAGAAACTTTCACTGCCAACAGCATGCAGTGCTTAGTTTGTTGCACCAAAAAGTCAATTAAATTAACGAAAAGTCATTCCTTGTATGTAAACTCACGGATTTTAATGCAGGGTTACACTTGTATGTAAACTCGCGGATTTTAACGCAGGGTTACACTTGTATGTAAACTCGCAGATTTTACTGCAGGATTACACTTGTATATAAACTTGCAGATTTTAACGCAGGGTTACACTTGTATGTAAACTCGCAGATTTTAACGCAGGGTTACACTTATATGTAAATTCGCAAATTTTAATGTAGGGTTACACTTATGTACGAACTTGCAATTCAAATATAGATTTGCATTTCTAAACACAAAGTCATAGAGTTGGGTTCGAATTCTTAATAAAAATTATTCCAATTTTATGGTGGACAAAAAAAAATGAATACAAGAGCTCCTTGAAAATTCAGTGATTCATGAGAGTCTTGATTTTCTCTTCTACATCGCTTATCTCTAGCTGAGTAGCTTCATAAGTTTGAATAGCAGCTTGTCTACGCTTCATTGGCAGTTATATTGCTTGTTGATTCAGACTCCAAAGCCTCTAATTCAGTTTGAGTAGTTGAAAGGACTTTGTTCACATTATCAAACTGCACAGACAAATCAGCAAGATTATTCTCTGAATCCTCTCGCTCCTTAGAAATCTTTTCAAGGAAAGCCAGAGCTTTAGTAATGGTTTCCCGAGTTCTCACAATAGCTTGATCATGGCCATCAATAATTGAAGTAACATTCTCTATTTGAATACATAGAGATTGTTTGTCTGATTGATTCATATCAACACAGGCCTTACAAGCATCAACTTTTTCCTTGATTTCATTTTGGAGTTTGATTTGTTCCTCCATTAACTTATGAAAAGTAGTCTCCACCATTTCTGACTTATCAGCGCTGCGAATCTTCAGTAAAGAATCAGCATAGTTCTGGAGTTGAGCAACCATAAGTCTATAAGGATTGACTTTTTCTTCTCCACCAACACTTGCTATCGCAGCCAAGTAGATGTTGAGAACACTGGCAACTGAGGAAAATGAATTTCCTTTTAGAATCTTATTGATGCAGCGATCCAGAAAATTGAAGAAGACTTTAATAGTATGCTGAAGCAGGTCATCTTCTAATGCATCAATTTCTGCACAACTTGATGATGACAGTGAAGAAGAAGTATTTGCAGTGGAGACAATCCCTGAGGTAGATATGACATGTATTACATCCCGGGATAAAGGGAAAAATAGTCTCAGAAGTTCCAACTTTAGCAACTTTAACAGCAGCGACATCAGAAGGAGCAGTAGTTTCAATAGTTTCATCAGTTCTGACCTCAGTCATTTAAGTAATGTCAGCTGGGACAACTGATTCAGTAACATTAGTAGCCACAACTTCAACTTCAGTAGTCAGTTCAACACATTCAACTTCAGTAACTTTAGCAACTTCAATCTCAGATGCAATTTCTGGTTGAACTTTGCCTTCAGGTACATATTTCGAAGTTGGAGTAGAAGGAAACATTTCTAAAAAAACAAGAAATGATTTAATGATGATAAAAGAAATAGAAATGGTATAAATGGGTCAAGTTTAGAATAAATCTTGAAGGTGAGAACTGGATTCTCCAGGTCCATATATCTCAGCTCTCTCTTCTGCTGTTAAAAATGTATATTTACCATGGTCTGATGGAGGAGTAGAAGAGTGAATGGTGGAACTGTCATCATCATCATCATCATTATCATCATTATCACTCCTAATTTGGATTACAGGAGGAATAGGAGCAATAGATTCTTCTTGCAGCAATTGAAGGGGTTTTTCTGAAGAAGACTCAGCAATATGAAGAAGCCCAATTGCTGGTGCAGTAGAAGCAATTTATGTGATAGGATCACTGGAAAAAACAGGTCCTTGGTTCTGACGTTTTTTAGATGAGCAAGGAATCAAAGCCGCATCATCATCATCTTCTTGTTCCTCCTCAGTAGTTTCCAAGGTTGCCCTAAGTGTTGTGGTGCCAGCATCAGCTAATGCATCTTGTGGAATGGTTGGCAAGTCACTAAGATGCCTTAATCTCTTCCTTTTGTAAGAAATCTTCTTTGGAGAAGATTTTGATTGAGAGGAGGTTGGGATGGTGGGAGACGCAGGTCGATCTATTGAAGCTATGGAAGTGTTGTCTTCATACCTTAATAAAATTTCTTCAATGTCAAATTCTTCTATTCCAGCCACTTTAGTGTTACCTGTTTCTTTCTTCTGAGCGTACCATGCTCTAATTCTCTCAAACAAGTAGAGCTTGCATTGAAATTATGAGGAATGGAATAGACAGCAGAATACCATTTGCAAAAACTGAAGCTCATAGCTGAATTTGGCATCTTAAATGGAAGGTCAAATTTGGCTTTTGTACCACCAGAGATGAAATGAAACTAAGCTCTGGCACCCTCAAAGAGACTCCCAGTAAAACTCATGTTGGTATTTGGATTTCCATCATAAAACTGATTATACCCAAATTGTCGAGAAAAACGACTTGGGTAGTAAGGCTCGATATAACAGTGGTTCCCCAGGTGGAGAACCAAGTGCCCTGCATAGATATTTATCAAACACCAGAAATAGCCAGGAGAAAGAGTTGTAAATTTATCAGCGCCAGCTATATCCGCGAATTCTTTTTCATAGCCAGCATTTGAAAAGCAAGGAAAACACCTGAATAATTCATAATTAGCATGATACCAAAGTGATTCTACGGACTGTAGCCATGTAACCTCCTTTCCATTGAGACTTCTCATAATGGTGAACCTTCGGAGAGCTCAAATTTACTTGAGCATCAATCGGACTCATCAACGAAGGACAATGTAGAACTATCCAAGCCATCAAATAAGTGTATGGAAGTTCTACCAGCGGATTTGGAGTCTTGACAGTCAGTTTTCCTTCATTGTTGTGGTCCTTCTTGACATTGCAGAATCTGATAATTAACTTTCTTAATCCACTTTAGATTCTACAAACCATTGCTGGCAATAAACTGAGTGGACGGCTGAATGCTAACAAGACTGCCGGATATACCACTCCAATTGGTAAGACTTCTTGTGATCGAATCACACACTTTTCAACCATAACATCAAAAAAACTTGCCAATAATGCAGGGTCTGATATGGGTTGTAAAGCCTGATAATGAAAACTATCAAAGGATGTCCCGGCTTTGAAGACATCCTCATCTGTTTCAACAACATACGTATCTGTCCCACATTGAGTGATTCTCTCTTTAACCCCTTTCTCAAAAATTGGAGAAAGACGAGTTAAGTCAAGACTGCTCTTTGAAAATTTTGAAAAAGGTACTGCAGCCATTTCTTTTGTTTCACATATCGAGTACTAGACATGTGAGCACAGATATGATAGTGGCAAAGCAATTCCCAATAGGTGTCACAAACCATGGGATCCCGAGTCTTCAATAAATAGAGCTCTTCTCCTGAGGGAACGTATTTTTCATAAGAAATGTCTCCGATGGGAAGTCCAGAATCTCATTGCGGGACGAAAGTCTTGAACTGAAAATTCTCCTAGTGCATCAACGAAATGGTGTAAGAAATTCAGGCAATTACCGGAACCTCACCCACAGGGAGTTCTTGCTTAAACGATCCTGGAAATAATTCATGAAAATATTTTTCAGTAGAACGAAGAAATGCACCTTGTGCATTAAATCCACTAAGCAAAACACCATCTTGCGATCTATTTAAATATCAATCCATGATCCTGGAAATAGAAAGGGACTGGAAGTGCAAGAATAAATAAGATATCTCCATATCAGGAAGAAACAAGTTGTGATCGTTAACCTGACAAAACCATTTGTAGACTTCATCATCTAAGCAATCATCGGGAATTGGGACATGATCACCAAACAAAAAATGAGGCTTATTCAGTAAATTCATGTTCTTTCCTTCGAAAGGGGTAGTGGTCATAAATTATCGTAATGTAGGGCGAGTAGGATTCAAGATTTTACTCTTTCTCTCTCGACCATCAGATGCTGCACAGGCTGGAAAGATGCGACCAAATCTAAATTGTTTCTTGCCATCATATTCTCTTGTATGACCAAAGTAATGATCTTTTGGCCAAGGGTTTAAGGCATAATTCACTATATGAAGAGACGAAAGAGTTAAAACAAAATAATGGAAAGGAAAATACTCTTGTAGGTTTAGAAGTATAATACAAAGTAAAAAAATCACCTCCAACCAGAGGCTCTTGGCAGATCACTATGGCACTAGAACTAGCTTGAGGATTTTGGGAACCACTACCAGATGGTCCAGAGGATGAAGATTTCTTCGTCATTTCTTTTAAGATTCTTAAGAAAAATTGAAGAAAAGAGGATTTTGAAGACGAAGAGTTTTGAGAGCTTGAAAAAAAATCTGAAGTTCAAACTTCTGAGAAAGTGTTAAAAGATATTTCAATGATGAATTTGAGATTTTATAACAGATGATATAACGGACGAGATCTTTGGCCCGAATCTCGTGAAAATTTCCTCATTAATGAATCTCAAAAAAGGTCTTGATTTCTATGTTAGAAAAGTAGTAACCTTCCGGATACACTACAAAGACGCGAGATCCACGGCTCTAATACATAGTCGCGCTATGTGCAAAGGCGCGAGATCCGGTTTTTAATATAGTCATGCTCTGTGCAAAGGCGCGAGATCCACGACTTCAATATAGAATCATGCTCTATGCAAAGGCGCGAGATCCGCGGCTCCAATACAGCATCGAGCACGTGAAAAAGTTGTATTTCCTTTCAAAATGCGAATATTGTATTTCAGCCAAAATTATCCAAAGTACTTCAAAATACTTCTAAAATTATAGAGTTTTGAAAATTTTGTAGGGAATTTTGTTGATAGAAATTTTCTTTTATTGAGAATCATCTGTCATGGAGAAATTCGCATCTCGAAAGGCAAGAAAGGCTAAAACATAACCCTTACAGAATCGCATTTTATCTCTCAAGATAGTCAAAATGCGGATCTTCAGCCAGAGAGATCCGCAGATTAGGCTAACAAAGATGAGCCCCACAAGATCGCGTTTTAAAAAGAATGATCCGTATAGGCGCTTAAAGTAGCGTTAAAATACGGATCTAATCTGTGACTTAAGTGCGAGATCGTGGTATGACCCATGAAAGCACATAAAAGCCAAAGATGATTCCTTTTCAATAGAAGAACAGGCCCAACAAATAAAAACTAAAACACGGATCATCAATCAAAGAGAGATATGTGATTTTAGTTAACTTCTTAGCTCATGATTAGAGCTAAGTATAACGCACGCGAACTCCAGAGAGTCACAATTCTACTTTAAAACCTCAAGGAGCAAAAAAAACATCCCCAATAGCACTAAAATGTGGGTTCAAACATATCATACAAATAGCGAATATGCCATCACAGTAAAGCTACAAATCTAAAGTTTGAGATCCGAGTTCTAGTTGTGATTTAAAAGAAACACGAATCTAAAACTTGATATTCGCGTTCCACACTTCAGTTACGATCCAGATAATTAAATGACGTCAGTTATAAATTCTGGAGATTTAATACAAATTCTCCAGACCAAAAGACGGAAAATTAATTCTCGAATCGTGGAGGCCATCAGTTAGACAGTTACATCAACTCAAAATCCTCCAAAAATCTTTTCTGACTGTAATCTAAACTAGCTGTCCGCGAATCTAAAACTTAAGATTCACATTCTGCACTTCAATTACGATCCAAAGGATTAAACGACGTCAGTTGTAAATTCTGGAGATTTAATACAAATCCTCCAAACCAAAAAACTAACAATTAATTCTCGAATCGTGGAGGCTGTCAGTTGGACCGTTACATAAACTCAAAAGCTTCCAAAAAATTGTTTCGGCTATAATCTAAAGTAGTTGTCCACGAATCTAAACCTTGAGATTTGTGTTCCGCACTTCAGTTACGATCCAAAGAATTAAATGACGTCAGTTATAAATTCTGAAGATTTAATATAAATGTACCAGACCAAAAGACGAGAAATTAATTCTCAGATCATGGAGACTAGTGGTCGAACGGTTATATCAACTCAAAAGTCTTCAAATCTTTATAAATAGCTGAAGTTTAAACAGAAAAAGGGATCCGGAGATCAATATTGTAAAAAGAGTCATTTTTCACCCAAGTGCTGATGTTATTAGTGATCTGAAATCCTTGCCAACTAAAATCTTATACAGAGTGTCAAAGAGAGTAAGATCGTGCTCCACAGCTACTCTAGAGCCCAGTTTTAAATAAAGAGGAAATTAAATTTTCCTCATTTTCTGTAAACGAAAAACTGTTAAAATTGTAATTCTTTATTGAAAAAGCTCAATAGAGAATCATTTACAATTTTATGGCGTACAGGGACTATCAACGTCTATAGTGAGCAATTGAAAATTATTTTACTAGGAGATTTTGGACCAAGCTAATTCACTGGTTAGATCTGATCAGCGCTTTTCTACAAGCTTCCATCTACAGACAGAGGGGCAGAAGAAATGGGTGAATGGCTTGTTAGGAGTCCACTTGCAACACTATTTGAGTGCCAATCAACAAGATTAGGCAAAATAGTTAAATGTCACCGAGTTTTTTTTACAACTTACAGACCAGTAAGCCTACTGAAATACGTCCGTTCAAGATCTTGGGACAATAACTCACTCCGAGCACTATTAGCACTGGTTACAAGGGAATTAGCCATGCAGCCTACAAATTTGCTGAAGGATGGCAAGAACAAAATGAGTTGGTACACACACGTCTACATAAGGCTGAAAAATGATGAAGAAATAAGTTGATAAGATGCAGAAACATTTGGAATATGAGGTAGGAGACCTAGTTCTTGTCAGGCTATCTACTTTTAATTGTCACGACAGCTTACGTAAAAACCTAAACATGAAGTATGATGGCCTATTTTCAATCATTAAGAACATCGAGAATATCATTTATAAGGTGGATCTTTCTCCTACCATGTAGTATCATCTAGTCTTTATTGTAACCATGCTAGAGCCTTATCACAAAGACCCGGATAATAATCCAAATTACGGGTAATCGAGTTGAGCACCGAAAGGGGTTCAAGTCGAGTTCTTTCGGTTCAAGTAGAGTTTCATAAGGATTCAGGAGATTTTGGCAAATAGTATGGTACGTGAGGCGAATAACCACTCGCAACTAGAGTATTTCTTCATACGGAAACGATCACCAAATAGATCTTCTGGTTGGGAGCAAGTTTTGTGACAGTTGGAAGACTTGATCGGGAAAAGACCAAGTGATGAGGACATCACTCAGATTGATGGGTGAGGACTGAGGATGACACGGTTTGCCCATTCATGGAGATTCATTAAGGCTCACGTAGTATTCTAGAACATTCTTGAAGGGATAAGATGCATAGGTATCTAAATTTTGTAAATACTATTATAATTAATTAATGTGGATAGATATTCTTGAATAAATCTCTACAAAATTCTTGGAAACCATTGGATGACGAAACAAACCAAAAGACCCTTAATTATTCATCTATGGAGGCCTTACCTATAAATATGGGGGAGGTTCTGGTTTGTAAATCATCCAATCAAATCCACGCCAAGCAAGAAATTAATAAGATACTCCCATATATTCTCTCGCGTTCCATAATAAGATACTCCCACATTCTTCATATGTTTCTCTCGTGTTTCGTTGTTCTCGTCTCTTGTGAGTGTCTGTGGATCGAGGGAAAAGCTGAACCTATCCGCTAAGATTGAAGAGTGAGCGAGGCACTGTAAAGATTCGATAGTTCGAGTTCTATACTTGTCGGCTGCAGATTGTCATTCATACTTTGTCGGCCAGCAATATATGCAGATTGTCAACCCTAATAAGGTCACGCGAAAACATACAGAGTATCACCCATTATTCGCAAAATCTAGAACCTAAGCAAATTACCATAAGCGAAAACCAATCAAAACACATCCACAGACCAAAGCCAGAATTTCATTCGAGAACCATGATACTGCCTTTCGAACTAATTATTCAGACTGTTCTGCTGGGGGGCAAAAAAAACATCACAACGTGATAATAAATTCACGACAAATATTTCGGTTGTTTTCTATACAACCAGATAAACAAATTAAAGGATATATTTAACAATGACCTTCCTTATTCCTTCCGTACAAATAAACCTCGTCACCCACACAGCACTCAGAAACTCCCTAGGGTCTGAAGAGAATCAGAGATTATTTCTACACTTACTAATGATGCTCTATTGTAAAAAAGCACATCCACCAGACAAATGCACTCACTACGTTGCCAGGGTCAATGTAAAACAGAGCAAGCTAACTAAATCAAATGGCACGACGCCACCCATGCTCCTATGAGCCAACCACATCACATCATCTCTGCAATGGCTCAACCGTCCTAATATTTGGTCCTGACATCCCTTCAAGCCTGTCTTTGGTTAACTCCACAAAATGGCCAATCATTTCATGGAACTGCTTCAGTCCGGACAAGGGTAGGATTATTGATGAGCGATCTGATCCAGCCACCTATATTAGAAGATTGATGAGGAACTCGCAAATGTGGATGTGTATTCATTCTTTTGTTTAAGAGAGTGTCCCAGTGTTACCTCTGATATCTTAAGGAAATGCCCTCTGTTATTGCTTCCCAAATCAAAGAAGAACCTCTTTTGATCTGCTCTGATAACTTTGGACAAACTCATGTTTGTCATTTCCTCATGCGGGGGGAGTTCAATTAACCTATCTATATTAACATCTGAGCCAGGAACTGGTTGGGTACTATGGCCTGAAATAAAACCAGCTCCCACATCATCTGAAAGTCCTGCAAGCCGCTCGGAAGGTTCCATATGCTGTTCCGATCAGATAAAATGAGGTATGAACATATGAAAATAGTATGAGGCACTTTAAATAAGATCAAATTTCTTTATGCAGTGAAGTAAACCTGATTGGGCACAAGGAAGAGCCTTGAGGCTTCATTATTGATCTCTAGCAAAATGTCTCTAAATGCTGCCCATCCCTCTTCACCGGAGCTTCCTGCAGGAACAATGATTGTGCTCCGATTTCGGCTGACAGATGCTTCAGAGACCTATTAAATGAACACCTATGTCAGTTCTTTATTATCATCAGAATACCCAAGTTAACCTCAATGAAACTCTTCGAAGCCACAAGGCAAACCAAGTGCACAAAACAATCGCATGTTATTACCGTGATTGATGAAACATAGATTGATAAATGAGAAAAAAATAGACTAGAAAAATATAAGATATTCAACTAGAAAAGTTTTTGAAACTGCCAAAATACCTAAGAGCAAATTTCAATTTATTAGTCACCCCAGAATTCCATAAGTAGTCGTTATGCAGTATAGAGTGGTTCAGATGCAAGAACTAAGGCATCATCTAGCAATTGATAATGAAGAAGTCTTCCATAGCAAAACAATATTAAGAGTCCTCCTATGGGTAACCTCAGTCTGAGATAAAAGTAAATGTTAGCATGAAGAGCATTCCAAAGTCACTGTAAACCTCACTCCGAAAAGATCCTGACCATACTAGAGAATCAAAAAAGCAACTAAAGGTAGTATACTTTCTTTCTTCATGATAGCTAAGAGTGCCAGATCAGGGAGATCATAGTTTGAAGCAGCAGTGAGGTTCTGGACCATTTGTCCAGTGGGAGAAAGTTCATCTCAAGGTTCAGCACAATAACATGGAAGGCTTTCTAGTCAGTGGTCAGATCAGTAACCACACAACTACAGTTTCAGGTTCCATTGCCATAGTGGTAATTCAGGACATATATGCAGCATCTACCAACCAAATAAATGAGCATACTCAGAGAAAACAAATTGAAAAAGAAGAAGAATTATTCATCTCAATCGATATTTAATGTGTATGGTGCAAAAACCTAGGTTCTTCCAGGATACCTGCATATGACATGAGTTAGCATAGTCAATATGACCATTCTGAGTTGCAATACATTCAATCAAGGAGCAAGAAACTAACAATGTTTAAAACCACACTACATAAACAAAAGGTACTTAAACCGTAACTGATTGGTCTATTGACAGTGAAAACAAAAACCTCATGATATATGCAACTAAGAATTTTCTCATTGATCACTGTGCAGTTTCAAACGAACTTATTATTTGGCATGAGACAGCATAGAACATGATTGTCACTGAACCAAAGAAAGCAAACCCTATAAAAACTTCGCACAACAGAAAGAAAGAAATCCGTAAAATAGATAGTTAACTGAAGTTTTAACAAGCAAAGATGTATAAAGCAGAGCTGAAGCATACAGAAACATAAAGCAGCCCAAGTGCAGTTCCCTCCCTATAAAAGAAAGATAAGGAATTTGACAGGTGGCCCAAAAATACATAGAAAATTAATGTAAATACATTAAAAACTCATTATAAGATCATTTGATGATCATCAAGTTCATCAAATCTTGGACAAAACACAGGCCATGACTGAGAAGCATGGACATATACAGGATACAAGTACAATAAGATACAGATATAATAACATGACAAATTTTTAAAAAAAAGGACATGGGTACAGTATGGAAAAAAAAATTATACATAAATATAATAAGTATAACACAGATAGTACAATTTTGTATGGTATGCGGATAAGGGAAAATTTAGGACATAAATTAAGAATACATTCATTAATAAATCATAAATATGTGTGTTAATGTTCAATGTCTCATATGCAATATGTGCTAGTATGTGAATTAATAATTGCATGCACAATCATATTACTTATTAGAGAATAGACACAAATATCAAAGCAACAGATCTGCAGGTCAAATAGAATCATTAAGCCATAATCGAACTTCTTTTTCCTATATTTTTATTTTTTTATCATCTAGTTCACATTGCAAACTTCAGATTTGTCAAAAGGAGTATTCAAAACGTACTGGATCAAGTATCAAAGTGTCCAGGTGTCAATATTTACCCAATCCGGATACAACTCCTTCTATGAAGGATTGGTGCTACATAGGCCTCCATAAACAAATATTAAATACTCATTTAATTGTTTCGCAAAAATTTTAGAGAGTATTACACAAAATTCTGATGTTCTTCACAATCTTAAAAACCTTAACCCCGCGAACAGGGACTCTAGAAAGGAACAGAATAAGTACTACACTGTTTGTTTAATATGCATCTATCCATACAACTCGGAGGTCTTCACCATGCTACTTGATATCTTTTTCTTGTGAAATAAACCCACTTCACTAAAAATGAATTAAATAACTATACATTGTTTATGCTAAGAATCTAATCAAATATTACTAAAATTAAAAATCCAGACAGCTCTTGGCTATTTAGACATATATCTCGCTCAACGAAACACATAACGTCGCATAATTGGAACATACACTGAAAACAATAATGACTAAACCAAATGACCTTCATTATCTATTTACCCAATCCTTCCCAACAAAATTGGAGCATTCATAATCACAACAAACTCCCTTCTGACAATCAAAAACATAAAACTCCCCTATTTAAAATAGGGGAATTCTCAACCAAGTCTGATGCCAAATTAAACTAATAGATTCCCAGCGTAACAAAACAAACAGGAACATTCAATTACCTTCAAAAACCTTCCCCTTTTGTTCTCACCAACGTCGAAATAAAACACCTAAACAAAATAATAACAAACAAATCAACCAAGTTCAAGATCCAAAACAATAACAAATCCAAGAAAAGCCCTAGCCAACCTTGCTATCGAGCTTCAACTCCTTACTAAAGGCGTCACGCTCGTCGGTACCAACATAATAATTGAACAGATCGAGAAACCAAACAATCCCGTTCACGGGAACGATAATCGTAGACCTCGTGGCCGACGTCTTCTCGGAGATTTTGAGGTACTGGCCCCTGGGATTCTCCTTCAGATCGAAGTAGAAAAGCTTGTGCTCGAACTGCAGCGTCTTGCAGAAGAGCTCCACGTCATTACCGCCTCCTCCGCCGCCGGAACCGCCTCCCTCCATCCCAAAACCCAAGCCCTAGCCCTAGAGAGAGAAAGTAGAGAGAAAGCGGTGAATTGTTGGTGGGGTTGGGATGGGGCTAATAAGGGTTAGGGTTTGGCGCCATGAGGTTGGACTAGTGGGAGGGGTGGAAAGGGGCACTTGGGGTTGGGGTTTGGGTTTTGATTCGTTCCCTTTAAATTTAATTTTAACGCTCGTTTTTCTTTCCTTTTTTTTTTTTTTTTTTTTTTTTTTTACAGTTGCAGTTTCTTTCTCTCTCTTCCGAAGAAATCGGGGGGTTATTTTCTTTTCTTTTCTCATTTTTTTTTCTTACTCTGCGGCATTTTTTTTTCCTGCTTTCTAACCCCAGGAGGGTTCCGCCGGTAAAAAAATTTCTAGCAGAAGGCGGGCCGTACTAACGTGAGCGCGGAGAGCGATGGGAGCGAGTGGGTAGGTTGATGGAGAATCCCGGTTTGGACTCGACCGCATTTGGAATTTTGGCACGTGGATGCGGATGGTGTGTGGATGCGAAAATTTATCCGACTGGATTAACCTAAACAAATAAGTAACTTGGAAAGTAAGTAACAGATAAGATTTAACGAGATTTGATCAATGTGGGAATAAAGTTATAATAAATTCATCTTCCTTTTTATCTCTTGATATTACAAGTTTTAGGTTCTCTTGGTGTAGAAAAAAAGCCTCTTCTTCCTCAGGGAAGAGACATTTATAGTTACTAATGAGTGCTTGACTAGGAGAGAAAGTAAATAGTAGACAAGATTTAACTAGTAGATAAGTAGTAGGCAAGATTTAATAAGATTTGATCGATATTATAATAAATCAATAACCCTTCATTTTATCTCGATTGCAATCTTTAAGTTCTCTTGATGCAGAAAAGGAATTTTTTTCCTTTTCCACAGCAAAGACACATTTATAATTGCTTATAAGTATTTGAATCAAAGTTATAACCAATCATAAATTTTAAGGTTTCCTTATTACATATGGATTGATATCTAAGAAGTATTTGATTCTTTTTTTTTCTTTTTTTCTTTTTTTTTTATCTTAATAGAGTTCTCGTTGATGAGTGATTCTTCTTTCTTGCACATCCATCCAGAATAGGCCATGCTTGGACTTTTAACTAAGGTTGACTCTTATGGACCCATAAGGCTATTGCATATTGGGCTTTTCATCATGTGTCTGAATTTCAAATTATGTAATAATAATAGCCACCCACTTTTGAGCTCCGTCTACCAATCTCTTGAGTACTTTTCAATTCTTCCGATTTGAATGACTGATCTAGGTATTAATTAGGTCATCTTCTTTATTTTGGGCTTATCGACCATTAGGCTTATCATTATATATGCTCTTGCAGTTCGCAACAAGTTATGATAGATCAAGGGGTCCGACTCATTGCTTTTCATAGTTAGCATGGTGCATACGAAGTCTCTGCGAGACTTCCATTTGCCTAAGTTCATAGTGCCAATAGCAGAAGTTTTTCTCTCATTTGCTTTCACCAATTGCAATTTTGATATGGCATGGATTTTTGGGAGTTTCGATATGGATAAATTGTGCCTTTTGACTCGAGTTAATCTCGTCATTTAATAGAGCTTTCATAATTAAGTCGACCACAAAAACTATGCGGCTTTATCAATTAACCATGTATGGTTTTAGGGGTCTTTTTTAGCTTCAAATATATTTGTACCATTATAGCCTTCTATATAGGCTAGTTCGCCTTGGAAGTCAAATCATAAGGAGAGTTTACAACTTGACGATTGAAAGATTTAGCGATGGAGATTAAATGACACTTTGCATTTGGATCAATCTAGGCCATTGAGTAATTCAGCGGTTAAGATTGCATGGAATTAAAAATTCCAATTGAATGAGTCGTTAATCAAGTGTGACGATAGAGATTGAGTGGTATTTAGAATTTGGCTTGATTCATCAACCATTTGAGCAGTTGAGATTATCACAGGAATCAAAATTGTCATCCCCCTAAAACTTACTATATAAGGATAGAGAAGTAAGTTGCAAGGGACTACTGTAAATGAGTTGTTAGTTCATGTAAGTTATATAACATAACAGCAGAGACATAGTACTCCCATTATTTTTTTGTTAGATTTTTTTTAGGGATCATGAGCTTGACCTACATATCTTCATTAGGATTAAATTTTGTCATTCTACAAAATAGATATAAAATATTGTATTTGTCGAAAACCATTAATTTTGTCACTATTTGATAGAAGGTCAAATCAAAACTAAATGCAAAAAAATTGGGTATAAATGAACCTTGGGTTGAGATCAAAAAAAAAATTCGGAGATAATGAAAAATTAGAAACTTTTGATGTATTTGGTCTCTTTGCATTAAACTTTAAATTGAAAAAGAGGACATCATAGGCAGAGTTACAGGTTTTAGAAGTGACCATATAAAAGAATTTGATAATGAAAAATTTGTGAACTTTTGTAAAATCCATGATATATATCATGAGTTATGTGCTTGTAAAATACCTCAAAAAAATAAGGTTGTTGAAAGAAAAAATAGACTAGAAAATAGCTAGATTCTTGCTTCATGCAAAGGAGGTGTTTCAGAAATTCTAGGAAGAGATAGTGAACACAGAAGCATATCTAAATAATCGAGTGATCATGAACTATGTACTCCTCTAAACCTACATCTTTCATGATAAATTTGGGGCTGAAATTCTCATTAATTTTCTTATATTTGACCTGTCGCTCTAGCCACAACTTAAAGTTTTGGAGCTGAGCATAACTCTTTTTGTTGCTCGGCCCCAAGATCCATGATTGACTTCCCCTCGAAGGTATATAAGCACTGCTTGATTCAACCCTAACTCTCATAATTGTCATTGATTATAAGTGATAAGTGTATTCCTTCGTATATATTTTGTGTACTCGTAATCCAATTTTGCAATTTTTTATGAGGAATTAATGAATTTTTGTGCATATTAATTCAATTCTCCTCTTGAGTGTTTTATTATCTTATTTTAGTATTTTATAATCTTTCTGTATGGTTTTAGATACAAGGAAATGAAATGAGTGCACGTGTCACAAAGGTTCAACAACAATACTACTCAAGAGCTATCAATAGTTCCCTAGTAGGGTTGTCAACAGCCCTATGAAAATTTTGTGTTGTAAATTCTACTCAAGGAGGCCTTTCAAAGTAGTTGTTGAAGCTGTTGTCAACAATCCAATGACAGATACGTTGATATGCAACGATTTCAAGTGAAAAGAGCTTCTAAGCAGATAGAATTATAGTTTTAGTTAATTAAACCTATGGAGGCTATCAGTACCCATTGTATCTAAGAAATAAAGGAGATTACAATATATCATAGATCATAGATAATAGAAAGATTACTGTAAAGAGCTTTTAAGAGATTTTGAAGATTGTTAGTTCTCGTGTACTTTTTCATTGTTGATAATAAAAGATTTTATTATTCTTATTTGATGACTATGATAAGTTTGAGTGGCTATTTTTTATTTTTTTATGTTTTGGTCTCAGATGAGAAGACATCTCCTTAATTATTGATTTAGTATGAGTTTATTATTTCTGTACTCAATTAATTCTTTGTCACATAGTCCTAAGGATAGCAATATTATCTTGGTAATTGTGAACTACTTCACTAACGATGGCACATTTCCTACCATTTTATATGGGGCAATCTAATGAAGCTTTGACAGAGAAGTATATGCATAGAGTGGTAAGATTGTATGGTGTTCTATTGAGCTATATCGGACTAAGATACTCGATTTAAAACGTAAAGCTTCAGGCAGTTTAGGATCAAAATTAGATTTCAATATTACATACCATCCAGAAATAGATGGCCAATAAGCGGGAATGGTTTAGACGTTGGAAAATATATTAAGAGCTTGTACACTTGATTTTGGAGGATGTGTAGACAGCTAGTCTATTGTGATGATAATGGACGGAGGAGATTACTTGGGTCTATGATAATTACTCAAACAATGGGGAAAGTTAATTTGATATGACAACAGTTGAAGGCAGTTTAGGCCTAGTAAAAGAAGTAGACATATATTTGATATCGATTCTTAGAATTCCAAGTGGGAGAGTCAGCATTCTTGAAGATTTCATCTATACGAGGAGTAATTTATTTTGGCAATTGCAAGAAGTTGAGTCAACGGTTTATTAGACCATTTAGGATCTTGTAGCAAGTTGGTAAAGTATCCTATCATTGGCAATATCGCCACCATTGGAAGGAGCGCTGAATGCTTTTATGCTTCACAACTGAAACGATATGTACGAGATAAGGCTCATATATATCATGCATCATTTAGAACTAGATATCGGACCGGATCTTTCCTGTCCAGAATAATCACTAGCTACTGTTGACTATATGGAGGACATCAAAGAACAAGGTGATTCCACTAGTGTTAGTTTCTTAGAACTGTCATTCAACATGAGAAACAACATGGAATTGAGAGAAGGACATCCGAGAGCAGTTCCCAAATATCACCGATTAAATATATAAATCTCTCTTTGTATTAATTTGAGTTGTTATATTTGGAGGATGAAAATTTTCATTTAAGGTGGGTAGGATCTGACACTCTCTTTGCCTATGACTTTAAATTTTATTTTTGAAAAATTATGTTTTAAAATAAAATTTTTAAATGAAAAAAGATGAAATAAAATAAATAAAAAGAGGGTAAGCTAAATTATTTAAATTAATAAGTACTAAATAGAAAAAATTGAACATATAACCTTATGAAACTTAACCCTTACCGCAGCCAACTAGATTAGCCATCTAGTTGTGCTTAAACAGAATTAGACCAATCAAATTAGATTTGACTCTAATCTAATTATTAGTATACCATTAGATTTAGTTTCTATGCCTTGTAAGATTTCATCTTTAATTAAGGTACTGAAATAAAAGATAGTTATGTCAAATTAGAATTCCAATCCAAATCCTTTGACCGAAATCCTATCTCTTGCCAACATAGAAAACAAGGAGAAAGAAGAAAAGATGGAAGAAGAAGGAGGAGTTTAGTGGGATTTTTAGCCCGTTCGTTAAGTTTTCGACACCTTCTTCAAACACAACACATAAATATATTCTTTGATCAAGCAAGGTGAGCTCTACATGTTATTCCTTATTATAAACCACTGTTATATCTTTGATTTTAATCATAGTTTACATATTATTGATTTTAGAAAGATTTTATTGTTTATATATATATATATATATATATATATATATATATATATATATATATATATATATGAGAAGAATGAAAATGAGCTGACAGCTCACACAAGTTAACTAAACTGCAGTTCATTTCCAATATCTCCAATAATTTTTTTTAAAAAATTCTTTTGGATTATGAACTCGACCTCCTAGGGTTCACTCAACTCATACCTAATTTCTTGAGTTTTAATTTTAATTTGGTTCTCCATCATATTAACAAAAAATTAACTGTTTTTAATGAATAAAATATTTTGTATGCACTTGATGAAAGGGTAAATGAACTCCAAAATTTAATCCAAAAAAGTTAAGGAGGTTGAGATAGTAATTATTAAAAAATTGAAGAAAAATCATAGGATGATTATAATTTTCCCACTAGCTCACATAACTTTTTTTGAGCTGGCTGTTCACCTACAGTAAGCCATATATATATATATATATATATATATATATATATATATATATATATATATATATATATATATATATATATATATATATATATATATATATATATATATATATATATATATATATATATATATATAGAAAGCAGAGTTTTTGCATGATTTGTAGAATAAATTAAGCTATTTATTGATAAAAGAGTTTTGATTCACTTTATGCCTTTATGCAAGGAAAGAGCCTATTCTTATACTTGATATTCATTGATTTATGTGATTTGTTATTTACATAATGTGTTGAGGTATAAAAATATGGTTTTTACAACAAAAAAAAAAGTATAAAGCAATATTCGATAGATATATACTCAAAGATATAATTTTTAATTATTTCAAAATTTGAGATCATGTTTGTTCATGGATTTAATGCAAAGAAATTGATCAAAGATTGTATTTTATTTAATTGCATTGACTGTACAGAAATTCGGACTAGTGAGCAACTTAGGCCCATCGGTGATCCCATTAGTGGCTCAAATGGCTGAGCCAAGCATAGCTTGACTACCACAAGATTTGTTAGTGGCTCTATTCACTCAGTGAATTAGAGCCTACCTATCAATTTATTCACCAATGACCCTGCCGTGAGCCCACTGGCGGTTCACGGCCAAAACTACCAAAATGGATGTTGACTTTTTAAATTGATTATAACATTTTAAGTAATATTTAATGATTGAACTACTGAACAGATGACTGAATTGATATATATGATTAATTATATATATTAAATTACTGATCCACTGAAAAAGATATGACTAAACACTAAAATTAATATACCATTTAAATAGTGATTGGTCATTAAACTACTATTATGAAATTATGAAATTCTACTATTTCTGATATTGTTACTAAACTTAATGATGATCACCAATTTAAAATACTATACTGAAATCGACTAAATGATTGAAATTGAACTGATTTGAAAATACATGGTGATTTGAGGGTGATAAGGGATTTCTATAAAATGATAGGTAAATATAACTGTTTTATTATTTCCCTTTTTAGCAAGAACCAACTAGGATCTGATCAAACAATCACTATTTTTCATATGGGAAGATCAAAATAGGCTCTGACAAAGCTGTCACTGTTTTCCTTATGGAAAAATTAGGATAGACTCTGATCAAACTATTATATCGTTTTTCTCAGAATTGACTGGGATGCATTAAGTAATAGTTAACTTTACATTATCTTGACTTTTCAGATACCATAGTTAAAATATTATTAAGTGAATGACTATATGAGACCTTTTTATTGTTATGCATATATATGATTTTATTTGACACTATGATAATGATTTCTATATATGATTTTATTGTATTTATTATTAGTCGATTTACTGACGACTTTAATTGTGCATGATCAGACACAGACCCTGACTTAGAGATGGACATGCCTGACATAGAGGAGAATCTTACTTTTTCCAGGAGCAGGTGGAGTTACAGGTCTGACGAATTTTTGACTACTTAGCTCTATGTACTAGAATATTTTTATAGTAGAGATGAAATAAGTGTATATGGCATAATTATTGATTTTTCATGAAATAGTATCATATTATTTTAGAGATATTCCTTATTGATAAAATTTCTTTGGATATATGCACACACATACATATTAGAATGGTATACCTAAAGTATTTTCATGGAGAGTACCTGTGGAGGCACCTATAAATCTCAATATAGAGTAAGTCTGTCAAAATGTAACTGTTAGTTAAGATCTATATACTTTTAATAAGTGGTATATAAAAATCCTGTGATTTGGATACTTTTTCATCGTTTATAAAGAAGTCTTATTTTCTCTATTGTTAAAAAATCGCCCATTTTGAACATATCCAATATATAACTAAAATGCATTAAAAATATATAATTTTTTATATATCACCACCTTTGGATCAAGAGATCACAACTAATGTTCGGATTATACATATAGACCCTTCATGTTGACAAGGGTTTCTCTTCATATAACTCACTTTGAAGACACCTTAGGTACCTATTTTCACACACACACACAGAGAAGAGTATATGTGGATGATCCAAACGGTTGGTTTTATCTCCGTGTCCAAAAATGATGATTTACAAAATATCATGTAATTTTTGATACATTATGATCGTATATTGGTAAAGTAACAAAATAAATGGGTTTTCAACAATACAATAAACAAGACCGCTTGATCGACGCTGAAAACAAATATTTAAATCACAAAATTTTTGTACACCATCGATTCTGAATATAGAGATGATAACTAGTACTTCAGATTGTCCACATACTCCATATAAGTGGAGATGTAACGGCACTTTCATAGGCCCATATATATATATATATATATATATATATATATATATATATATATATATATATATATATATATATATATATATATATATATATATATATATATATGAGAAAAATGGAAATGAGCTGACAGCTCACGCAAATTACCTGAACTGCAGATCATTTTCACTATCTCTAATAATTTTTTTAAAAAATTTCTTTTGGGTTATGATCTCGACCCCCTAGGGTTGACTCATACCCAATTTCTTTGGTTTTAGTTTCGATTTGGTCCTCCATCAAGTTAACACAAAATAAACGGTTTTTAATGAATACAATATTTTGTATGCACTTGATGAAATGATAAATGAACTCCAAAATTTATAAAATTTAATCCAAATCAAAACTGAAACCCAATAAATTGGGTATGAGTGAATCCTAGGGGGTCGAGATCATAATCCAAATTTTTTTTTTAAAAAAAGATTATTAGAGATAGTGGAAATGAACTGCAGCTCAGGTAACTTGCGTGAGAGCTCATTTCCATTTTTCTCATATATATATATATATATATATATATATATATATATATATATATATATGAGAATAATGGAAATGAGCCGTCGACGATTCACACAAGTTATCTGTGCTGTCTCTATTTCTACTCTCTTATAATTTTTTTTAAATGACTATTTCTTTCTCATTCATATAGTAGGAGAAAGAATACAGAAAACATATAAAAATATAAGTAATATTAAAAATTCAAGAATGAAAAGAATACCAAGTGTGATAATTAGTTACAATAGGGAGGGAGACGCGGCGTAGAATTAGTTGTTCGAATTGAGGTGAGAGATTAACTTGCCAAGTCTTTATACGTGCACAAATTTAGAAGCTAAATTGAAATAATAATAGATAATGAGAGAATCAAAAGAGAATTTGGATGAGAAAAAAAATTTGAGAAGGGTTCCTTATTTATCAAGATGAAGGATGGATTCTCATTTTCGTTTTGGATTTTTTTTTTCCCCATAAAATTAGCCGGTTATGGCCGTGAGAGGCCACTGGACCGGAGTAGGCTGAGCCCAGACATCCGAACCGAATTTTTGTAAAGGATGCACCTGGGTTTGCGTAGCTAGCCCAAGTCTGGGCTTAACAGCAACCTGGGCTGGCTGAGGATGACAAGCTTTTGGGAGTGTCACTAGATGCGCCCCATACTTGTCCTAGTGAGTCCCATGGTACTTTTAAATCAGCCTCTTTTTTTTTTAGTGAGCCCCGTAATTTTTTCAGTTTTGCCATCGAAACCATTTGAGAGGAAAACGTAGGGCTCACTAAGAGAAAATGGGGCTCACTAGGAAATTAGGTTCTCCAACTACCCCTTCTCTTCCTTCTTCTTCTTCCTCACTCTATTTTTCTTCTTTCCCACTCTCTTTTTCGTTCCATTCGCTCTCCCCACTCTGTTCTTCTTCCCCCCTCTCTTTTCAACGATATTCGCCCCTGTCACTGTTAGCGCGCCCAGTGCCGTGAAGAAGAAGACGCAATGACGCGCCGTTGAGCCTTATTGCGGAGGTATTTTCCCTGTTTCCTTCCTCTCATTCTAATTTTGAACTTCTATATTGTTCAATAGTGGTAGGATTTAGAATTTAGAATAATTCCTGGCTAGTGCAATCTGCCCAAATTCAATATAATAAAATTATTCCTGACGAGTGGGAAAACCAACCAATTAAATAAATATGCCAGGTTTATAGTCCCGGTCAGTGGGTCTCTATGCCGGTGCTATAATCTTGGCCATTGAGATAAAAAAAAAATACATATTTTCAAAATCTCTAAAAATCATCCTCTTCACTTATCTTCAACCTTGAGTGTTTATTGACTCCAAAATTTAAAATTTTTGAATCGCTTCTTCTTCTTCTCTTTTTTTTTCATTTTTTTTTTCTTTTAAAAGAGTGGAGCTTACTAGGATTTTTTTTTTCTTTTAAAAGAGTGGAGCTTACTAGGAGCAATGGGAGGAGAGAAAAGAGATACTGGGGCTTACTAAGAAAAATCCATAGACAATTTCGTCCAAATTAATAAATGGCAAACTTGTAAATAAAGTAAGTCGTCCAAATTAATAAATGGCAAACTTATAAATAAAGTAACTCATTTACATAAGCTCAAGCTCACTAAGTCAGGTATGGGGGCGCATCAAGCAACTCCCCAGGCTTTTGGGGGCGCATCAAGCAACTCCCCAGGCTTTTGAACAGCCCGACATCAAGATTATTGGAGGGAGCGCTTTTTAACCTATTACAAATGCAAAATTGGGCATTTAGATTGTAATGATTATCAGATTTTTCAAAAAAGAAACGGCAAAACTCCTCATACAACTAGATCAAAGATTCCCTAGAGGTACTTTGCCATCGCAAAACTAACCTTAACCAAAATCAGTCAGTTGTTCTCTACTTGCACTTACAACAAGCAGCACAAATTGTGTCAGCAGCCGCAATTGCCAAACAAGCTTCTCGTAACATTGGGAAATAACAGCAGAAATAAAGCAAGCCCGCTCAGATTACATCAAACTGTACAAGAAAGCAACATCAGAAATCCTACTCTCACCCAAATATGCAAACCAGTGGGATCCAACAGCTGCAAAAGCAAGCAAAATATATAACTACAATGAGAAACATCCTGCAACTATTTCTGACAAACATACAGGATTATAGTTCAAACACTAGACTAGGCTCCAACTAAACATCAATAATCAAATAACCAGTATCAAGCAGTTATATCAAATGGCAGATTGAAAACAATATGGTTTGCAAATTATATTCTATAGGCATAGAGCACGCTCATAGCTTAGTGATCAACTACAAAAAGGTGGCACTGGAAGCAAACGGAAACGGGTCCTGTCAACGCTTTCCACCACCACCACCAAGTTTCGGACCTTTGCCTCCCCTCGGCATGCTACTCTTGGACTGTGTCTTCTGGGTCTTGGCCATAACCTCAGCCTTCTTGGCCTTCTTCTCATCCTTGGTCTTCTTTATGCGCTCCTTAATTTCACTGCAAAAGCATACACGTCCAAACAAGTTATAACCATTTATCCCTTCAAACTGGATGCACTAAAGAATTGGTCAACTTAGGTAGCTAAAACTCCCGAGGAAAGATCAGAATAAAAATCTTAATGCTTGCCACTATTCTTATTCAAAAACGCAACAAGCATAATACTAATATTTTCACCACATTCGGTGAGACTATAAAGGCCAAATATATAATATTACTATGGAGTCATGGACATAGAAGAATAAAGATTACTCAAAAGAGAAGGAATGACAAGAGGAATGTGATAGTGATAAGAAGAGCAGATAAGTTTATTTTGTACATACAGGATGGGATTAAGAGGTCATGTCAGGTCAGGTATATTTAGCATGCTTACAAAAAAACACAAGCTCCCAGACAAGAAAGAACTATACCGCAGAGCTGCTTCGCGGGCAGCATCACGAACCTCAGCCTTCTCAGTTCTCTTCTTCTGAATCACTTCCAAAGTAGCACCAACAATCGATCTCTAGTATGGCTTCTTGGCAGTGCGACGCCTCTTCTTGACAGCTTCAGCATGAATATCCTGTAAATAAAATTGAAAAACCAGAACATGATATATCTATTTGCAGCAAATATAGGAACATGATATGTTGCATATAGCACATGTAAAATGATGCACAACTCTACAAATCAAGAGTGATGTTATCTAAGAAACACTACGAATCAAAAGAGAAACACTATGAATCAAAAGATGTCTCACACGTATGATGCATAACTTCCACGGATGTGAAGCAAATGGAACACCTCCATAAAAATTATAGTAGAATCGAGAATGAAAAGTTATCATTTTATACATGTCAGGTCAAGAATTAGCAAACGCATCCAATCTCCCAAAAAGTACCAATGTTTCTAACTTTCCAATTTTTTAATTGGATATTTATGGAATTCCCATGAATAGGATCAAACTTATTTCCCTTATATTTCTATAGGATCAAACCTTATTCCATGATATTTCTACAGGTCAAACCTTATACTATGGTATTTCTACAGGATCAAACCTTATTCCATGAAAAGGATCAAACCTTTCAATTGAATCCGTTCTATAGTTTCTAGAGAGACAACAAGTCAATCTATAAAGAACTTACACTCAGTAAAAAGCAGCAATAGCAAAGTACCATCTTGCCAAAATCCAAATAGCAGTAATTAAAGTAGAACATAGTACAAGCAAATGATATGTTTTTTTGTTTTCTTTTTACAAGGGGTATGAATAACATACCAAGTCCGGGTTCCGGTAACTCAATTAGAAACCCAAAACTCAACTTAACGTAAGAGATGACAGACCTCAAGCTGTACAAGCAAGCATGTCATAACAAACACAAATAAAGCACCAGTCTAGACCAATATCTTGAAGCATATTAACAAAAAGTTGCATAAACATTGAAACACCACAAATTGATAACAAATAAAATAAATTCAAAGTTATAAATCAACTCCAGTCAACACACATTTCTAGGGGCGCAAACAGGTAAGGTTCTAATATCAGTTATCGGGAACTGATATTAGATATATAGCAGAGACATGAACTTGCATCGGACATTGACATCAGACAATATTATACATATCAAATATTTAACTGTGATACCTAGAAGTGGTTTAAACTTTAATGTCCTCTACGTAACAAGTATGATATAACATGTTTAAAGGTATTTAAAAACATACATACCAACATAATAGAATAAACTATAGAACAGATTCAACTAAAATCCAAAATATTGATAACAAAACTTAATGAGGTTAAGATCAATATTGAAAATAATGCATTATAAAACTCGTTATATTGCATTATGATACCTAACAAAGAGCCACTATTATCTATCAGTCTAAAATAACTCAATGCACCATAAAGGTGTGTACTTAACATTATTTTAAGTAGCGTTATGTTAAATTACGTTATGTTATTTGCTGTAATTTTTTTAGTAATTTTCATATTTCTATTGATTATTTATTTTTATTGTTAGCTAATTGCTACAGTTTTTTTATTTGATTACTTGTTGTTAGCTTATTTGATTGTTTGAGGAATTGCTAACCTACTAGTTTTTTTATTACTTTCTTATTTACTTGTTATAATTCCTCTCCAGTGACTAGAAATTCTTCTTTGCTATTGATTCAATTGAATTCTTAGTTGAACTAAAACAGTTACAAATAAGATAAATTAAGCATTACAAAATATAAATTACAATATTGATAATAATTAAAATTAATTTTGAAATCTTATTTCTTATTTTCTTATTTAGATGATGGCTAAAATTATGGGTGCGAACTTAATATAATTTATGAAAATAAATATGAAAAATATTGTGAAACTTGTTAGAAATTTAAAATTGATTATGGGTAATAAAATATTTTTATATTCTTCTTTTCGCATTTTTTAATTTATAAAAGTTATTTTATATAGTTTTATATTTGACTTTATTAAATATATAGAAAATTGTATAACCTATGTTATGCGTTGCGCTATATGTGATATAACTTAACAGAGGCAAAACATTAGGTTACCGTTATCGCTATATTAAATACTGGTTAAGACATCAAGATGAAAGTAGTTACAACATAATGACAACAATAACAATAGTGGCAAGCATGGCTCTGAATACCAACAATCAGATTCTTATCGACGGGGGGTTTTCATATCAGAAGGGGTTATCTCATATCAGATAGTGGAATATCAAACGATATACCAAGGATATTAACCCAACATCAAGCTTTAGTATCATATAGCAGACCCACTAATGATATATCGACCAATATATTGTCAGTAACCAGCAATATTTACAACAATGGCGCCGTGAAAGACAATAGTAGAAACAATAGAAGTAATATGTAGCAGAGCCAACAACAGTGGTAAAGAGAGAAGCAAAAGCAGAGAGTCTTCATAAAGAAGGCTTTAAGTCTTGACCAGTACCTAAAAAAGCTCTGTAATGTAGATCTTTAGGACTTTAATTGTCAACATGTGGGAGACCTAGCCGGTTGATTTAAGTAGAGGTGAAAAAATATGGGTTTTTCTGTATACATGGAATGATTTTGGACATGAAGATCAAACTTATTTTTAAGTTAAAAAATCAACTTAAAGATTTAACTATATCAACAACTATATAGGGACAATATATCAAGGTTATATTGCAAATAGGCTGATATGTCCATAAAACAAAATGACACCTTTTTAAGGTATCATCACAGCAGAACCCAAAAACAATATATAAGGGGATATATTGGCTATATCGGGAATACTTCAAACACTACCAACAGGTAGGAGTAAGTGTAGGGTAAATATGTTTGCTATCTCCAACCTCAAGTTGTACTTAGTACAAAGAAAGCACAATCAGAGTAGATCAATACCAAAGTATATTAAAAAAAAAAGTTAGATCTAGTACTTTGAGATGCCACAGATTTAAAAAAAAAAATAATGAAATCAAAGTTGCCAAGCAATTTCACTCAACATAAAATACTGCTAAGGGTATAGGTGACCATTACCCAACGTACCAATCCTGCCCTACAAAGTAACAGTGTAAAATTGTGCTTTTGCCCCATAGGACAAACGTGTAAAATACTAAATTCAAAATAAATAGTATAGATTATTTTCCGATGTAAAATACTTGCCAAATTTAGGTCAAGTTGAAAACAAAATCCACAATATAAAGTTAATCTAATGTTCCAAGTTCCCTACTTTACTAATCCTATATAAGTCCCTGTCAAATAAAAAAAGTTATTCATACAGTACAGTATTAATAATATTAAAAATTATGCATTTGTTTATTCAAATTAAATGAATAAAAGGGTAAGAAGATCTTATCCTTACCTACCAATTTAGACAAACCGGTAATGAAATCTTATCCTTGCCTAAAGAGAAGTGGTGTTAACCCTTCCTATTGCCACCCCATTTCACTGCATAAGTTCTTGATTGTACTAGTCAATAAGAATATCTCCTTGAGGAAGTTGTTAACATTGTTATCAATCTCATGCAGTACAATGTCATCTTACACTAAGGAACTTTGCCTTAGTAAAGCCCTGAATTTGAAGTCAACCAATTACAAACATGAAACAACAGGCAATTAATAAAGATACAAGCTAGTTTTATTATGTCCACATTTCAGAATCATTTACTTTCCAATCAATATAGCCAAAATATAAAGGTGTTAATTGTCTGAAATTACTTTTTTGTGCTGCTTCCGGTACATTGCTGTCCAGGTAAGCTTAGCAGGTTTCAGGCGGTTGTGGAAGTAGCGCTTGCATTTTGAGTTAGCAAAAAGGAAGACCTGAAAGAAGTAGCTATGATCAATATAAAAATGATATTAGTTTATGAAGAAATAGAAATGCAAATATTTCTGCAGCAAAACGAATATGTCCACCTGGGAGTCGGATCGCACAAATCTAATGCCCTTTCCAGGATATATCTTCGCACCACTAAACCGACACAGCTCAGTCCTGTAGGTTCAAGCAAATTAACATTTATATGACAGAACTTCCTTAAAATTATAATAAATAGTATCCCAAAATTTTTTTGTAAGGGGTAAAAGTGAGAATAAAAATAAATCAGAACTTGAACATTTTTTGTAAGGGGTAAAAGTGAGAATAAAAATAAATCAGAACATGTGCTGGAGAATGGTAGAAACTTATTATGACAAGGATACCCTAGAAATTGCCAGTGTGAATACCCTCAAGAAGGGATGATAATGGACACGCCCATAG
This sequence comes from Dracaena cambodiana, assembly GCA_036321105.1. NCBI lineage: Eukaryota > Viridiplantae > Streptophyta > Magnoliopsida > Asparagales > Asparagaceae > Dracaena > Dracaena cambodiana. The sequence goes on along the minus strand of JAYEPQ010000020.1, from coordinate 12,465,084 downwards.
GTAAATTTTTGGCCCGCCCTATGTAAAATTTTGAATTAGAAAAATAAAATTTGCATTTTTAATTCAAAAATTTTGTATTGAGTGAGCCAAAAATTGACCCATGAAAGCGTCCATTACCATCCCTACCCTCAAGCACCAAATTGATTACCACAGTTCTCATGCCAATAGCAAACACAAGCTAAATCTAGTTGTGAATGGGAAATTTGTTCTCAAAAGAAAATCATAGATACTGGTCTAGCACTGCCCATATAACCAAAGTGGCCAATTATACTTGTTAGTCAATGCTCTGACATCAATAGCAAGCCAAAACTATAACTAGTTCTGAATAGAAACTTATTGTTGGAAAATTAAAAAAAAAAAAAAACTCCAGAAACCGCTCATGCAAATACCCTCTACCAAAGCAAAGTACCCAACACAGTTATTTAGCAAAGTTCTTATGTCAATAAAAACATGCTATAAACCGTTGTAAAAATAAAAAAGCAGTCCTAGCAAGTGGCCAAGAAAGCACAAACATGCCAAACAGATATCTTAGTGAGAAATGAATAGAGAATAATTTTTCGTCCAAAGAATGGGAGCAAAATAACAATTCACAGGCAATGTGGTGGTCAGAACATACTTGAGAACCATCTTCCCGCCTCTGGAAACCTCTTACCTCCTTACCTAAACAAAAACATAGATTAGTAACATGCAGAATGAATGCAGTAAGAACAGTGCAAGCCATTATTAACCAAAAAAGAAAATAAAACCTTAAGGAAATATTTGTGTAATACTAATATCATACAAAGGAAATGTCCATTATTAACCAAAAAAAAAAAAAACTTAAGGAAATATTTATGTAATACTAATATCATACAAAGGAAATGTCAACTGAAACAAATGTCAGGTGATTAGAGTCAAATCGCATCCCCAAATGTTGGGTGAAAACCATTGTTGGGCACGTTTGAACTGCTAGTTGCATCCCATATCCGCTCTTGCTTGACAAATCATTGGGCACACGAACAATCTATATTATAAAACGCCTCCGTCCTTAGTACTTGTGCAACTAACCCTAATAGAGAAAATTGATTATATGCCAACTTAATAGAAACAAATCCATAGCCACTAAAGGAAACTAGTGCTTACTGTATGCGCACTCTGTGCTCATAAAAATATTAACTTTTTGGCCTTCACTCGTACATGTGTGACAAATAATACCCATTACTCAATCTAATTGAATAGCAAAAATCAGAAGAAGAAATAGCATTGGAGCTAGATCTGAGCTACGCACAGAATAATTCAAATAAATATAAACAAAAAAGAAACTCAGGACACAGATAAGCAGACGACATGTATTTGGATTGAGGTTGAATATTTTATAATCGTCAAGAGGAAATTTTCTTTAAAAATCGTACCTTTGAAACCCTAGAAGGGCGAGACAGCCGAAATAATAAGCAGAAAGGAGAAGGTGGGGGAAGACACGATGTTTTATAGGGCTTTGATTACGACTATGGGGCTAGGGTTTTTCATCGGCCGACCTTGGGTCCGCGTTTTAAATTAGACCCGGCCCGATTACTTAGCTTGCTGGGCTTAGAATTGGGCCGGGGGTCTAAATATCATAACAAGAGTTAGGTAGGGATGGTTGGCAAATTTGCAATTTGGAAAGTTAATTATACCTCATATACAGTTCTGTAGAGTAAAATGACTCACAATACTAACAGGAACAATTCCAGCGACATAAAAAATTAAATCATTCTTTGATAAAAGACAGCTTAGAAAATCATAGATCTTCCAAAACTCGAATTGACTATCCATTTGCCACATACCATTGCCAATATTTTCTCAATGTCTTCGCACTACTCGAGATAGCATGCTATGCCTACAGAGTGGCTTGCCTTTTCTGCAAGTCTCAAACAAAAGGGACTTTATACTTGAGTTAATTATGCTCGATCGAGCTTGACCCATCAAAGTATTTCGTAGAAGCTTGGTAAGATCAGCTGTGAACAATATCTAATATCTGGATACCAAAACCTCCCTCCTTATATGACATGCAAATCTAGTTCCAAATGACTAAAGGCATACACCTTGAGACCCATTACCCTCACTCCAAAGAAAACGACAAAACTCCTTATCAAGAGTATCCAGAACAGACTTGGGAATTTAGCCAGTAGCAAGTATGAATTTTTATAGTAAAAAGAACCGACTAGAGTAGTACCTTCCTAGCTGTGAAAGATAGTGTTGTTTCCCGCAAAACTCGCACTTCCTTTCATTACTATTTATCTATGATTACAAAAATCTCAAAGTACAATAAAAAAGAAGTAAAGGAAAATCAAACGAGAAAATTTATAATTTATCACTCTTTTTTACAAAAGGTGTGGGTTCTTAATGTATCTATGAAGCATCAATCTCATACTCTGTCAACAATCTGATACTTGATTGATCATGAACATGAAGAATCGATGAAAAATACTTCTGGGCGGCGGCTTCTTACTACTTGTTGGCGTGTCCTCACATGTAAATCAATTTGTTAAAGGTCTCCAAAGTTCTCTTCTCCAAAGTTCTCCTCTTTCCCTTTATTTATAGTTTTAGGAATTTTCTTAGGAGATAAGAATGGAATTCTATTACAATCAATCTCTAAACTTGTATTTCAGTTAGATCTAAAATCTTTAATTCGGAGTAATTGGATATGATTGGATTTAGAATTCTGGTAAAAATCTAAAAAAAGGACCCTCTTTAGAAACTAGCTCTCGCGAGGTTAACTTAGCCTCGCAAGGCTATAGCCTCATGTAACGTGAGGCTGGTTGCCTCATGTAACGCGAGGCTGGTTGCCTCATGTCAGCGATCGTGAGGCTATCATTGGCCTCGTGCACACAAGGCTAGCAGCTGCGCATGTGCGAGGCTAGCATTGGCCTCGTGTTGCTGCGTCACGCTTCAAGAAGAATCTCCATCCTACAAGTCCCCTCCAACATTTTCAAAACCTCGTTTATTGGTTGTTAATAAGTTTTGAAATACTTTGGATTTCAATTCTTCCAATTTCCATCACACAAGCTTCCTTTATACGCGAGGCTAATTAGCTTCGCGAGGCTAATAGCCTCGCGTGGTTGATAGCCTCGCGTGGCTGATAGCCTCGCGGGACTAATAGCCTCGCGAGGCTTTAATAGCCTTGCAAAATTTTTGCTGCAAATTGAGTCACCTGGATGCCATTTCTCTTTTAAAAAACCGCCCCTTCATCTTCTTCTTCTCATTTCTTCAAAGAAACTCATTTCCTCCTCTTCAAGAACTCCTTCAAATTTCATCGATTTTGTCCATTTTTTCTTCGAATTCTCCATCTATTCTTCCATCAATGGCACCAAAAAAGATTGTAGTCAGCCAGAGTGGCGCCTCTTCTTGTTCTCAACCATCGACTGCCAGCGTTGGAGCTGTTCTTCCCGTTCTTGGAGGTAAAATCCTTTTTAAATCTCATTGTCTTCCTCTTTTTTGAGTAGAAATCTATTATGAAAGTTTAATTGAGGATTTTTGCTATGATTTTTGGGTTGGCTTCGATTGAGAATGCCATTTTCTCCGCTAGCGGCGTTGGGGTTCACCGCCGGCAACAAGCCACCTTTGGTCCACTTTGACACGAGGCTGAACCGCCTCGCATAAAGCTATGTGCGGCTATTAGCCTCGTATTTTGGTATGCGAGGCAGATAGCCTCGTGTTTAGTTACGCAAGGCTATTAGCCTCGCGTTATGCTTCATTTATGTGGGGCTATTTAGCCTCGTATTTTTTCTCCATACGCGGGGTTATTAGCCTTGCATTTCTCCACTTAGAGAATTTTTTTATAGTTTCTGGTGAGATTCTGACTTCTTCTTTATTTTCTTGGCAGTGAGCTACACAACTTCTCTAACAAAGCGCCATCACTTCGGCTTTAGAAGGGGTCTCGATGGTGGAATTCAACTTGGATTCTATGGACCAATCTCATCTTTTACCCCTAGTAGCAGTGATGATTAGAGAGATAGGCTATCAGTTGCATCCCGTCTACTTTAAATGAGCTAATAAGTGATGCCCCACTTGAGGGTGCGAACATAGAAGAGTTGGAAAAACTTGCATTTCTCTTTGGTGACTCGATATTAGTTTCGGAGGAGTCTCTGTTCGAGGACGAATGCAAGTGGCTTCGTCAGGTGGGAGATATAAGGATGCTCATCCCGGAGATGGCGATGAGTTGCTCATTGCTTTGTCTTCAAAGATTATCAGTCTCTTATCAAATAGAGTGGAGTCTCACTTAGAACCAAGATGACTTCCCTGTTGGTAGCTTCGACAGTTATAGTCCTTATCAAGATAGTCCTAATAGATACCTAACTGGTTTACTTTCTGGGCGAGTGGGAAATGACTTTTCTCTCGGTGAGTCTCCCCAGCTTACCAATGATTTCATAAAATCAAAAGGACAATACCCTGCCTATAACTTCCACACTCCTGGATGGACTTACTCTACCGACAAGATGTGGTAGAGTAGGATGATCAGTTTTGTACTCTTAAACTTCAAAGTTATTCGGAAGGATATTGGGTTGTATGGGACCATTAGAAATATTCAGTATGGTCTCTCTCATAATGTCTATCATTTGTTCAGCATTCTAGAGATGTACAAATCCTAGGCCTGGGACTTTTTTTACTCTTGTTGGCGAATTCAGCTTTTCTCTCCATGAGATATTTGGAGTTTCTTTAATATTGATGGAGAGCTGCCATACGAGGAAATAGTCCCGACCAATAAAGGAGCTACGACGAATAAAGAGCTAGGATTTCCAGATATATGATACGTACTAGGAGGTGATGTGCCATTTTTATATATGTTAGGAGGTTTTAGGCATAACGAACTAAGGTGTTAGCCAAAAATTATAGGCAACAAAGTTGGACCCTGTCAATTAGGCTGTTGTCGAGGCTCAGATAGCTAACTCGGGAGCCGCTTTATATGTAGTAGAGTCAGATAAAGATGGATTTAAAGCAGGCTCGAGTTTCCAGAGCTTCCACTATCAAGCTCAAATGCTTTTTTCCGACAGAGGGTTGATATTGGGCTTTCTTATACTCTAGTTGAAATGATGTATCTCCCATCTATGCCTCAGAATGCCATAGCTATTGAGGTAGTATACCCGGTAGTTCTTCTTGCCCACAGAAGACCCCTCGGACTTTTGCCCGCTATGGTTTGCAAGTTGCAGAACGACCTTTGAAAACTTGCAACGGAGTTTTGCTCAGGAGGCAAAAAGAAGAAGAAAAATAAAGGTACTGAATCCGAGGTTGAGGTGTTCACTCCTAATCCTAGAGTGGAGTTACCTTATACATATATCATAGTATGGTTCATAATGCATTTCCCGATCCTGATGACCTCACACCCAGAAGACAGTAGTGGAAGTTCATTCATTAAGAAGTATGAAGGATGTGATTGGAGGAACCATTATATGTGCGCAATTCATAAGATGGTACATAGTCATCAAAACTATCACATCTACTAATATTTTTCTGACTTCTCTGGAGGCACTTACGGAGAAGAATTTAGAGATACCATCGTTCTTGACGGCTATATCACCCTTTCTTCCGGCAGTCTTTGGTGATTGATCAACATCAGACCGGGGCATTTGTTGTATCGTCAAGGATCAATCTACTTCCTCAAATCGTACCTTCCCAGCAGGTTTGCACATCAATTCAGGTATTTTCAAGTTTATGTCGACAATCCCAACACTTTGCTGTAGTTTTGAGGTGATATGTTCGAGGGTACCAGAGGATGCTATTACTTTTCTGCCGGCTGCATGGGAGCTCATTTTGCCCTATCTCAGAAAACTCCCAACCTTTATATGTCTTTTAGATTTTGTTCTTGGTACCATAGTGCTAACACTATAGCTACCTCCTTTTCAATCAACCATTCATGCATGAAGGAGATTGAGACGTTCTATTCCAAAAGAAAAGGCACCAAAGTTATTCGAGTATGAGATATGGATGAGTTTCTTTCTATTAATGATAATAATGATGATGATGATGATGATGTTATTAGGGTTGCGCCTACAACACCCGCTCAAGGAGATATGCCCGCTTAGACGGATATACAGGTTTAGGCTACTTCGCGAGTTCAAGCTGATGTGCTTGCACAAGCTGGTGTGCCCGCGCAAGCTGGTGTACCTGCACAGGCTGATGTGTCACCTCAAGCTATTGCACATGCTCGAAGAAATGTGCCCACTCGAGGAGATTATGAAGTTGTGACAAAGCACACAAGAGCGGCTAGTGCTCATGGTTCTGCTCGTCCAGTCAAGAAGCCTCGTCATTCTCTTATGACTGAGCTGGTCAAGGAGTTACCATCTCCTCAGCGTGCTTTGGAGGTTGCGGGAATAGCTGTGAATGTTCATAAGCCTATCATTACTCAGGAGGCTATTTCTGAAGTCACTCCAGCCACATCTGAGTGAGTAGAAATCATTGTGACTAGTGAGGACACTGTGCTATTCCTTCACCACCCATCATAATGCCCAGGACTACAACTCCTCCCTGCAGTGTTATAACCAGACTAGTATCTTCTTGTAAGTTCAACACTTCATTTTCTTTTCAACAATTTTGTCTTTATCTTTGTCTTCATGATGAATTATATTTCAGGTGCTAATTACCCGAGGCCCCATTCTGCCTCTGATCGGTCGCTCTCATCTTAGTGTGTCAATTACTCAAGCATAAGTGATCTTGTTGGTGATGACGGTGGTGCTGCATCTAACATAAATGCTTACGAGGAGAGTTATTTTACTCCTACTCTAGACATGAGTAAATACAATTATCTCCGTCCCAAGAAATTGGAGACAGTCATTTCTGAGAGTATTCTTTCTTCGACTGTATCAACTAGTCCCTCAGGTATTCTTCTTTTGCATAACTTTCATTTGTCACTTATGTGATGCTATGTTTTTAGCACTTATTCGTTACGCTCATCTTGCAAATATCGGTGTCCAACCTGGTAGCTTACCAAGTGTTGTTCCTGCTCCACCTATGGTAGCGAGCATAGAGGCCATCACCACCTCCTCGTCTACTGATCTTGATGCAGGACCTTCAACTAGGGTGCCACCTACTTCTGATGTTCTCTTTCGAAGGGGTATGATCTAGCACTGGAAATGTTTTAGAGGAAAGTCCTCCTTCAGAGTCTACTCTAATCACTACAATCATAGTAACTCTAGGAGGATCTCTGCCTAAGATTCTGACTTCGGCCTACTCACTACTGCAGCTGCTGGCGCCACATATCTTAGTAGTGATAAGCAGTCAAACTCCTTCTACTGTTGCAACACCACCACTTGTGGTGCCTTTTGTGGTCCCTGCTTCAACACTGGTACTAGCTTCTACTCAGGTTGTTCCTGATGATGATCCACTCGAAGAATTTTTCCAGTATAGCGTCATGAAGTTCTTGTGCTTGTTGCGGCGGTGTGTGTCCATGTTCTTGGAAGGCCGTCATGCCATAGAGCTCGGGCGCCCAATGCTATAGAATTATTTAGATAACATTGAGAATATTGGCGGTCCTGAACAAGTCGCTCCATACCGGGCCAGCTTGGCCACCCTGGATGAATAGGTCCGAGCACTGGACATTCTTCGGTAGCCGATGGAACTACTATAACGGAGATAGAGATTGCTCATCGGAGGGCCGAGATGATTGCACGACAAGAGGAGTTTCGACGCTAAGAGGAAACATGGTTTGCTGAAGTTGGTAGCCTCCAGACAAATCAAGAGACTATTAATGAAGAAATAAAGAAGGCAAGATTTGATCTTAATGCCAACCAAGCTACGATAGATTGTGCTCGTGAGACTATTGTTAAGGCTCATGTCATAATGGAGGCCACCCAAGTAAAGTAAGATGAGGTACTAAGAAGGCAAGACAAACTTGTTCTGCATCATGGACAGCTTCAATAAGAAGTCAACATGTGGAATAGGGCTATTGAGGAGGCTAGGGCTCAGGTTACTCAGCAACTAACCACCAGTGAAACTGAGTTGTGCTGTCAAGCACTAGCATCAGTGGAGAGAACTCGTTGGGAGGCCACTGAGGAGATAGAGGCAAATTTAACAACTCTAGGGGATCCTTAAGGCTCTTTCCTTTTGTAACGCCCCCGCTTTTCAGCTGCTTCCCAAAACGGAGGACGTTACTTATTATTTGCACTAGACAATCCAACAGTCACAGGATCTTGGAATAACCGTAACTACTGCCACAATCAGATGAATAAATAACGTGTCTGAAATTGAAAAGATTTCATTTATACAAAAAGTTCATTACATAAAATTGCACACTGCTCTAAATATGAACACAAAAGAAGCAAAGGAGAAAAGCAGTGTCGAGACAAAGATATACAAGATTCTTCAAAAATTACTTCACTACTTAATATTGCTTGGTCTGATCGATGAAGTACGGATCTTTAGTCGAGGCTGGTTCTCCTTCTTGGTCCTCTAAACCTAGGTTCGAAACCTAGGCGATTAAACCCAGCAAGTAACACAAGGAAAATATATGTGTACTATTACAGTACTAAAGATAAAAGTATGTAAATGAATAAAATATTTTCATTGGGAATATCTCAGAAAAATGCAATTAAATCGTGATAATATTGAACAGTCACGTGAATAATGAAAAATATAACAGCAAGGTTATATAAGTCATTTGCAAATAACATGTAAATATCATGTAAAGATCATATCTTGTAAAAATGTTAAGTCTAAGTCAAATCTTTGTTAGCATTTGAAACTAAATAATGGATATGATAGCGCGCAGTTTCCGTATTGTACAAGTGCCCGTGCATACCCGGGACCCGGCCTCAAACCCATGGCGCTGAACCATAACACACCGCTAGGTGTTCAAGTCAAACCCCGTACTGTGAAACAGTACGGACATCACTCTTATAGTGACTCATGTATCAGACGGTAGCCCAGTACCACCCAGTGCTACTGCAGTAAAAGTTCTCAGCACCTCAATAAAAAAGTTGGCCAACAAAATCCTTGTACAATACAGTTCTTATCCATCATGTAGTTTCTCCCATCCCCGTGTTTATAATGAATTATACACATTAAAATTTTATAATCCTTCTTTAATTGTTTTTCAATTCATGATAACATGCTTGCATTTGCATGACTGTACATGACATATAGTGTTATAACACATGATCTGTAATATTAAAACACATGACTTGTAATATCAAAACACGTGACATGTAAAACACATGACTTGTAATATCAAAACTCATGACATGTAAAACACATGACTTGTAGCATGATAAATTAACACATGATATATTAGTTAGTACACATGATTTGTAATACTAAGGCACATGACTTGTAGTATGATAGATGTTAGTGCACAATTGTAACACAATACATATCATCAAAATTATTACAATAATCTGGTTTCATTCTCAGTGTCAATTAATAACACAATTTGGGAATCAAGTAAATTATATAATAATCCTGCATTATTTTTAAACCCAACATATGTATTTATTACATTTCCAGGCTCAATCATATATATTGTGCATTTCTCCTTTAATTGAAATCTAATTTATTACTATTATTAATTATGTCTAATTAATCCAAACTAAGTCCAATTTAAATCTCTTAATTATTTAATCTATCGAGACCAAGTCCAGTAAATTCCTACTTTTTCATATCTTTATTTTAATTTTATTTTCCTTTTCTTTTCTGTCCAGCCCACGTCCAAGCCCACTCATTTTTATTTTCTTTTTCTTTTTCTTTTACTGGGCTGGGCTGGCCGACCCAGTGTTTTTATTATTTTTTTTCTATATATATATATATTTTTTTTTTCTGGCCCAAGTTAAATCCAGTCCATCTTCCTTTTTCTTTTCCTTTTAATTTCTCATAGGCTGGGCCAGGCCCACTCCCTATTTCTAATTTTTTTTTCTTTTTCTTTTTTTTTCTTTATCTTCTTGGCTGCCCAGTTCCATGTTTTTTTCTCTTTTCTTTATTTTTCCTTCTGGGCTGGGCCAGGCCCAGTTCCTTTTTTTTTCTTTTTCCAGTTCCTTTTTTTTTCTTTTTCTTTTTCTTCTTTCGCCCACCTCTTCTCTTCTTCCTCTTCTCTCTTCTTTTTTTCTTAGTGAAGGCTCAAGATTTGCATGCAAAACTATTATTTGCATGCAAACCGAAATTTGCATGGATTTTTCTTGTACGTGATTTTTTTTCTTTTCTTTTTTTTCTCTTTTAAACAAAAAAATAAACAAATATTATAATATTTATATATATCAAAATTAACACACTAATCTGGTTCAGTTTTCAGTATCATTCAGTAGATCAAAATATAAACCAAATATTTTTGCAAAATAAATCAGGTATACACATATAAATTAAATACAAATTACATAAAGAAATATACAAATTAAAAAAATAAACAAAAATATAGCAGTGTTACTTGCCTCGGTTTGATCTCGAATATTCGGTTCGAATTCTCGGTTCGGTTTGATTTTTCCTTTTTCTTTCTCTTTTATTTTATTTTTTATTTTTTTTTTCTCCTCTCTCTTTTCTTTTCCTCTGCTCCTCTGCTGCTGATTTGGCCGAGAGGGGAAGAAAGAAGAGAGAGGAAGAAAGAAGAGCGTGAAGTGTTTTGTAGAGGGAAAATAATTCAAGGCTAATTTGGTAATTTGCCACCATCAATCCCCATGCCACCATCAATTCCCCATTTGACAGCAAGCTAAATACCTTGTCACCCTCAATTCCCCTTTTGACAGCTCAAACCGACACCCTTTTTAGGTGTGCCCTTAGAAATTTGTTTTAGAATAGGGTGTGTAAAAAGAAATTTCTAATTTATTTAATATTTTATTATTTACGACTCAGGTAAATATTTTTCAAATACTACCAAATTTATGTAGGACGTAGTGCTCAACGATGGGAACACTACAAAATTATTCGTTTGTTGTTTCGATGTCCGGAATAAATGAACTGAAATTCCGAAGAAATTAGAAGAATAAATTTAATATTATTAAATTAACAATTTTGGGAGTATTTTTCGGCCTCGTAAGAAAAATCTCCAAAATCCTAAATATTACAAAACTAATAATCGCGAAAACCGAATGTCATTTGGGTTTGTGGCTTTAAAGTTATGTTAACCGAAAGTTATTTCGGTATCCAAAATTGACTTCGGTGGACTTATTCGGCACCACTGGTCTCAAGAGAGCAATACAGGTAGCTCGAAATTTGGAGTATTACATTCTTCCCACCTAATAAAAAAATTTTGTCCTCGAAATTTAATTGGTGTTTTAATCATGAGAAAGGGTATATGTATTTTATTATGATGTCCTTTTCAAGCTCCCAAGCTGAATCTCTTAGTGATTGTATATCACATAAAATAAGAACTAATAATGTTATTTTATCTTTCAAGACTTCTTTCATTGGTTAATAGTCCTTACATATCGCTTCTCATATTTTTGTTTCATTTCTTCCATAACAATCACCAAACTTTAAGCATTTTCTCTAGTCTATTTTTGGTAGATTCACTAATTTATACTTCTAACTAAGCGCTTTCTCAATTATGATCATCATGAACGACTTCTGTTTTTGATAGGAATGATAATGGATAGTCAGGATTCCCAATTTATTCTTGAAACTTTATTTAGGTGAAGGAATACAAAAGTAAGACAGGGTTTAATCAGGAATAGCTGTTACCAATTTTGTGTGCCACGCCATCCTGATTATATAATAGAAAAGATACAAGTGACAAGTATTTTTATAGAGTCCATTCCTATCGTCTTATTACATATTGTAATGGATTTTATAAGAGAAAATAAATTAGAACTATTACAATACCGAAATAACAAAACTATACATGGTAGGGATATAAGATAAAAGTGAGTACATGACTACAAAATTCAATCACACACGATGATCTTATCAAGTGACTGCAATTGTTGGCGCCAGAGAATATCTCTCTACAATTGCCTCGCCGACTCAATAAGACTTGTGATTTATAAAGGCTCAGGACATGATCGTATTATGATAATATTCATATAGAAGATATAAAATATCAAATGGAAATGATCAACAAAAAGTAATGGAATTGGAAGATCATTTGGAAAGATAAATTTAACTTGAGTAACAAGATATAATGTCATATTCTAGTTTGAATTTTTTTTTCATTATCAATTTCTTGTCCTCTACCTTCTACTTAACTAATTCTATAAAATTCCCAATTCTAAGATTTTTTTTTTTATATTTTTTACACTTATTCTTCCATAGGTTGTTTTTTTTTTTTCTAATTCATTTGACTAGTTAATCTCGCCAACTATAATTACTCAGTCAAGGCTACAAATATTGATTATTATAATTCATCAACACTTATATCTCATCAATCTTCAAGAAAAAAATACAAGTAATTTTTTTTTTTTAAGTAAACCTAAGGGCAAGTTTCAAATTCAATTATCCTTCCATTTTATGTCAATACATCATATCCCTATCCATTTATACTTAGCAAGTTTGCGTAAAATTCTCTATCATTAGTCACTAAGGGACATATGATTGATATTATTCCATAACGAAGAAGATATAAACCAATAATGGATTCCAAAGATAGACATTTCAAATAAATTTGATATGGTAGGATAGGTACGATACTAGATTTGATAGGTATCAAATAATAAGAAACAATTATTACGAATAAGTCACAGACATGTTCTTATGTGGCAGTAGTCCTATGGTCTTCCACCTAAATCTAGGCTCTGATACCACCCTGTAACGCCCCCGTTTTTCAGCTGCTTCCAATAACGGAGGACGTTACTTATTACTTGCACTAGACAACCCAACAGTCACAGGATCTTTGAATAACCGTAACTACTGCAACAATCAGATGAATAAATAACATGTCTGAAATTGAAAAGATTTCATTTATACAAAAAGTTCATTACATAAAATTGCACATTGCTCTAAATATGAACACAAAAGAAGCAAAGGAGAAAAGCAGTGTCAAGACAAAGATATACAAGATTCTTCGAAATTTACTTCACTATTTAATATTGCTCGGTCTGATCGATGAAGTACTGATCCTTAGTCGAGGCTGGTTCTCCTTCTTGGTCCTCTAAACCTAGGTTCGAAACCTAGGGGATTAAACCCAGCAAATAACACAAGGAAAATATATGTGTACTATTACAGTACTAAAGATAAAAGTATGTAAATGAATAAAATGTGTTCATTGGGAATATCTCAGAAAAATGCAATTAGATCGTGATAATATTGAACAGTCACGTGAATAATGAAAAATATAACAGCAAGGTTATATAAGTCATTTGCAAATAACATGTAAATATCATGTAAAGATCATATCTTGTAAAAATGTCAAGTCTAAGTCAAATCTTTGTTAGCATTTGAAACTAAATAATGGATATGATAGCGCGCAGTTTCCGTATTGTATAAGTGCCCGTGCATACCCGAGACCCGGCCTCAAACCCATGGCGCTGAACCATGACACACCGCTAGGTGTTCAAGTCAAACCCTGTACTATAAAACAGTATGGACATCACTCTTATAGTGACTCATGTATCAGACGGTGGCGCAGTACCACCTAGTGCTGCTGCAGTAAAAGTTCTCAGCATCTCAATCAAGAATTTGGCCAATAAAATCCTTGTACAATACAGTTCTTATCCATCATGTAGTTTCTCCCATCCCCGTGTTTATAATGAATTATGCACATGAAAATTTTATAATCCTTTTTTAATTGTTTTTCAATTCATGATAACATACTTGCATTTGCATGACTGTACATGACATATAGTGTCATAACACATGATCTGTAATATTAAAACACATGACTTGTAATATCAAAGCACGTGACATGTAAAACACATGACTTGTAATATCAAAACTCATGACATGTAAAACACATGACTTGTAGCATGATAAATTAACACATGATATATTAGTACACATGATTTGTAATACCAAGGCACATGACTTGTAGTATGATAGATGTTAGTGCACAATTGTAACACAATGCATATCATCAAAATTATTACAATAATCTGGTTTCATTCTCAGTGTCAATTAATAACCCAATTTGGGAATCAAGTGAATTATATAATAATCCTGCATTATTTTTAAATCCAACATATGTATTTATTACATTTTCAGGCTCAATCATATATATTATGCATTTCTCTTTTAATTGAAATCTAATTTATTACTATTATGAATTATGTCTAATTAATCCAAACTAAGTCCAATTTAAATCTCTCAATTATTTAATCCATCAAGACCAAGCCCAGTAAATTCCTACTTTTTCATATCTTTATTTTAATTTTATTTTCATTTTCTTTTCTGTCCAGCCTAGGCCCAAGCCTACTCATTTTTATTTTCTTTTTCTTTTTCTTTTACTGGGCTGGGCTGGGCTGGCCGGCTCAGTGTTTTTATTATTTTTTTCTATATATATATATATATATTATTTTTTTCTGGCCCAAGTTAAATCCAGCCCATCTTTCTTTTTCTTTTCCTTTTAATTTCTCATGGGCTGGGCCAGGTCCACTCCCTATTTCTAATTTTTTTTTCTTTCTCTTTTTTTTTTTCTTTATCTTCTGGGCTGGGCCAGGCCCAGTTCCATGTTTTTTTTTCTCTTTTCTTTTTTTCCCTTCTGGGCTGGGCCAGGCCCAGTTCCTTTTTTTTCTTTTTCTTTTTCTTCTTTCGGCCCACCTCTTCTCTTCTTCCTATTCTCTCTTCTTTTTCCCCAAGATTTGCATGCAAAACTATTATTTGCATGCAAACCAAAATTTGCATGGATTTTTCTTGTACGGATTTTTTTTTCTTTTAAATAAAAAAATAAACAAATATTATAATATTTATATATATCAAAATTAACACACTAATCTGGTTCAGTTTTCAGTATCATTCAGTAGATCAAAATATGAACCAAATATTTTTGCAAAATAAATCATGTATACACATATAAATTAAATACAAATTAAATAAAGAAATATACAAATTTAAAAAATTAACAAAAATATAGCAGTGTTACTTGCCTCGGGTTGATCTCGAATATTCGGTTCGAATCCTCGGTTCGGTTTGATTTTTCCTTTTCTTTCTCTTTTATTTTATTTTATTTTTATTTTTTTTTCTCCTCTCTCTTTTCTTTTCCTCCGCGCCTCTGCTGCTGGTTTGGCCGAGAGGGGAAGAAAGAAGAGAGTGAAGTGTTTTGTAGAGGGAAAATAATTCAAGGCTAATTTGGTAATTTGCCACCATCAATTCCCCATGCCACCATCAATTCCCTATTTGAAAGCAAGCTAAATACCTTGCCACCCTCAATTCCCCTTTTGACAGCTCAAACCGACACCCTTTTTAGGGTGTGCCCTTAGAAATTTGTTTTAGAATAGGGTGTGTACAAAGAAATTTCTAATTTATTTAATATTTTATTATTTACGACTCAGGTAAATATTTTCCAAATACTACAAAATTTATGTAGGACGTAGTGCTCGACGAGGGGAACACTACAAAATTATCCGTTTGTTGTTTCGATATCCGGAATAAATGAACTGAAATTCCGAAGAAATTAGAAGAATAATTTTAATATTATTAAATTAACAATTTTGGGAGTATTTTTCGGCCTCGTAAGAAAAATCTCCAAAATTCTAAATATTACAAAACTAATTATCGCGAAGACCGAATGTCATTTGGGTTTGTAGATTTAAAGTTATGTTAACCGAAAGTTATTTCGGTGTCCAAAATTGACTTCGGTGGACTTATTCGGCACCACTGGTCTCAAGAGAGCAATACAGGTAGCTCGAAATTTGGGGTATTACATCTTTTCATCCCCTTCTTTTTTTCTTTCCTTATTTTGATAATGAATAAGATTATTTTTGTTGCTTTCTTGCTTTTTCTATTTTGTCCTGCAAACAAAATAAATATTTCAATTAGTTTCAATATATTGCCTTATTTTGAAAATTTTTGTGTGATGTGCTTGTGTTCTTATAATGAATGTTTTGATGATATTTGTAAGGATTGGCTTTGATGGGGGTTCGTGGTTGATTTTTGAAAAGGAGATTTTCGATATGTGGAGCTTGCTAAGCTTATGTCACTTTCATAGCAAGGTGAATTTTTGATGATCGTTATAGAATGATTCACTTGGATAACAGCAGAATTGATGTGAGAATTTGAATTATAGGTTTGTGGATTTTTGGAGGGTAGAGTTACATAAGATGGAACTTGCTATCGATATAGTGTGGCCATAACAACTTTAGTTTGGATGTTTGATATGAGAGTGACTTGCCTGGATAACAAACAGAGTCCGGGTGATTCGTCTGGATAACAGACACAATTGATTCGAGATTAGCGAGTTACTCGCTTGGAAAGTAGACAAAGCCAGTGATCGGGTCATGATCACAAGGCTGCAGATAGAGATATGACTGATATGCCTATAGGGTGATTTGCCTGAAAAGCAGACATAATCAGTGATCGAGTCAGGATCATAGGGTAACTTGTTTGGAAAGCAGACAGAGTTCGTGATTGGGTCAGGATCACAAAATCATAGACATATGCATGATGACATGCCTACGGTTTTTCCTAGAAAGCAGATAGAATCAGTGATCGGGTCAGGACATGGGGTGACTTGCCTAGAAAGCAGACAGAGCTGGTGATCAGATCAAGATCACAAGACCATAGACAGAGATATAACTGACATGTCTACGGTGTGATTCACTTGGAAAGTAGAATCAATGACCGGATTCGGATCATGGGGTGACTTGTTTGGAAGGCAAACAAATCTAGTGATCGGGTTAGGATCACAAAACAATTGTTCTCAAAGTGTATATGGGATAATTTGTGAGATGAGTGAGATGGTTTAAATCTCACTATCAGAGGTGAGAGCTTAACATAACAGGTTTATGGAATTTTTAGCAAACCCCCAGCTATTAACGGATTTGAAGTATCTTTATCAATCGTAGTTCGTGTTGGGCTAGCCTTACTATTCCCCTCAATATGATGAGTTGTCGAGGATTTTGTTTGGGTTTAAATGCTAAATGTTTTCTCTCCTCATTGCTTTTTGAGCTTTTGGCTATTGATTTCATACTTTTACCCTTAGTACGATAGGATTGATGAGAAATTTTAAGTTTCTCTTTATGCTGCTTTGGCGGCATTGGGCGACAAAACTATTACGTATACATTTGTATATATGTATTTACATATGTTTTTTTGAGGAACTATATTTTTATATGTAGTATTTCTTTAGAAATTTGTCAATGATAGGCATTATCATTCTTTCACCATCTTGGTTGATTAGATGATAAGCTCCATTTGAGTAGACAGTTTCCACCATGAAGGGTCCTTTCCACTAAAGTTCAAACTTCCCTTGGGTCTTATGAGTTATGACCATTGGTCTTTTAACAACTATGACCAAGTCTCCTTCTTTCAAAGTTCTTCATTTAACTTTCTTGTTGAAAGCTTTCAAAATGCGTGCCTATTATAGTTCAATTTGCTGTTGCGCTTTCAAACGTTTCTCATCCAATATTTCTAATTCTAGAAGCCGCCATCGGTGTTGTTTTTGTGATCAATCTTGTGATCGGGTCAGGATCACAAGACCGTAGATAGAGATATGGTTGACATGCTTATAAGGTAATTCGCCTGGAAAACAGATAAAATCAATGATCGAGTCAGGATCATAGGGTAACTCGTCTGAAAAGCAGATAGAATTGGTGATTGGGTCAGGATCACAAAACCATAGACATAGGTATGACTAACATGCCTACGGGTGATTTTCCTAGAAAGAAAACATAATCAATAATCGGTTCAGGATCATGGGGTGACTTGTCTGGAAAACAGACAGAGCTGGTGATCAGGTCAGAATCACAAGACCATAGATAGAGGTATGACTGACATGCCTACGGTATGATTCACCTGGAAAGCAGAATCAATGATCGGATCAGGATTATGGAATGACTTCTTGGAAGGCAGACAGAGCCGGTGATCGGGTTAGGATCACAAAATAATTGTTGTCAAAATGTATATGGGATAATTTATGAGATGAATGAGATGGTTCAAATCTCACTATCAGAGATGAAAGCTTAATATAACAGGTTCATGGGATTTTTAGCGACCCCCTATTAACAAATTTGAAGTGTCTTTACCAATTGTTGTTCGTGTTGGACTAGTCATACTATTCCCCGCAGTATGATGAGTTATCGAGAATTTTGTTTGGGCTTAAATACCAAATGTTTCTTCTTCTCATTGGTTCTTGAGATTTTGGCTGTTGATTTCATACTTTTACCCCTAGTACGATATGGTTGACGAGAAATTTTAAGTTTCTCTTTCCACTGCTTTGTCGGCATTAGGCAGTAAAACTATTACGTATACATTTGTATGTATGTATTTACATACGTTTTTTTTTTTTTGAGGAACTATATTTTTATACATAATATTTCTTTAGAAATTTTCCATTGATAGGCATCATCATTTTTTTACCATCTTAGTTGATTAGACGATAAGTTTCATTTGAGTAGGCAGTTTCCACCATGAAGGGTCCTTTCCACTTAAGTTCAAACTTCCCTTGGGTCTTATGAGTCATGACAACTGGTCCTTTAACAACTAAGACCAAATCTCCTTCTTTGAAAGTTCTTCATTTAACTTTCTTGTTGAAGGCTTTCGAAATGCTATAGTTCAATTTGCTGTTGCGCTTTCAAACGTTGCTCATCTAGTATTTCTAATTCTCGAAGTCGTCGCCGGTGTTGTTCTTATGTCGTCATTTCTATAGCTAGTGTGACTTGTAAAGATGGTATTTGGATTTCACATGGCAAGACAGCTTCGCATCCATATACTAAAGTGAATGATGTAGCCTTTGTTGGAGTTCAAACCGTGGCTCGGTAAGCCCACAGGCTCTCTCCCAACTTCTCATCCCAATCACGCTTGCTAGAGGACACGAAGTTTTGAAGGAGCTTGATGATAGTCTTATTGAAGGCTTCGACTAATCTATTTGCTACCGGGTTGTATGGTGTGGATGCAATATTATGGATTTTGAACTTACTATAGAATCGCATAAATCCCTAGCTGGCAAATTTGGGACCATTATCATGGATAATTTGCCTTAGCACTCCAAAGTAGTATATCACATAGTGTTTGATAAATTTAAAGACATTTATTGTCTTGACTTCTCTCATAGGGATGGCTTCAGCCTATTTGGAAAAATTGTTAGTTATAGCGAGTATAAATTGGTGCCCTTTAGATGATGGAGGAGTCATCAGATCAATGATGTTCATACCCCAGGCTGCAAATGGCTAGCTAGCGACAGAATTGTGTAGATATTCCGATGGTTAGTGAACGAAATTGACATGTATTTGGTAGATGTGGCAGCATTTTGCATAATTTACTACATTCGTGATCATCTTCGACAAAAAATAACCAAGTCTTCTTATACAATCCCATAATTTTGGCTATGGCTGGTGGGCCCCATAGGTACCGCTGTGTGTCTCTTCAACTACTTCATTGGCCTCTTTCTTCGAAAGGCAGTGTAGTAGAATATTGTCATGTGATTTCTGGTACAATGCACGCAATGCTACATTGTAGTAGTATTTGCATATCTTCTATCTAAATGAAGCCGCCTCTTTAGGGTCTTCTGAGAGTATTTTATACAATGCATAGTCTATTAGAGAGAAGCGCTAATCGCGAGGTTTGAGTTTCAATCCAATTTGGTGTACCTCTTCTTCTTCGAATAGTGTCTTTGGGTGCAAAAGGTCCCGACCCCCTATTGAGATCTGTTTACTAGTCCCAGGTGGCACGGCTAAGGTTGTGGCCAAAGATGCAAGAGCATCTGCATACACGTTCTTGTGTCTGGGCAC
Source organism: Dracaena cambodiana (assembly GCA_036321105.1). Classification (NCBI taxonomy): domain Eukaryota; kingdom Viridiplantae; phylum Streptophyta; class Magnoliopsida; order Asparagales; family Asparagaceae; genus Dracaena; species Dracaena cambodiana. The sequence continues at coordinate 12,445,336 of JAYEPQ010000020.1, read as the reverse complement.
ATGACCGATGTGGAATCATTCAAACTTGTTGGTTAGCCTAATTGCTGCTTTAAAATAGGAGATGAGATCTTCATGCTTCACCTCATATTCTCCAGTCATTTGGTTGACAATGAGTTTGGAGCCTCCATATGCCTCAAGGCATTTTACCCCCAGTTGCCAAGTTATTTGGAGACTAAAAATAAGTGTATTGTATTATGCAACGTTATTTGTGCATGATTCAGTAAGTGAATCCCCTTGGGTATCACATGTTTAGGGGGACTTATCAATACTACCCCACTCCGGCTGCAGTACTTCTTGCCGCACCATCAAAGAACAATTGCCAGGTCTAATCTTGATCAACTAGATTGGCCTGAGTGGTTTTGTCAGTGACACCATTGTGGAGTTTTGAGTTCTCTGGAATAGGATGTTCTGCAAGAAAGTCTGCTATTGCATGTCCTTTCACTGCCCTCTAGGGAGCAAAATGTATATCATACGGTGATAGGAGAAGTGCCCAATATGCTAATCTCTCATTCAACACACCTAGTTTTGTCATGAGTAATTTCAATAGGTTAACCCGAGAGACAACATGAATTGTCTGTCCGGTTATATAGTATTGCATTTTCTAGATTGCAAATACTCAAGCCAAGCGCTCTTTCTCGATCATGTTGTATCTGTGTTCAATGCTAATTATAGTGCGACTTAAATAATAGATGGCCTATTCTTGACCTTGTTCATTGTGCTGTGCTAATAGAGCTCCAAGGGCATGGTCCATCGCCCTACATAGATGAGAAAGGTTTCCCTAGCACTGAAGTCGTTAGAACAGGTGGATTAATGAGATAATTCTTTATGTCGTCAAAAGCCTGCTGACATGCTTTATCCCAGATGAACGACACCCACTTCTTCATGAGTCTTGTGAGCGACTGGCAATGTCCCAACAAATTTCTCTTGTAACCCTCTAAGTTCTTTTAGATTACGAGGTGGCTGTATTTCCTGAATTGCCTTAACTTTGTTAGGGTTAAGGTGGATTCCCTTTGAGGTTATAACAAACCCCAAGAATTTGCCACCAGATACTCCTAGGAAAGATTTAGTGGGGTTCCTTTTTAACTGATACTTCCTTATGATGTAAAACATAGTTCGTAAGTCCTTTAGCTAATCTTCTTCTTCTTACTTTTGATCGCCAGGTCATCTACGTAACGTTTTATAGTCTTTCGCAGATATTTTTGGAAGATAACACTCATTACTTGTTGGTAAGTAGCTGATGAGTATCATATATTGTATTTTTCCTCCCATACTTTATCTATTTTTTTATATAAATAAATACTACTCGGGTATTTTTAGTGTCTTTTTCAGATAATTCGATTCATACAAGGAGATGGTATGAAATTAGAGTTGGAGTAGGAAATCAAAATCCGAAAAGTTACTAAAGTGGCAAGACTACGAGACCACGATGCTGCAGAGAGTTAAAGTGTAATACAATCTTCAAAATAAACTCAAAAAGAGAAAATACACGAGGGGAAGAAAACTCAAAAATTATTTAATTATTTTTACCGCTATTTAGCGGTAAATATAGCTAAATGGTGGCCCAATGTGGGCCCCACAACCAAAGTTTTCTCCCGTGACTTCATTGTAATTTTTTAGTTTTTTATTTCTGCTAAAATTAGGGTTTGATTTCCGAAACCTATATATTAGCCGTATCCTTGTATTCTAGAGAGAATCCGGTAAGTTTTGTACTCGTTTTAAATTAATAAAATCAGGATTTTGCTGAAGGGGTGGCGGCCATAATACCGTGCTCCAGAGGTAAGCCGGTATTTTCTAATCTTTATTTGCTTTCTAGATAGAGTTAATTGCTTTCTAGTTTAGATTTATTTACTTTCTAGATTAGATTTAATTGCGTTCATGAATAAAAGTAGGATTTTGCTTGTTAAAATTATGGATAGCTAATTTTCTTTAGCCCTAAGATGTAGATGACGTTAGTTTAATAGATCTAACATGGATTTATCTCATCTTCTTTCTAAAAAGAAATAAAGTTATGATTTTTCTATAAATAAATAAAAGATAGAGTTCACAAATCATAATTCTTTGATAGATTATGCTTAATTAATATTTTGATAATCTATGTTTAGATGAAGTTAGGAATTATTATTCTTTGTTTATTTTTTAGAATTATCAATAAAGATTTTCCTATAAATAAATTGAATTGGATAAACTTGTGAATCTAATTTTTTTGATAGGTTATACTTAAGTTCGGTCTTTTGATAGCCTATGCTTAGATTAAGGTTTGAAGTTTATCTCTTTGCTTTTGTTTATAAGATTTTCTACTTGATATAATTTATTTTTAAGAAAGATATTATCTTTGATGGTCTATACTTGCACATCACTTGATAGGTCATATTTAGAGGCACTTGATTAAAATCAAATTAAAAAGATTACCTTTTTAATATGTTACTTAACCGTACATAATTAAAAAGATAGGAAGAAAGAGATAATTTATTGTTAGACTATTATTCTAATGGATTCAAAATTCTAGGCTAATCTCTAGAATTTAAAACTCATCCTTCCAACTTAGAATTTTTTGTTAATCCCCTAGAATTAAAAAAATAGTAAGAATCGCAAAATATTTTAGATCCCTGTGGGACGACCTGTACAGCGCTATATCGATACTGTGCGCTTGTAGTAAATTATCACATGAAGTTTTTGGCACCGTTGCCGGGGATCGACGGTATTTTTCTTACTTTTTCTAAAGGTTTACGGGTTAACAGTGTGTGTTGAGTGTGCAGAGAATAGAAATTGCAGATACAGAAAGACAAAAAGGATCAGAAGAGCCTCTGGACTAAGCAGTAGAAACCAAAGAGTCAAACTCTTTGGTTTAGCCGCTATTTTGGCGGCCAAAACCGCCAATTGGTGGCAAATAAAGGTAATTCTGAACCCAAATTTCCTCCTGTTCTGTGATTTAGTTCCGCTGGTTTTGTAAAAAAAAAAAATTCAAAAAAAACAATCAATTTTTTTCCTTTTCGTCTCTCTACCTCTCCACCTTTTTCAAATAATAAAAAAATTAAAAAAAACTTTTTCAAAATCAAACTGGTTGCTATCATTGTCGTGATCCATATCATAATTATTATCAGTGTCCATGAATAGGAAGTTCGCTAGGATTAGGTCATAATCAAATTCACAACACATATAATGAACCTACGAGCGCTTCTTATACACAAAATTGCAATTATGAATAGATGAATAATTCTAATTTTGCATATAATCAAGAGCCATACAAAGAGAGTTCTCCATCTGATCCTTTCTTTATGGGCTATTCATCTTCATGTTCTACATTCAATCATAAACAAGATATTCAATTGAACATATTAGATAAAAGATTAAAAAGATTAGAAGCAAACTATGTATGTCATGAGAATATACCTTCAACCACTTCATATCTGTTATCAAATATGCACACAGATCTATCATATCCACCATCAAATTTCACTCATAATCTTGAGATGCAATCATTGGAAGAAAATGAGGAAAATTACAATCATGAGTCTGAGGAACGAAGACGTAGAATAGAGAAAGGTATAGAAGTTTTGCCACAATCATCCTCTCAAACTGCAGCTTGTATGAAAGATCTTCTCAAAACGATTTCTCAAATTAAACTTTTTGTAGATCAACCATCTAATAGTTTAAACATATTTGACTCCAACGAGCAACCACTCCAATCATCTTTTGAAGTAGATATGATTCAAAATGAATTAGATAATTTTGTGCATGATGAGTCTATAATTCAACATTATAATCAACTTATTTTAGACCATTGTGAAATAATTATGAAGAAATTTGTGATAAAGAAAAAAATTTGCATGGTGATTTGTCTCATGATGAGCTTGCTAGTGATACATTATCATTTGATTCTTTTGATGGAAATTGTGAAGAAAGTTGTGAAAAAGAATTTTTATCCCTTAATAATAACTTGACTAATGATAAGTCCACTAGCATAGCATTTTCTTTTGAGAATTTTGATGACAGGATTGAAGAAAATTTGCATGACAAGCCTATAATACTTGAAGATTGGAAGGAACTACAAAAGGAAGAGATTATGGTACCTAATAATTTAAAAGGACGATCCAAAATTGAGCTCATGATTCCGCAACATCAAAGTGAGTATACTATTTCACAAGTTGATAAAACCAAAATACTTACTGCTATGAAAGGTGCTTGTGGGTCAAATATCGACGATAAAGGTACGATTTCCAACTTCAAAATTATATTATTGAATAAAAAAAAGAAAGGTAGAAATAAATTAAGAAAAATAAAAAATAAGATGGAGAGATTAAATGCAAAACTGACAAAAAGGCTAAGTTCATCCATGTTAAAACGTAAAAGAACACATTATGAGAGTGGAAAGCGCTCAAGAGGTCGTAACCATTTGAATTTCATAATTAGTGTATAATATTTGCATAATAGTTTTGTTTTTTATTTTACCACCCTTGGTTTGTGTATAAGGGCATACACAAGTTTAGGTGTGGGGGAGTGGATTAGGAGATTTTTATTTTTTAGGATTTTATTTTTATTATTAGGATTTTTTTTAGATTTTTGGATTTCTTTATTTTACACTTTGGGTAGTTTTTAGGGTAACTAACTAAAAAAATAATTAAGAAAAACTAAAAAAAACTGAAAAAAAAGAAAAAAATTGAAAAAAATAATTTATGTATTTTTATCAATAGATCAATCTAATTACAAATAAAGGAACAAATTTAGATTTAAAATTGGATAGCAGAGTAGATTTGATGATACACTTTGAATTTTATGAAAAAGATCAAAATCCGAAAAATAAATATTACTAACAGTAGTTTTGAAGCAAGTATAGATCTATTTTTCACTTCATAATAGTTTATTATGTTAAGGAAAAAGATGATAACGATTGAGTAAGTCTTCTCTCTCTAAACAAAAAAAGAAAAAAAAGAAAAAAAAGTGAGAATAAAATAATGGGGTGAGCCTGGTATTAAGACAATAGCCTCGAGAGTGATAAAATAATGGGGTGCGCCTAGTATTAAAGCAATAGCCTCAAGAGTGAAAAAAAAAAGAGTATGATCTGAGTAATCGGGTACTTTGCGCCTAAGTAAGCGTAAATATTCGCATGAAAAGTTAAATATTCTAAAAAAAAGAAAAAGAAAAAGAAAAGAGTATGAAACAAGTAATCGGGTATATTGCGCCTAAGCAAACGTGAATATTCGCATGAAAGGTGAAATATTTTTAAAAAAAAAAGAAAAAAAATTTTGTTATGAGAGAGGAAACGAATCATGAGTTAGAGTTGGAGTCCAAGGCCGAAATAAACTATCACACGTGCACGTAGTTGTATAGGAGCCAATGAATTATCTGTTAGTGGGTATTGAAAGATAGGATTTAAATTTTTGATTAAAATGATATGTGTATCTGATATGACACTCGATTTGAAAATTGATAATCTAAATGCATTCTTGAGTTTGTATATTAGTGAGATTAATTGATGAAAATATCATTAAAAAAAGATTTTTCTTTTCTTTTGTATAAATTTTTTATTTTTCTTGATTTTCGGTTATCCTTATTTTTCTTTTCTTTATTCCTTAACATATTTTCTTCATGAATTTTGTGGGTATATTTACTGCAAACCCTCACGAGACAACACTCGTCCACTACGGTGATCTAGAGATTTAAAGGCTTGTTGCACATGCTAAGTGCAATCGCGATTCCTGCGAAAGTGAGTTAGGATTTTTATTTTTTATTTTAGGTTTAGGTTTTCCTCGAGGACTAGCAAAAGATAGGTGTGAGGGTGTAATGAGTATTATATATTGTATTTTTCTCCCATATTTTATCTATTTTTGTATATAAATAAATGCTACTCGGGTATTTTTAGTGTCCTTTTCAGGTAATTCGATTCATACAAGGAGATGGTATGAAATTAGAGTTGGAGTAGAAAATCAAAGTTCGAAAAGTTTCTAAAGTGGGCAAGACTACGAGACCACGATCCTGCAGAGAGTCAAAGTGCAATACAGTCATCAAAATAAACTCAAAAGGAGAAAATACACGAGGGAAAGAAAACTCAAAAATTAATTAATTATTTTTACCACTATTTAGCGGTAAGTGCAGCTAAATGGCGACCCAATGTGGGCCCACAACCTGAGTTTTCTTCCGTGAATTCGTTGTAATTTTGTAGTTTTTCAGTTTTGCTAGAATTAGGGTTTGATTTCTGAAGCCTATATATTGGCCGTATCCTTGTATTCTAGAGAGAATCCGGTAAGTTTTGTACTCGTTTTAAATTAATAAAATTAGGCTTTTGCTGAAGAGGTGGCGACCACAATACCGTACTTCAAAGGTAAGCCATTATTTTCTAATCTTTATTTGCTTTCTAGATAGAGTTAATTGCTTTCTAGTTTAGATTTATTTGCTTTCTAAATTAGATTTAATTACATTCATGAATAAAAATAGGATTTTGCTTGTTAAAATTATGGATAGCTAATTTTCTTTAGCCCTAGGATGTAGATAAAGTTAGTTTAATAGATCTAACATGGATTTATCTCATTTTCTTTCTAAAAAGAAATAAAGTTATGATTTTCTATAAATAAATAAAAGATAGAGTTCACAAATCATAATTCTTTGATAGATTATGCTTAATTAATATTTTGATAATCTATGCTTAGATGAAGTTTGGAATTCTTATTCTTTGTTTATTTTTTAGAATTATCAATAAAGATTTTCCTATAAATAAATTGAATTGGATAAACTTGTAAATCTAATTTTTTTTATAGGTTATACTTAAGTTCGGTCTTTTGATAGCCTATGCTTAGATTAGGGTTTGAAGCTTATCTCTTTGCTTTTGTTTATAAGATTTTCTACTTGATATAATTTGTTTTTAAGAAAGATGTTATTTTTGATGGTCTATACTTGCATATCACTTGATAAGTCATACTTAGGGGCACTTGATTAAAATCATTAAAAAGATTACCTTTTTAATATGTTACTTAACCGTGCATAATTAAAAAGATAGGAAGAAAGACATAATTTATTGTTAGACTATTATTCTAATGAATTCGAAATCCTAGGCTAATCTCTGGAATTTAAAACTCATCCTTCCAACTTAGAATTTTTTGTTAATCCCCTAGAACTAAAGAAATAGTAAGAATTGCAAAACATCTTAGATCCCTGTAGGACGACCTGTACAGCGCTACATCGATACTGTGCGCTTGCAGTAAGTAGCCCCAGCGTTCTTTAGTCCGAAAGGCATCATTGTATAATAATATACACCCAGCGGAATTCTAAAGGCTGTGTGCTTCTCATCTTGAAGATGCATCTTGATGTGCTTATATCCTGAGAAACCATCTATAAAGATCATTCTTTGTCTATCATGACATCAGTTATCGATAATGGAAGTTCATTTTTAAGGCAAGCGGCATTGAGATCTTAGAAATCTATGCATATCCAGATCTTGCTATTCTTTTTAAGTACGGGATGATATTTTACCCAATCAGGATGTTGCTCCTCATGAATGAAGCCTGAATCCACGAGCTTCTTCACTTCAACTTCTATTGCTTCCATTAATTCTGGGCGAAAGCATCTTTATTACTGTTTTACTGGTTTAACTCCTGGCTTGATATTGAGCGGGTGGACTAAGACTTCTGAATCTAAGCCCAGCATATCCTCATAATTCCAAGTGAAGACGTCGATGTATTCTCTTATTAGAGCCAATAGGTTTTCTTTCTCGGATGAAGTCAGACTCTCACTTATAAAGATGGGCTTTAAATTTTCTTGGTCCAGTGGGTGGTTCTCATTGCTTGAAAAGAATGTCCTATTGGGCTTCCATCTGTTGAACCCATGGATCTTCTAGTGAGGGAGGCGGATTATCATCTTCTGCATTGAAGCTTGCCGATGTCATGTTTGATATAAGAGCTTGGAATATTGCTTCTGTATTTATGTCTGAATCCCAATCTGTTATGTCCTTGTAACATTCTAGATTGATCAGCTGTTTTAGCTCTGCTTCTGAGGGCGTGACATGATCCAACCGCCTGTGAGTTTTATGGTAATAATTAGGATTATTCCCTTTCGGTACATACGAGCGTAAAGGATCTCTCCTTCCTTTACAAAAATTCAGGCCTTATTTGAAAGTTAAGTCATAACCTATCTTCCTCATCATTTAACGAGAATTTAGTTCATGAAGTTCGACGTGTGGTGATTTTTGGTTATCACTATTGTTACTTAGGTTTGGATTGGATTGCGATTCAACTCTCCCAAATATTATGAGATGTTGGTCTGGCCTTCGAGGAGACACTTCAAAAACAACACCTTTTGGATCAGCTTTTTTTGATTGTGTAGCCAGTGATGATCGTATCGGTAAGTGAAAGATCGTCAAAGTCTCTAATTCAGATAAGGTATCTACCTCTGTGCTAGTGCAGGAGGGCACATAATATGAAGCAATAGTAGGCAAATAAGTAAATCCTACGTTGTCATTAATGACCTATTCGCTTGCATCATCGGTGACACTAAATACATTCTCTTTATCTATATCAATTACAAATGGATTTATTTCATACTCAAAATCATCATCCTCGTCGAGCTCGGACTCGGAATCTGCTTCGTTGTCACTGTCATAGCTTTCTTTTGCAGGCTCCTTGGAGGTCTCATGGGCATCTCGATATAGCATGGTATTCATAAAATAATTCTCCAACTCCCTGAACGATTACTTTTCTGCTATCAATGTATGAACCTTTCCATTTTCATTAAAATACTTTATGCATTGATAGAGTGTTGCTAGCACCACCATATTGATATGGATCCATGGGTGTCCAAGCAGGATGTTATATGACGTGTCGACATCGATGATGTAACACATGACTTCTATCTTTAGATCTCCAATTTGGCATTGAAGTCGTATCTTGCCCAAGGAATGACAGCCATCGTATTGAATCCATAAATGGTGGTGTTAATGGGTGTCAGCCAACTAAAGGGGATGCCCAAAAATTGTATCAACCTTCGAGGGATGATGCTTAATGCAAAATCGGGATCAACATGAATCCGGTTCACTTTCGCTGAACTGACATACCTCGAATAGTATAGAGGTCTATTATCCTTCAAATTTTTTATCTGCATATCTTCGGGTGAAAAAGTTATATATGGGATTTTCCTCGTTGTTTGGTGATAGCTCGGGCAAGAATCTTCTTCATCGATAGACGGTTCTGCGATCTGTACAAGAAAGGTCTCCAGATCAGCTAAGGCCTCCCTCAGTGCATCTCTTGTTACTTTCAACAGCTGTAGAAGCTCATACAAAGTAATTCGAGTAGAAATATTGGCTAACCGAGCTAGTACGTTGAATCGAAATGGTACCCCCATGCCTCACTATCCTTTTTCGAATCCTTAAGCTGAGTTCTTTCTGCTTAGCTGGGGGTGCTTCAGGTGCTTCTACGATTTACTTGGCCCAACTTTTGAACAGTCTTTAAGGTAATTCTTTCCGGACTAGGTGCCTGATTGTCCTGCCTCATTTAGATGTGTGGCCATCGCTGTTGTCTCTACTTCGGAGTCTATAAGTGAGGTGGTGCCAAATTGGTCTTTTTCACCAAGCATAAATATCATATTAGAGGTTTGAGTCTTTCCCTTGGCTTTCTTCGAACTGGTTGAGTAATACATTGTTCGTCTTTTAGCAAGTCTAGATGTGCCTATATAATTTCTCTTTTCTTGGTAGAAATCGGGAAGAGTCCCTTCTCTTTCAGATTATGCTGGTCATAGTTTTTCACTAACATTTTCCCCCAAGGGATTGGAGCTATGCCAGCCAGAATTTTCAAAGATCCCATGGTAATTGTAGCCACATTCTTGGATACCTTTCTCTATTCAAATCTCAACTGGATCGCCTTTACATCAATGAGTGCTTGAATCTTGTCTTTTAAAACATAGCAATCCTTGGTTGCGTAAACTTGATGTGATAAATTTACTACAAACGTACAGTGTCGGTTATAGTGCTTTACAAGTCGTTCCCATAGAGATTTAGAGTGTTTTTGTATTCTTACTATTTCTTTAGTCCTAACGAGCTAATAAGAGTTCTAAGTGGAATTCGAGTTATCCTAATTAGCCTAGAATATAGAATCCACTAGTTCACAACCAAGTATTAATTTTATTATTTTCTTTCTATCATAAAAACTGATCTTTGTGCAAGTATAACTCATCAAAAATACTACTTTACATAAAACCAAACTAAATCATTAGATAATTCTATGAAAAAGATGAAAATCAACAACCCCAAATCCTAACTAAGTATAGACTATCAAGAAATTTAATTCAAGTATGACCTATCAAAACATTAATATACGAGTTATTATATTTTAATCTTTTCATTGAAAAAATCATATATTTATTATTTTATTTTAGGAAGAAAACAATAAAAAATAAATACATGGTTGATTCCTAGTTTCTTCTACATCCTGGAGCTAAACTAAATTAGTTACTCATGATTCTAATTAAAAATCCTATTTTTTCTATGAAAGTGATTAAATATCTAAACTAGAAAGCAATTAAATCTATCTATAAAGCAAATAAAATATTTCTATTTACTAGAAAGAACTTGAAAACAATGATTTCACCTCTAGAGTGTACTATGGAGGCCGTCACCCCTTCGGCAAAATCCTAATATTTTATTAATTAAAAGAGTACAAATTATATCTAAAAGCTCCCGATACAAGGATACGGCTAATATATAGGTCTCGGAGAACCAAACCCTAATCTGAATGCAAGTGAGTAACTAAAAAATTACATCGAAGACCCCTAAACAACTCATGACACATGGGCCCTATACTGCAGCTAAATTGTTGCAATTACCGCTAAATGGCAGCAAAATTTTGAGTTTTGGGCTTCAAATTTCTTCTGCATGAAGCTCTGGGCCTTTTATTTTAATTTTAATGACTGTAATTGACTTTAGCTCTCTGTAGTTTTATAATCCTGTAGCTTTACTCACTTTTAGCTCTTTTATAAACTTGGTTTCCTAATCCGGTTTTGAGTTTATGTCATCTCCTTTTAGGAATATGTCTCACCTGAAAACACACTAAAAATACCCAAGTAACATTATTTATATACAAAAATAGATAATATGGAGACTATAAATATGCAATATATGACACTCATCAGGTACCAAATGTTTTGAGCAATATTTGGAATAATCTATTTTCTCAGCTTCCTCTGGCTTTCGATTTTTGAGCAATTTAAGCATCTCTTTTTTATTTAGTAAGTAAAAGAATGTGACTATTTGTTCATCTTTGGAAGTGTATGTCCATTGTGATCTAAAAGAATCTCAATTATTCTATAACTTTTGGTTTGTAAGGTGCCTTGTACTCATTACATCTTTTCCCTTAGGGCGGGATAATTGTGGCTATGGCTGGTTCGTAATCATCCTCCTCTAAGCACGATGTTTATCGATACGTCAGATTATGTCTTCCACTTGCTTTCCTTATTTGACCATATCTTTCCAAGTTTTGAAATCTATTGAGCCCATCTTAATGAGTATGCTGGTTTGGAGATTGTGCTTGCAATTCTATCAGAATTTCTTGTGACATGCCATGCAGATATTGCATTGACATCTCTCGGATATGATCTACAAAACTTTTACGGTCTTATCCTCTTTTTGCTTGTTAGCAAGAAGAGTATGGACCGAGATTTCTGTGTCATCCTCGAAGAAGCGACGCAGGAATTCTTTCTCCATATCAGACCATAATTTGATAGTCCCTAGGGGCAACTGCACAAACCATGTAAATGTAGGCCCTCTCAAGGTATTTGCAAAGATTTTGGTCATTATAAGATCATTCCCCATGAGGTGATATGTTTATGACAAGAAGTAATATATGTGCTGGTTGGGAGAATCTTTTCTATTGAAAGACACTAACTTCAAAGGCTTGTACTTTTCAGGGAAATGAGCCGATTCCCACTCCACCGGATAGGGCCTAGTTACTTCTACTTCTTGCAGGTTTTTTCTGTGCATCAGAGCTTCCAACTGGATCTATATCTTTTGCATCTTTTTTGCATGTGGGTCTAGGATAAAATTAAAATGCTCTTCTTTTCATGAATTTTCACCAGTTGTTTCACCATCGTTCTTAGGCAGCTCATCGGAGGGTTTCTTTGTCTTGTCTTTCGAATTCTTTTGTGTATTTTCTATAACCTTTGTAAGTAGTGTCCGGAGTTCGTCGAGACCCTTTTGTTGTTTTTGAATCAACCATTTTTGAGCTTCCAGCCTCTGATTCATTTCCTAGAGCTTCCTGTCATATAGACTATTATTTCTTCAAATCAGGAAGACCTACATGACCGTGGCATTGCAATGGCTGAATGATCACTATCTCCTTCATCTTCTTCGTCTGAACCCCCGCCAACCTCTTGTAATTCCGTGGTGCTAAAATCCCTAACTAGAAACAGGTATAATGGCGTGTTTCTGTGTTAGAGGAATGCCTGTCGCCACATGATTTCTTTCCTTTACTCACCATATTTGAAGTCATACAAAGAGGTTCTTTGTTAGAAGTGACACTTCATCTTTGAACATGCCTTCTCTTAGGTGTATTGTTCTTTGATTCTGTTATCCGGCTAACAATTGAGAGTCTAAGCAGAGCTGATGTGAAAGATCTACTGCAAGTGCACAGTGTCAGTTGTAGAGCAAACAGGTCGTTCCCATGAGGATCTTATGTATTTTTGCATTCTTACTAATTTTTTAGTCCTAACGAATTAACTAAGGGTTCTAAGATGAATGAGAGTTATTCTAATTAGCCTACGATATAAAATCCACTACTTTCTAACCATGTATTACTTCTATTATCTTCTTCCTATCATAAAAATTGATCTTTTAGTTTTAATCTTTAATTTAAGTGTTCTAAGTATGTGTTATCAAGTGGTGTGTGAGCATAACACATCAAAAATACAACTTTTTATAAAAATAAACTAAATCATTAGACAACTCTATGACAAAGATGAAAAGTAACAACCCCAAACTCTAATTAAGTATAGGCTATCAAGCAATCTAGTTCAAGTATAACCTATCAAAAGATTAATCTTTGAGTTGTTATATTTTAATCTTTTTACTGAAAAATTTTGTAATTATTATTTTATTTAGAAAGAAAATACTAGAGAGCAACTAAATGGTGAATTCCTAGTTTCATCTACATCCTAAAACTAAACTAAATTAGCTATTCATAGTTTTAATGAGTAAGATCATATTTTTATTATTCGAAAGTATTAAAAATTCACCAGTGCCCAAGCCAGGATAAAGGAGGAGGGTTGTGGTAGGCCAGTGACAGCCAACGTAAAACATTGTCACATATTATGAAATGAGCCAAAATATGAATTTTGTTGGGGCGTTCCCTACTGAGCGATGCGCTACATCGGAGCTCGGGTGTAGTGAAATATGTGTGAGGGTTGCTAGGTCATCGCTCAGAAGCGACGCGCCACGTCGCCGCCCGAATGTGGTGTCAATTATAAGAGAGTTCCCATATCTTAATAAGCGGGTGGGGGGGTGGCAAAGAAATTAGCTCATAAATATAAATTTCGGTTGGTATCATAAAATAAAGGTTCCCTTACAGGTAAATTAGCAGAGTTAGTTGATACTATGATTAGAAGGAGGGTTAATATTTTGTGCGTGCAAGAGACTAAATGGGTAGGTGAGAAAGCAAGTCATAGAGCCTTGGGGTTATAAAGTTTGGTATACGGGTAGAGATAGAAATTGTAATGGGGTACGTGTGATCATAGATAAGCAATTACTTGGGGATGTAGCGAAGGTTAGGAGGAAGGGTGATAGAATTTTATTAGTTAAACTTATTTTAGATAGAGAGATTTTTAATGTTATTAGTGTCTATGCACCACAAGTTGAACTTGATGAATCCAGTAAACATCAATTTTGAGAGGATCTAGATGAGATAGTACAAGAAATACCCGTTAGAAAAAAATAATTTATTGGTGGTGATCTTAATGGGCATGTAGGAACTAGTCGTAATGAGTTTGATAGTGTATATGGAGGATTTGGTTTTGGAGAAAGAAATGAAGCAGGTAACTCAATTCTAGATTTTGCTTTATCTTATGATTTAATTTTAACGAATACTTGGTTTAAAAAGAGAGTTTCTCACTTAGTTACTTTTAAAAGTGAATCGAATGCAAGCCAAATAGATTTCTTTTTTACTAGGAGGGTAGATAGAGCTAGTTGTATCGATTGTAAGGTAGTGCTAGGTGAGAGTGTAGTTACCCAATATAGACTCTTAGTTTTAAATATTCAGATTAGACAGAAACTTAGAAAAATTAAGTGTAAATTAAAATCTAAGATTAAGTGGTGGCGATTAGAAAGTAATCAAAAAAATTTTGTAGATAGAGTAGTACAAGAAGCAGATTGGAGGGACCATGATGATTCTAATATAACATGAAACAAAATGGCTAACTGCATTAAAAGGATAGCTAAAGATATATTCGGTGAGTCGAGGGGTGGTGCTCTACCATGTAAGATACATCATGGTAGAATGAAGAGGTAAAAATTGCTATTAAAAATCAAGCGAGACCTTTATAGAGATTTGAATAATAATAATAATAATAATAATGGAATAAGTTTTGAGAAGTATAAACTAGTAAAGAAGGAGGTTAAGAAAGCTGTTCGGGATGCAAAAACTAAATTATATAAACAAATGTACGAGAAGTTAGATAATAAAGAGGTAGAAAAGGATATATATAGAATTGCTCGAATAAGAAAGACAAAGTCTAAAGACTTATGTACTGTAAAGTGTATTAAAGATGAGGATCGGACAGTTCTATTTCGAGACGAAGAGATTAAAAAAAATGGAAAAATTATTTTGATAGATTATATCATGGTAGTTTTACTCAAGACTTGGGAGATCTTACTATTCAATATGAGGATATGAATTGTAGTTTTATGCGTAGAATCAAAGAGTCTGAAGTAAAAGAGGTTTTGAAGAGGATGAAATAAGATAAACTATTAGTCCAAATGAGATTCCTATAGAGGTATGGAGATATTTAGGAGGGATTCGTGTGAGGTGGCTAACAGATCTTTTTAACAAGATTTGGTAAATAAAGAAAATGCCAAATGAGTGAAGGAAGAGTACCCTAGTATCTCTGTATAAGAATAAGGGCGACATTCAGAGTTGTTCTAACTATCGGGAATAAAACTCATGTGTCATACTATGAAGCTTTGGGAAAGGGTAATTGAACATAAATTGCGACAAACTGTTAAAATATCGGAAAAGCAGTTTGGATTTATGCCGGAGCTATCAACGACAGAGCTATTCATTTACTTCGTCAACTTATAGAGCGATTCCGAGAGAGAAATAGAGATTTGCATATGGTATTTATTGACTTAGAGAAAGCTTATGATAAAGTTCCACGAGAGATACTTTGGTAAACACTGATGAAGAAAAGAGTTTCCATCAAGTATATCGACATAATTAAGGACATGTATGATGGAGTAGTGGCCAATGTTAGAACATGTGGTGGTTTAACAAGTGATTTTTCTATCACAATTGGATTACATCAAGGATCTGCATTGAGCCCATTCTTATTTGCATACTGATGGATGAGCTTGCTAAATCCATTCAGGATGAGATACCTTGGTGTATACTATTTGCTGATGATATTATCTTAGTTGATGAAACAAGAGAAGGGGTAAATGCCAAGTTAGAGTTATAGAGGCATACATTAGAATCTAGAGGTTTTAGATTGAGTAAGTTTAAAACAGAGTATATAGAGTGTAAATTTAGTAAACGCCGGACCATAGATTATAATATTGTAAAACTGGATAGGCAAGAGATACAAATGATCAGTCAGTTTAGATATTTGGGTTCTATTATTCAGAATGATAGAGAGATCGATAATAATGTTAACCATAGGATACAAGCTGGCTGGTTGAAATAGAGGAGGGCAACGGGAGTTTTATGCGACCGTAACATTTCGTTAAGATTGAAAGGAAAGTTTTATAGAACTGCTATTAGGCTAATTTTATTATATAGCACGGAATGTTGGGCTATAAAGAAACGTTATTCACAGAAGATAAGTGTAGTAGAGATGTGCATGCTCCGTTGGATGTGCGACAATACTAGGAGAGATAAAGTGAGAAATGAAGATATTCGTGCTAAAATAGGTGTAGCTCCCATCGATGAGAAGATACGAGAAAATTGCTTACAATGGTTTGGTCATGTGCAACGTAGGCCTACAAGTGCACCAGTTCGAAGAGGGGAGTTTATCAATGTAGGACAAGTTAAAAGAACGAAGGGAAGACCGAAGAAAATATGGATAGAGGTGATACGCAAAGATATGGAGTTTAGAAGTTTAAATAAGGAGATATTACTTGATAGAAATGAATGGAGAAGGAATATCAAAGTGATCGATTCGGCGTGATTCTTTTTTTGGTTCATGTAGCCTACCCCAAATACTTGGGATAAAAGGCTTAGTTGTTGTTGTTGTTATATTGAAAATCCTATTTTTCTATGAAAGTGAGAAAATCTAATATATAAAGCAAGATTAATCTAAGCTAAAAAGAAATTAAAAGAAGATTACCTAAGAAACAATGATGAGCAGCAAAGGGTACCTCTAGAGTTTGGTATAGCGGCCGTCACAGTAAACCCTAATTTTATTCAATAATTTTCGAGTACAAAATTGTATAAAAAACCCTAATTACAAGTACACGGCCAATATATAGGCTTAGGAGAACCAAACCCTAATCTGATTACAAGTGAGTAACTACAAAATTATATCGAAGACCTAATAAAAACTTAATGATACATGGACCCTATGGAGCTGCCAAATTGCGGCAAATGCCGCCAAATTGCAGCAAAAGTGTCAAGTCTTGGCCCCATTTTTCTTCTGCATGAGTTTATAGTCCTTTGTCTTTTATCTAAATGACTGTATTGAAATTTGGATCTCTACAGCTTCATGAATCTGTATCTTTGCTAACATTTAACTCTTTTCTAAACTTGATTTCCTAATCAGGCTTTGAGTTTATACCATCTCCTTATAGGAATAGGTCTAACCTGAAAAACACACTAAAAATATCGAAGTAACATTATTTATATACAAAAATAGATAATGTGGAGAATATAAATATGCAATATATGACACTCATCACACCCGCACACCTATCTTTTTCTAGTTCTCGAGCAAAACCTAGACCTAAAAAGTAAAAGAAAAATTCTAACTTACTTTCGCAGGAGTCGCGATTGCACTTAGCATGTGCAACAAGTCGTTAAACTATTATATTACTCTAGTAGACGAGTGGTGTCTCGTGAGAATTTGCAGTGAATATAACTACAAAATTCATAAAGAAGTTAGATTGAGAAAATAAGAAAAGAAAAATAAGGATAACCAAAAATCAAGAAAAATAAAGAAAAGAAAAAAAATTTATACAAAAGAAAGAAAAATATTTTTTTGATATTTTATTCAATTAATCTCACTAATATACAAACTCAAGAATGCATTTAGATTATTAGTTTTCAAGTCAAGTATCATATCAAATACACCTATCATTTTAATAAAAAATTCAAATCCTATCTTTCAATGCCCACTAATAGATAATTCATTGGCTCCTATACATTTACGTGCACGTGTGATAGTCTACTTTAGTTTTGGACTTAAACTCTAACTCATGATTCATTTCTTCTCTCTAAACAATTTTTTTTTATATTTTTGTGAATATTTCACCTTTCATACGAATATTCACGCTTGCTTAGGCTCAAAATACCCGATTACTCGGATTATACTCGCTTTTTTTATTTCTAAAGGATTATTGCTTTAAATACCATGCTCATCCTTTTTCCTTTCTTTTTTTTTCCTTTTTTAAGAATTATTGCCTTAAATACCAGGCTCACCTTTTTTTATTCTTTTTTTTGTTTAGAGAGAGAAAACTACTTAATCGTTATCATATTTTATTCTTAACCTAATAAACTATTGTGAAGTGAAAAATAGATGTATACATACCTCAAAATTACTATTAGTGGTATTTATTTTTTGAATTTTTATTTTTCATTAAATTCTAAGTATATTATCAAATCTACTCTCCTATCAAATTTCAAATCTAAATTTATTTTTTTATTTATAATTAGGTTGATTTATTGAAGAAAATATTTTTATATATTTTTTTTACTTTTTTTAAGATTTTTTTTACTTTTTTTTTGGTTTTTTTGTATTTTTTTACCTTAAAAACTATCCAAAGTGTAAAATAAAGAAGCCCAAAAATCTAAAAAATAAAATAAAAACCCTAGATAAACTAAAAATCCTTTAAAGATACAGAATATAAAAATAAAATAAAAATCCTAGAGAAAAACTAGAAATTCTAGAAAAACACAAAAAATATTTCTGACGCACTCTCTCGCACCTAAACTTGTGTATGCCTTCATGCACAAATCATCGGTGTCGTCCTCTCTGCCTCCTGCACGATTCTCCCGGCACATGACGTGCACGTGCAGTGGAATTCTCTCCATAGTTAATTTATTTTAATCGACGCCATATTTTTCCAAGACCACACCAGACAACATTTATCTGCTTAGTGGGATTCACTGGCAGGTTTTGATCAAAGAAAGCGTCATCTTCCTCCTCTTGTGTTAAATCGGTGGCATATATTCTTGTTCAACCGTATTTCTATTCCAGTCTTCTGGAACAACAACATGATATGTCACCGATATGTGCTCTACAGTTATGGACACACGTGAGGATGCATATGCATCAAATTATGCAGTTGACATAAATCCGCTACACAATTGTGTAATCTGACACGGTAGAGGCAAACTAGTTCTCGACTGCATCTTAGCATCTATAATGGTGTCGACTAACTATGTGCATATACAAAAATGAGTATTCTGACGCATGATACAATCAACAACATGTAATGTGGGTGTGTAAAATGAAAACATGTGTGTAATCCCCATTACATTGTTGTTGATCTAACGGTAAGTCGCATGTATATTGCAATAAAGTGTCTTGTTGTTGATCCCTCTATAACATGTCACTATGCAATTATGACTCATCCATGTAAGATATTCCTCAATCGCATCAGGGGTTTGATTTCCAGAGTGAAGGAGGATACCGGTGGATGCAGAGATGGCCACTGCGTGCACATCGTGGATCTCCATGCCAGTGGAGTTTAATGGTTTTGCAATCCTCCGAA
Organism: Dracaena cambodiana; assembly: GCA_036321105.1. Classification (NCBI taxonomy): domain Eukaryota; kingdom Viridiplantae; phylum Streptophyta; class Magnoliopsida; order Asparagales; family Asparagaceae; genus Dracaena; species Dracaena cambodiana. Next base: position 12,426,228 of record JAYEPQ010000020.1, on the reverse strand, counting down.
ATATCGAATTTCGCAAAACTTGCATTAAACTCTTCTACTAACGCTGGAATGTAAAATGAAGTGGGAGAGTCCTGCATCTTCTACTAACTCTTCTACTAACGCTAGAATCCTAAAGTTTCTATGGTGGATAAAAAAATATACTGAAAATGCAGCAAAAATTTTACCAAAATATTTCTCGCAGACAAATCATGCCATTGGACTATACTAGAGACTACAAAAAATTATTTTAATTTAACAGTAAATAAAAGATCCAGAAACCTCACCTCCCATGAAGTTTCATGGGGAAAACCTAGAATTTGCCGCTAATTGGCGGTTTTGGCCTCTAATTGGCGACAGAATGGGAGAGTCCTGGGCACGACAACTTGGAGGAGGAAGATGAGGAGGAAATCTGCCTTCTGTTCAGCACTTGTTTGAGCTAAATCTGAGAAATCTCTGCGGGTCTGAAAAGAGTAAGCAAAGAAGACAATAGAGGCTATGGGGAAGATGAGGGCAGCTAGGGTTAGATTGGGGCTGGTTTGGTGAATTTATAGTGATGAAAATTTTTGACCAGCCCGTCACCTTTTTTCAATTTTACTTTGCAACTTTCAACTTCTATTTTACCCTGCGTCATGTTAGTAATACACAATATATATAATATACACTCTAATATACAAATTAATACATGTCATTACGCATAGATTGGGTCGTGAAGTATTACGACCTCTGCATTATTGCACTCTCGAGTCTCTTAAAATGGTTTTAATATCTGACCATTCACTTTAAATAAATCACTGTTTTTAGGGTTTTCGAGATCAATTGCACCGTGATTGTGCACAACCCCTACTATATACGGTCCACTCCATCTTGACCTCAATTTTCCAGGGAGTAAATGTAGTTTCGAATTATATAAGAGAACTTTCTGTCCTGGTGTAAATAACTTGCGAATTATCGCTTTATCATAAAACACTTTAGTCTTCTTTTTATAAATCTTAGCATTTTCATATGCATCCATTCTAATCTCATCAAGCTCATTAAGTTGTAGCCTCCGTCGCTTGCCGGCCTTTTCGAGTTTAAAGTTAAGAAACTTTATGGCCCATAAAGCTTTATGCTCAAACTCTACCGGTAAATAACACGCTTTTCCAAATATCAACCGATAGGAAGACATGCCTAGATTGGTCTTGTAAACGGTACAGTAAACCCATAATGCATCCGCTAGTTTACATGACTAATCTTTTTTGTTGTGTTGCACCGTCTTTTTCAAAATCAATTTTATTTGGCGATTGAAAACTTCCACTTACCCACTAGTTTGATGATGATACGGTGTAGCTAATTTGTGGATAATGAAGTATTTTCGTATAAGCGCCTCAAATGACCAATTTGTAAACTAAGTACCGTTATCACTAATGATAACTCGAGGAACGCCAAATCGAGAAAAGATATTCTCTTTCAAGAACTTAACAACAACTCTGTTATCATTCGATTTTGCGATAATTGCCTCTACCCATTTGAAAACATAATCGACAGCGACCAATATGTATTGGTTTCTAAATGAGTTGGGTAACGGTCCCATAAAATCTATACCCCATACATCAAATATCTCGACTTCAAGAATAGGTTGCAAAGGCATCATATTGCGTCATGAAATTTTGCCTACGAATTGATATCGTGTGTATGTTTTGCAATATTCCATAGCGTCTTTGAAAAGAGTTGGCCAATAAAAACCACTCTGCAACACTTTTTCAGCCATTTTCCTTAGACCAAAGTGCCCTTCACAAGCAAGATCATGACAACAAGAGAGGATACTTTGTATCTCATCATCAGTTATGCATCAGCATATGATCCGGTCTAGAATATTTGAATAGATATGGTTTATTATAATAAAAGAATTTTACTTGGGACAAGAATCTATATCAGTCTTGCCAATGGGATGGAATCTTTTGGTCACAAGATAGTTCATAATGTTGGCAAACTGTGCTTCACGCATTAATGCAAGCAATTTCTCATCAGGAAATAATTCGTTTATGGGGTAAGAATTAGTTGGAGCATTAGGTAGGCGAAACAAGTGATCAGCTACTAGATTATTAGTACCTTTCTTGTCTAATATCTCACGATCAAACTCTTGTAATAAGTTGATCCATCGAATAAGCCTTGCTTTTGTGTCTTTCTTGGTCAACAAATATTTCAAAGCAGCATGTTCAGTGTATACTATAATCCGTGATCCAATCAAGTAGGAACCAAACTTTTCAAGTGCAAAGATGACTGCAAGAAGCTCTTTCTCTATGGTAGAGTAGTTCAATTGGGCGTCATTGAGTATCCTACTTTCATAGTAAATCACATGTGGCTGCTTATTAATACGTTGTCTAAAGACGACACCAATAGCATAATCAGATGCGTCACACATAAGCTCAAAAGACATACTCCAGTCTAGCGCATAAATGATAGGAGTTGTAGTAAGTGCCTTTTTAAGCTGCTCAAATGCTTTGAGACAATTAGGTATGAAATTGAATGATACATCCTTGGCCAGTAGATGTGCCAAAGACCTAGCAATTTAGCTAAAATTTTTGATAAATCTTCTATAGAATCCAGCATGGTAAAGGAAGGATCGTATAGGAAGATTTATGAAAAGGTCCACCTTTGCTTCGTCAACCTCGATACCATCCTTCGAGATGACATGCTCTAATACTATGCCATTTTTTAGCATGAAATGATATTTTTCCTAATTGAGTGTCAAATGTTTCTCATGACAACGCGTGAAAACTACGTCTAAATGATGCAGACACTATTGGGATGAATCTCCGAAGATGGAGAAGTCATCCATGAAGATTTTGAGAAATCGTTCAATCATGTCAGAAAAGACACTCACCATGCACCTTTGGAATGTGGCGGGCACATTGCATAACTCAAAGGACATGCGCCTATATGCAAAGATGCCAAATGGAAACGTGAATGTGGTCTTTTCCTGATCCTCTGGAGCGATGGGAATTTGGCTGTAGCCAGAATATCCATCTAAGAAACAATAGAACTCATGTCCGGTCAATCGTTCCAACATCTGATCAATAAAAAGTAAGGGAAAGTGGTCCTTCTTAGTTGCAGCATTTAGTTTCCTATAATCAATACAAACTCGTCATCCCGTCTGCATGCGCGTTCGGATAAGCTCGTTTGCATAGTTCTTGACTATAGTGATTCTGGACTTCTTAGACACTACTTGAACCAGGCTCACCCATGCACAATTAGAGATAGGATAGATGATCCATTGTCAAGGCACTTAAGAATTTCTTCCTCACAACCTCTTTCATTACTTGATTCAACCTACGCTGAGGATCTCTTATAGGTCGTGCATTATCCAATAAATGAATTCTATGTTGCACTATAGATGGACTAATCCCCTTTATATCGGCCATACTCCAGTCTATGGCTTCCTTATATGCTTTCAATACTAATATGAGTTCTTTCTCCTGAGTCTCAGTCAAATATGCATAAATAATGACTGATAGTGTGTCATGTTCATCCAAGAAAGCATATTTAAGATGACTCGGAAGGGTCTTCATCTCAAACTCAGGTGGACACTCAATAGATGGTTGTAATTAAACTCGTGGTTCAGTCATCATTGGCTCTGTTGGAAGTTCCTATCGAGTGAAAGACACATAATTAGATAACTCATAGAGCATATCCAAGAATAAACTCTTATCAACTAAATTATCCAGCTCGTCAAAGAATCCTCCTCTTGGTGCTCACTAGATAACCCTTGGATCATATTCACCTATAGGGGCTCATCATGTGGATCACTCGGTTGGCACCCTAGATTGAATATATTCAAGTCAAGTGTCATGTTTCTAAAAGAAAGTCTCATCGGATCCAATCCGGCATTTAATAAAAGTATTAGAAGTGGACATGAATGGATGTTCCAAAATAACTGGGATATAATGTTGTGGGTCCACCATAGTTTGAGTCTCAAGAACTATGAAATCAGTTGGGAAAATAAACTCTCCAATCTTAATCAAAATATCCTCAATCTCTCCCATAGACTTCTTCACAGATCTATCGACTAGCTGTAATATAATCCTTATAGGTCTTAACTCTCCCAGTCCTAATTGCTGGTACATTGAATAAGAAGCAAGTTGACACTTGCTCCTAAATCTAGTAGAGCCATTTCAATCACTGTAGTTCCTATGGTGCAAGAGACAGAAGGACTTTTAGGGTCTTTGTACTTCACAGGTACTGACTGAGAAAGGATGCTAGAGATGTTAGCAGCTAGGAAGACCTTCTTTGGAACATTTGTTGTTCGCTTCTTCGTGTATAAATCCTTTAAGATTTTTGCATAAGCAGGTACTTGTTGGATGGCGTCAAGAAGAAGAATATTGACCTTAACTTGCTTGAATAACTCAAGGATGTGCTCAACCTCAGGAGAATTTTTCTTTAGTCGATTTAGATAGGGAGCCTTCGGCTTTTAAGTATGGTCGATAGAAGGATCAGATTCAGAGAGGTTAGACACCTCTGTCATGCTAGTGGGTAGATCTTAAGATGATGATGATGATGAATTATGAGGTAATGATGGAATCATGCAATCAGGGAGTGTAGCCTGCCATGCATCAGGAGTGAAATCAGGTGGCATGACTACATGATTGTCAACCAGTTTGCCAGAGCAAAGCATGTGAATGGTATTAACTTGGTTGACATGCGACTGATTGGAGTTTAAGGAACTACCGTTAGAGTTTGTTAAGGGCTAACTTGGGAAAGTACCCGTACCATGTTCACTCATTTGACTCGCTAGGCTGAGTTTCTCTTTTATTTTTTTCCTTTCGGCCTAGCCCAGTACGGAAAAAAGTAGTGCAGTGGGCTGGACTTGGGCCGGATAAAAAAGGGTAAAATACAGTGGGCCTTATTTATAATAATGTATTAGGCCTAAATAATAAAATGCAGTAGGCCTAAATAATAATTGTGCACTAATATATCATGTGTTAATTTATCATGCTACAAGTCATGTATTTTAATATTACAAATCATGTGTTATGATACTACATGTCCTGTACAGTCATAAAAAAATACAAGCATGTTATTATGAATTGAAAATATTTAAAGAAGGAAAAGAAAAAGTAAACAAATAAATGTAAAATAAATTTTTCATGTGCATAATTCATTATGAACACAGGGATGGAAGAAACTATATGATGGATAAGAGCCTTGCCGTATAAGGATTGATTGTATTGTTAGGGCCGAGATTATTTTACTGCAGTGACCTGGGTGATTACTGGATCACCAATTGATATTCACCCATAGTAGTATGTCTGTTACTGTAATACAGTACGGAAATTGATTGTAGTGTCTAGCGGCATGTCATGGTTCAGCGCCATGAATATTGTGGCCGGGTCCGGGTATGCACGGGCACTTATACGATAATGAAGAATAGCGCTATCTTATCCATTAATACAGTTTCTATAATTAAATTAGACGATGACTGAGACCAATAGAATATATGATTAAATAGATAGAGTAGTTATTGTCATGTTTATTTATTTATATATTTATTTATGCTTGCCTTCATATTAATTTATATATTGCCTTCATGTTAATTTATATGCACACAAACAACACTGACATAAACATGCTCATGCACACTGATATTCCTGTACTATGATAGTACACAATTTCTCTTTTTAAATGTGTTATTTGCTGGGTTTAATTCCCTGGGTTTTGAACCCAGATTTAGAATGTGAAGAAGGGGATCCAGCCCCAGTTGAAGACCCGTACTTCGTTGGACAGATCGAGTGACAATAGGCAAGTGAAATACCCCTGGAGAACTTTTGTATATTTTGTTTATATTTCCTTTTGTCTGGGCACCGTTTTTCTCTTTGACTCTTTTGTGTTCATATTTAAAGCAGTGTGCCATTTTATGTATTGAACTCTTTGTATAAATGAAATCATTTCAGTTTCAGACATGTTATTTATTCGTCTGATTGTGGCACTAGTTACGGTTATTCCAAGATCCTGTGACTGTTGCATTGTCTAGTGAAAGTAATAAGTAACGTCCTCTGTTTTGGGAAACAGTAGAAAAATGGGGGCGTTACAGGGTGGTATCAGTGCTAATCTGTTCTTTGAATAAAATCAGTTGATACTTTTATGAGATTTTACATATGTGTGTCATGGTTGGACGAGGACTTTAGAAAATTTTCAATGCTCTTTTCAAGTGACTGTAGTCACTTTTCTTGATCATTATTAGACCCCTATTGTAGATGTGATTGATTTTGTGTACGTGGTCTGTTCTGATTGTTCCCATAATTTGAAGTATTTGGGTGTTGATAAACACCCATTTTGGTCTTGGGAATTGACCATTGGCTGGAGGCTACATGTTAGGGTTCAGGGCTCCTTGATATTGTCCCTGACCCCATGAGAGATTTGGATGGTTCCTCCAGTCAGGATTGTATGTAGGAGCGTATGGATTACTCATAGGTCTTGGATATAAGGCATTCACCTGTTCAAGTGTCGGACTCATGAGATTCACTAACAGTGGACACTTTTCCGTAACGTGATTTGGAGTTCCCCAATTAAAACATGTGGGACTTTATATTTAATTGACTTGACCCACTAGTGAAGTACTAAGAGCCTCCAATACCTCAATTCTCCGCATAAGGGCTGCAATCTAAGCTTTGGCAGCTATCGAGCTGCCGATGCTATGGATCCCACACTTTTGTATAGAAGTTGATGCGTTGGATTTCTCAGCCTTCCACTGCATTGTTTTTCATGATAAGTCCTCAAGGAAGTCCCACGCTTCATCCTCATTCTTTCTCATAAACTCTCCATGACACATGGACTCAAGAGGAGTTTCGTATGTGTAATCGAGTCCTTCGTATATGATTTGATATAGCCACTTTTCTATTGCATGGTGGATGCACTGAGCTAATAAATCTTTGAACCGTTCTAAGTATTTCTAGAAGGGTTCTCCTAGCACTTGATGAAATTGATTAATTTGATTTCAAATTTTTGCCATCTTTTGCATGAGATAATACTTCTTAAGAAATACCGTGACGAATTCATTCCAAGTGGTGATTGAATCAGTAGGTATACTATACAACCACTTCTTGGCATTATCTTTAAGAGCGAATGGAATGAAGCGGAGTTTAATTGCGTCCTCCTATAAGTGTTGAAGTTTAATCATCACGCACACTTCCTGAAATTCACTAATAAAGAGATATGCATCTTCAGATTTAGAACCAATGAATTTAGGGAGTATGCTAATGTACTGCAGTTTTAGTTCATAGTGATTACCTGCTGTGTGTTGGAGTTTGATGCATGACAGTAGTGATGTGCGCAACGGGTAACATCGATCTTGGAGGATCGGGATCGGTTGGTCCATCTTGTTTTCCATGAACAAATCTGATCTCACTAGTTGACCAAATTGGTCACAGGAGCAATGTGGCATGAACCAACAACCATGAGCGGATGCGTGAATTTCCTAAACTAATGCAAGAAGTGAGGTGTGGTGAAGATAAAACGGTGGAAGAGATATGATCAAAGAAAAGATGTGATTCCTACTGTTCCTACTGTTTTTATATTTTTTTAATTTTTTAAAAAAACCAGAGAACCAAAACACAGAACTAGAGAAAATTTGGGGTCAGAATTTACCTGGGATGCCGCTATTTGGCTGTTCTTCCTGCCAATTAGTGACAGAACCAGAGAGATTTTCTCTCTAGTTTCTGCTACGCTACTCTGTAGCTCTTATGATCCCTTTTGCCTTCCTATATCTACACTTTCTGGTCTCTATACACTCAACACATACTATTAACCCGTAAAACGTTAGAAAAAGCAAGAAAACATTATCGATCCCCAACAACGGTGTAAAAACTTGATGTGAAAGATCTACTATAAGCACACAGTATCGGTTATAGTGGAAACATATCGTTCCCACAAAAATCTAAGGTGTTTTTACTTTCTTACTAATTCTTTAGTCCCAATGAATTAACTAAGGGTTTTAAGATGAATGAGAGTTATTCTAATTAGCCTACGATATAGAATCCACTACTTTCTAACCATATATTACTTCTATTATTTTCTTTCTATCATAAAAAATTAATCTTTTAGTTTTAATGTTTACTTTAAGTATGCTAAGCATGTATTATCAAGTGGTTTATAAGCATAACACATCAAATATATAACTTTTCATAAAATAAACTAAATCATTTGATAACTTTATGACAAAGATGAAAAGTAACAACCCCAAATCCTAACTAAGTATAGACTATCAAGAAATCTAATTTAAGTAAAACCTATCAAAATATTAATCTATGAGTTGGTGTATTTTAATCTTTTTATTGAAAAATTTTATCTTTATTATTTTATTTAGAAAGAAAACACTAGAGAGCAACTACTTGGTGAATTCCTAATTTCATCTACATTCTAAAGTTAAACTAAATTAGCTACTCATAGTTCTAATGAGTAAGATCATATTTTATTATTCGAAAGTATTAAAAATCCTATTTTTCTATGAAAAAGAAAAAAAATCTAATCTAAAAAGCAAGATTAATTTAAGATAGAAAGCAATTAGAAGATGAATACCTAAGAAATAATGATGAGCAGTAAAGGGTATCTCTGGAGTTTGGTATGGCGGCTGTCATCTCTTCAGCAAACCCTAATTTTATTCAATAATTTTTTAGTACAAAATTGCATAAAGAATCCTAGTTACAAGTACATGGCTAATATATAAGTTTAGGAGAACCAAACCTTAATCTGATTATAAGTAACTAAAAAATTACATCGAAGACCTCATAAAAAGTTCATGATAAGTGGGCCCTATGGAGCCGCCAAATGGCGGTAAATGCCGCCAAATAGCAGCAAAGATGTCAAGTCTTGGCCCATTTTTTTCTTCTGCATGAGTTTCTATTTCTTTGCCTTTTATCGGAATGACTGTATTGAAGTTTGGATCTCTACATCTTCATGATCATGTAGCCTTGCTCATATTTAACTTTTTTCTAAACTTGGTTTTCTAATCCTGCTCTGAGTTTATGCCATCTCCTTATAGGAATGGTCTAACTTGAACAACACACTAAAAATATCCAAGTAGCGTTATTTATATACAAAAATAGATAATATGAAGGCTATAAATATGTAATATATGACACTTATCAAAAGCACAACAGCAATTGATAAGTACTGCAGAGATTATTTGCTCACATCGGCACAATGGATGGGATTGTGCCATCATTCTCTTATTATTGAGGATTTCTCATTGATCGATTACCTGTTCTGGAGGTGTTCAGTAAACTATGCTTCTAGAATAAATTTCTTTTTCATTCTGGCCTCTGCGAGACCCCCTATTGTGTTTATAGAAGTTTGCAGGCATAGAAGTATGGAATTCCTGCCTTAGTTGGCATTCTGTTCTAGTTTTTGCACATGCTTCGTGGGGCTAAGGCTTAGTTTTTAGTTCTGGACTTAACCTGCGGAGTTGAGGAGTCTCGCACTTTGCTTTTTGTACGCATGACTAATTGGCCTCATGTTTAGAGCCTTCTATGTAGGGTTGATTAGCCTCGCGCTGCAATTTTTGCATGCTAGGATGAATAGTCTCATGTTGGAATTTTTGTACGCTAGGCTAAATAGCCTAACATTTTGAAATAGCCTCGCGTTTAGGCAGTTCTACGCTGGGCTGATTAGCCTAGCATTTCAACGCTTCTATGCTGGGCTGATTAGCCGCGTGTTTGAGACCAGATCCATTTTGTACTTGGCTTTTTAGCATCTGTCGTTGTGCTCGATGGTTCTAATTCCGAATTTGAGTTCTGGTCAGGCCGGATCTTGGCTTTTCTTTAGCGTCTTGTGCAACCATGATGGGAAGAGATATTTCATTTTCCAAAATTTTTGAATTTAAAGATCCAAAGAGCTCCTGTTCAACGGGAGTCCCTTTGAAACTCTAATTCATCATTTGGATCTCTTTTTGTTTCGAACTCAAAAATCCGAGGAGTTCCTGTTCAACGGGAATCATCCCGTCATTCGAATCATTGCTTGGACTCCTTCCTATTCTGAATCCAAAGAGCCAAGAAGCTCCTGTTCAATGGGAGTCTCCTTGTCATTCGAATTCGTACTTAAGGTTTCCAAGTGGCGATAGAGTCATGTTTTGGACGGACTTACCGATCTAGAGGACAAGTATTTCTCGTATCTTTGTTGATCGACTTCTCCGACTAATATCTCCATAGACTAACCAATTTCCTTAGCATCAGATTGGGTCACGATCTTCTCGTCAGTGTAGAAGACTTCTCCAACTGTGGTCGCCAGTTGTTTCCAGCAAAACTCGCACTTCGTTTCATTGCCATTGATTTATAATTACAAAAATCTCGAAGTACAATAAAGGAGAAGTAAAGAAAAATCAAACGAGAGGATTTATAATTTATCACTTTTTTTTACAAAAGGTGTGGGATATTAACGTGGCTATGGAGCGTCGACCTCGTACTCCGTTGATGATCTAATGCTTGAATTGATCTTGAACGTGAAGAATTGTTGAAGAAAACTTCTAGCTGGCGGCTTCTTCTTACTGGTCGGTGTGCCCTCACGCATAAATTAATTTTCCAAATGTCTCCAAAGTTCTCCTCTTGACCCCTATTTATAGTTTTAGGAGTTTCCTTAAGAGATACTGATGGAATTCTATCACAATTCAATTTTTGAATTTGTATTTCAATTGGATTTGAAATCTTCAATTCGAAGTACTTGGATATGATTGAATTTAGAATTCTAGTAAAAATCCAAAAGAAAACCCTCTTTGTAAACTAGCTCTCGTGAGGTTAACTTAGCCTCGCGTAATGAGAGGCTGGCTGCCTCACATGCGCAAAGCTAGCATTGGCCTCATGTTGCTGCGTCACATTTCCAGAAGAATCTCCATCCTATAAGTGTCTCATGCTTCCTGCATCCACTTAATTTACTTCAAAACTTAGATATTAACCCATTGAAATAGCTCTTGGGACTCTTTTATCTCCTCAAAAATACCATGGTACTTGAACAACATAGTACCCGCATGAATTGAGAGAAATCTAGAGATCCTCCTTCGAATTCTAGCATCCATACCTTTTCCAAAATCGATAGCAGATCTATTGAGATTATGACCTGACTACTTGCTTCACAATATCGACCAAGTACTTAAGAATTTTAGCTACCTACAGGTTTGCTTGTGCTACAATATAATCATCATATACAAATATGAGGTATGTCACTGACTTGCTTGTACTATTTATGCCTGCTCCCACAAATTTTTCCATACTTTGCTCCTTTTCAAAGCCTTGGAGAAGACTTCTTTTGCAAGAATAAATAAAGTACGATAGATGACATCCCTAATACAATTCATAGTCAATGAGAACCATTTTATTTGAGATTCATTAATTAAGAGTGAAGGAGGAATCCCAAACATAACCCATCAACCCCTCCTCAAATTGTTGTTTAAAGCTAAATCTACTTAACACCAGCTCAAAGAATCTCTAGCTCATTCAATCATAAGCCCTTTCCATATCCACTTGCAGACCCATAAACTTGCCACTATAAGTTGAATATGTCATGAAATGAAGGCTTTCTTAAACCAAAAGAATGTTATCTGAAATGCACCCTAGAGATGAGCAGACTTGTTCCTCGTAAATTAGTTTTGGCAAAAACTTCTTCCGCAGGACAACAAGAGTCTTAGCAATCAATTTATAATAGAAGCTATATAAGCTGATGGTCAATAGTCTTTAGCTAATGTCAGATTATATACTTTAGGAATCAAGGTCATAAAATTCGCTTTACACTACTTTGGAAGAACCTTGATTGTGAAGAAATGCTTGATTGTCGCACTTCATCACCCTTAATAATCTCTCAATAGTGCTTATTGAAGTAACATGAAAATCCATTATGTCCTAAGGCATTCTTGGCGTCCGTTGACTGAAGCATTGTTTCTATTTCCCAGATTGTAAATGCTTTGCAAAGCTCAATATTTCCTCCTCAAATATCACCTTACTAATCAAATCAGCCCATTTATATTTAAAGTACACTAAAAATTCCTCTATAAATTTATCTCTACTGGTACAAATCTTCCCATCTGTATCCTAAACACCTACTATTAGATTCTTGGACCACCGATCCATAACAATATGATGGAATAAATGAGAGTTAGAATCATCCTTTTTGAGTTAGGTCAGGTGAAATTTTTACCTCCGTATTGTTCGCCGCAAAACTTCCTTTGCTTCCTTCCATCGAAACTTAAATTACAATAGAAGTGAACAAGATATATATATATAAAGAGAACAAACGAGAGGATTTTATAGCTCAATCTCTCTCTTTTACAATATAAACGTGGGATCAGTGGCGATGGGATCTATAGTAGTTCCTATTGACGATCGGTACGTTAAAATCTTCTCTTTTGAAGATATCGGCCGACTGTAGACGATCTTCTTGGTCTTTGCTCTTCACGAATCCAAGGTTCTATGCGTAACTTGAATTCTCTAAAAGGAAGATGATCACAAAAAGGCTTCAAGGCTCTCTCGCGTACTTGAATTGCCAAAGGGATCAGGAAGAAGATTTGCCGAAGGAAGAAGAAGACCTCTGATCTCTAGTTTTGATTTGTTCAAGGCTCTCATGCGTAACTCGAACTTTACCAAAACTTCCAAAAGATCCAAAAGAGATCCCCCTAGGGTTTCACCAGGAAAGTATTTATAGCCCCAGGAAGATTTGAGAGTTTCCATCTGAATATAATTTGCTCTCATCAAGGATTCCAATCAAATATTTAATATTGATTTAAATCTCTTGATTTAGAATTCTAATTGGATTTGATTTGGTATTTGGATAAGCCCAAATCATAATCTTAATTAATTTTAGATTCTGGTTATCTGCTAACGCGGAGCTAAATAACCAGTGCGCGGAGCTAACGCGGAGCTAAATAACCAGTGCGCGGAGCTAACGCGGAGCTATTGATCATCTCCGCGTTTTCTCAAACGCGAGGCTAAAAGTACCCAGACGCGGAGCTACTGAATTAGCTCCGCGTTCTGTTATTGAAAATCCTATTTACTTAGAAATTTTCACTGCCAACAGAACCCCCTCCAAAGTTTTCAAAATGGCTTAGAACTTAGCAAATTTTGAAATACTTTGGATACTTAAACTGAAACGTGGAGTTAGAATACCAAGTCTATCTCGCGTTATGCTCGCCTACGCGGAGCAAATCAACTTCACTTCGTCTTCAGTGAAATGAGTAATTATGTCATTAATTACCCTGAATTTCTATGCCAAATACCAAGCGACGAAAATTCTGTTTAAATAGAGCTCTCGGCTCATCTTCTTCTTCATCCGGAGATTTTTGAAGAGTTCTCAACTCCTGCAACTGAGTGAGCGATGTCAACGAGAGATCTTCAACTGATCCCTGCTTAATTCTTCATGAATTTTCACCATTAGGATGTCACTCCAGAGGAGTTTGGCTAGACGCACGTTGGCCGGCGTTAATGGCAGCGGCCGTGGAAGTAGACGCGACGACGAACCAATTTATGCAGCGTCTTCCGAAGGTAAAAATCTTAACTCTTGGTCCTCTAAGAACCATCTGGAGATGTTTTGGCTTCGTTTAATCCTGCCAATTGTTTACTTTACCGGTGAGATCGCCGTTCTCCGGCCGTAAGGCTTGAAGAAGAAGGAGAAGGCAGAGAGGAACTCTGTTCTTTTTCTATGCGAAGTTATCGCGTCATTCCTGCGCTTGAAACGCGGGCTATTTTAACTAGCGATCGCGATGAATTTGCGAGGCTATCTTTGATTAGCAGTCGCGAGGAATCTGCGAGGCTATCTTTGATTAGCAGTCGCGAGAAATCTGCGAGGCTATCTTTGATTAGCAGTCGCTTTAGAATCTGCGAGGCTATCTTTGATTAGCAGTCGCTTTGAATCTGTGAGGCTATCTTTGATTAGCAGTCGCTTTAGAAAGAGAAGAAAACATCATAGAGAAACTCTGTCCCTCATTTACGCGAAGTTATCGCGTCATCCTCTGCGTTTGAAGTGTAAGGTTATTTCTTCAACTGCACGCGGAGTTAGTTTAGCTCCGCGTTTTTATACTTAAAAGATTTTCCAAGTTTTGTTGAACTCCTGATTCTTCTTTTGCAGTGAACCGGGTTCAATCTGATGACTTGGGATGTAGCTTCTTCCTGATATATCTTCAAAAGCAAGTTATGCATCAATCTTCATCAACGAAAGTAACTCTAAGGAAGCCAGAAGCATATGCTTTACATCATAGTTGCAAGTTTCAAGCTCTGGCTCCTTTTGAAGGAGTTACAAGAACTCTGCGGCAGCCCATGAAGTTTTCTTGAGGATCATTTCTGTTAGATGACAATCTCTGTTGCTTTCCAAAGCGATAGAGATGATCATTTTAAGGGCTTGCAGCACTCCTCTTTCCTCTCGTGCTTCATTTCAGATGACAGATCCAAATTGACATTTGCAGAGGAGATCTTTTGCATGTGAACCAGGGAACTTAGCTTCAACACCTCATAGAAATCTCACCGTTGAGTTATTGATGAGTCGATGAATATGTAGAAGATTTTGGGAGAGCTATAACTCCTTCTTTGTAATCTCTTGCTTTCATGAATAAAGATAAATTATTTTCCTCTCTATCTGTTGGCTTCAATAATTTTGCTTGCTCAACAAATAGATGGTCAATAATTCTGGTAAAATAATCTAAATTTTGCTTGCTCAACAAATAGATGGTCAATAATTCTGGTAAAATAATCTAAGGCTTTTCTGCGTAACTTAGATCATTAGTACCGATATGATCGAGTAAGGATCCTCTTACTTGGCCAAAAAAAAAAAATCCAAGTTCTTCATAGGAACGCGAGGCTGAAGCACCAAGTTATCTTCGCATTTCGTAGAGTTGCGCAGAGTAGCGCGGAGTTAATATCTTCACTTTTTTCTTTATCACGCGAGGCTAATAGTTCCGCATTTGGGAGAGTAACTGACCAGTCATTTTCTTCGAAATCCGCACCGAATTCCAAGAGGCGGTTTCCCTCATTTAAATGAAATCTCTATTCCTTTTCTTTTCACTTCACTCGAGAATTTTCTAGAAACCCTAGAGATTCAGACGATCAGAGCTCAGGCGACCCTAACGTTCTCCGACCGATTTTCTCCAAATTTCCCGTTGATTTCACCGGATTCTCGCAAGTAATGGCGCCCAAGACTCGTGCTACCTCCCGCGCAGCTCCATCATCGTCAATTGGCGCTAGCAGCGGTGGCAACGACCGTGGCGGCGACGTGCCAGCCCACATTTCACCCATTGGGGGTAAGAATCTCTCTATCAAGACTCTTTAGAACATTTTTGAGTGATTTAGTTTGATTTTAACGGGTTAATCATCTCTTTCATCGGCGAGATCGCCGTACTCCGGCTTTAAAGCTTGGAGAAGAAGAAAAGCCACTGGCTTTCTTCTCACGCGAAGTTATCGCGTCATCCTCGCATTTTAAAACACGGGGCTATTTTAAGTAGCAGTCGCACTGAAACGCGAGGCTATTTTAAGTAGCAATCGCGCTGAAACGCGAGGCTCTTTTAAGTAGCAATCGCGCTGAAACGCGAGGCTCTCACGCTGAAACGCGAGGCTCTTTTAAGTAGCAATCACGCTGAAACGCGAGGCTCTTTTAAGTAGCAATCACGCTGAAACGCGAGGCTATTTTAAGTAGCAATCGCGCTAAAACGCGAGGCTATTTTAAGTAGCAATCGCGCTGAAACGCGAGGCTCTTTTAAGTAGCAATCGCGCTGAAATGCGAGGCTATTTTAAGTAGCAATCGCGTTGAAACGCGAGGCTATTTTAAGTAGCAATTGCGTTGAAATGCGAGACTCTTTTAAGTAGCAATCGCGCTGAAACGCGAGGCTATTTTAAGTAGCAATTGCGTTGAAACGCGAGGCTATTTTCAGTTCTGTGCGGTCTAATCTTTAGCTTCGCGCGGCGCTATTGTTAGCTTCGCGCGTTCTAATTTTTAGCTTCACGCGTCCATACTTAGAAAAATTTTCAGTCTAGTAGAAATTTTTCTAATACTAATTCTGGTTCTTGCAGTAGGGTATTCGGTGGAATCCTTCCCTCATAGGAACTACTTTGGCTTTGCTGGGGGTTCTGATCCCTCAGACCAATTTCGTTTCACCACCATCCTGGCCTCATATAAACCAGACCCGAAGGATCGCAAGGAGAAGTTGATCAAGTATCATCCCACTACCGCGAGGGAGATTATAACTGATGCGGCCTTTGAAACCGTGGACAGAGAAGCAATGGAGAAACCCGCATTCCTTTTTGGGGATTAGACGGAGCAGGAGGAGACAGCCAGAAATCGTGCCATTGAAGAGTCTCGTCAGCAGCAACTTGCAATAAATGATGATGAGTTACGTAGACAGGCTCAACACACCATGGAGGCATCTCATCGTCGAAATTTTGTCGAGACGATAAATAAATTGAAACTCCTGGGAGACCCGTAGTTTCCTCTCTCTATCCTTTTATTTTTCTTGTAATAAGAACTCCATAATAGGAGAGAGAGAATCTTTAACGGTTCTTTGAGATTCTTTTTGTATCTTCATCCTTTTAATAAAGATGATTCTTTTGACTCTTTTATTTGTCGGCTTCAAAACAGATTTGCTTGCCCAACAAGTAACTTGTCGTCAAAATGATTTATTTCTCGGTATCGTTTGTGCACAATTTTTCGCACCATACTGTCAGAGGTAAGAATTTAACATGACAGGGTTTATGGGATTTTTAGTAAACCCCCAACTATCAACGGATTTGATTAGCCTTTACCAACTACCGTTTGAGTTGGGCTAGCTATGTTATTCCCCTCAGCATGGTGAGTTGCCGAGGACTTCGTTTGGGCTTAAATGCCAAACTTTTCCTCCTCCCATTGCCTAGTCGGCGTTGGGCAATTCATACTTTTACCCCTGTATGATGGGTTGGTGAGAAACTGGTTCTCTTCCCATTGCCTAGTCGGCGTTGGGCAATTCATACTTTTACCCCTGTATGATGGGTTGGCGAGAAACTGGTTCTCTTCCCTTTGCCTAGTCGGCGTTGGGCAATTCATACTTTTACCCCTGTATGATGGGTTGGCGAGAAACTGGTTCTCTTCCCTTTGCCTAGTCGGCGTTGGGTAATTCATACTTTTACCCCAGTATGATGGGTTGGCGAGAAACTGGTTCTCTTCCCATTGCCTAGTCGGCGTTGGGCAATTCATACCTTTTTGGTCAGAGGCGCTCAATTGCACATGCCTGAAAGAAGGATTGGAGGCTGTTCAAACTTGAGAACTGGCACACCAGGTTTTAGGTCAGAGGCGCCAAACTGTGCATGCCTAAGAAAAGACTGGTAGTGGTTCAAACTTGAGAACCAAACAGGAGGCGGTTCATGGCTCTCTTGCGTAACTTGAACTGGGCACACCAAGCACACCAGGTTTAGGTCAGAGGCGCCAAACTGCGCATGCTTAAGAAAAGACTGGTGGTGGTTCAAACTTGAGAACCAAACACACCAGGTTTAGGTCAGAGGCGCCAAACTGCGCATGCCTAAAAAAAGAGACTGGAGGCTGTTCAAACTTGAGAACTAAACACACCAGGTTTAGGTCAGAGGCGCTCAATTGCGCATGCCTAAGAAAAGACTGGAGGTGGTTCAAACTTGAGAACCAGACACACCAGGTTTAGGTCAGAGGTGCCAAACTGCGCATGCCTAAGAAAAAGACTGATGGTGGTTCAAACTTGAGAACCAAACTCACCAGGTTTATTGGTTTAAAATCACCAAAATAGAAGAAATCCAAGTGCTCATCTGCGTAACTTGGATAAATTAGAGGTTTATACTTCCAGGGATATCAAGCATAGTATTTTTTCAGAAATTTGCCATTGATCGGCATCATCATCCTATCGCCGTTTTGATTCATCAAGCGATAAGCTCCACTGGAGTAGACTGTCTCCACAATGAACGGTCCTTCCCACTTGGGCTCAAATTTACCCTTTGTCTTATGAGTTAGAACCATTGGCCTTTTAACGGCCAGAACCAAGTCTCCTTATTTAAAGGTCCTTGGTTTAACGTTCTTATTGAACGTTTGAGAAATTTGGGCTTGATACAACTCAATTTGTTGTTGAGCCCTAAGACGCTTTTCATTCAGCGCCTCTAATTCTTTCAATCTTTGATGATGGCGTTCTTCTGTCGTCATCTTTCTGGCTAAAGCCACTCTTAATGAAGGAATCTGGACTTCGAGAGGTAAGACGGCCGCTCCCATAGACCAAAGAGAATGGAGTAGCTTTTGTAGGGGTGCGGACAGTGGTGCGATAAGCCCACAGACACTCTCCTAGCTTTTCATCCCAATATCGTTTATTAGAAGAGACGAACTTCCGAAGGAGTTTAATAATCGTCTTGTTGAAAGTTTCGGCCAACCCATTAGCTGTGGGGTTATATAGCGTTGAAGCAATATCTTTGATTCTGAACTTATTGCAGAATCTGGAGAATCCCTAACAGATGAATTGCGGACCATTATCATGGATGATCCGTCGGGGGACGCCAAAGCGGTAAATGACGTGATGCTTGACGAATTTGATCACATCTGTCGTCCTTCCCTCTTTCATGGGCACAGCTTCGGCCCATTTTGAAAAATAATCGGTTATTGCAAGAATAAACCGATGTCCTCTGGATGACGGGGGAGTTATAGGCCCCACAATATCCATCCCCCATGCTTCAAATGGCCAACTTGCAACAGTATTGTGCAAATATTCTTGAGGTTGATGAATAAAATTAGCATGTATCTGGCATGCATGACATCGTTTAGCATATGTCCTTGCTTCCGAGATCATGTTCGGCCAGTAGTATCCCAGCCTTCTTATACGGTCTCCGAGTTTTGGACCGGGCTGATGAGCTCCACATACTCCATCGTGTGTTTCTCTCAGCACTTCTTCTGCTTCTGCTTTTGATATACAGCGTAGCAGCAGACCATCTCTTGACTTTCTATATAAAGTCTGAATTTTATGGTCATAATAAAATTTTTGGGCCTTCCTCTTTATCGAGGTGGCTTCCTTAGGATCTTCTGGTAATATCCCATGTAAAGCATAATCCACAAATGGAAATCTCCAATTACGGGGTTCCAAAGTTAAGCCTGCCTGGCACACTTCTTTGGTTTGGGAAACCATATCTGGGTGGAGGAGCTCTCTGCTTCCAATGGTGATGCTTTTAGCCTCTCCTGGCGGGATCGCCAATGTTGCTGCTAATGAGGCAAGAGCGTCGGCATACACATTCTCATTTCGAGATATATGAGAGATGTAGAATTGCTCAAAATAGCCCGCTAGTTCTATGGCTAGCTGATAATAGGGGATGAGGGCTTCATGTCTGACTTCATACTCGCCCGTCATCTGATTGACGATGAGTTTAGAGTCTCCATATGCCTCTAGATAGTTCACCCCCAGTTGTAGAGCCATCTTCAGACCGATAATGAGCGCGTTATATTCCGCGACATTATTTGTGCACGGTTCTGTTAATGAGTAACCGTTAGGAAGTACATGTTTATGTGGGGAGATAAGCACAACCCCCACTCCAGCAGTAGATCGTCTGGTAGCACCATCAAAGAACATTTGCCATGTTTGTTCCTTGGTAACTGCGTTGACCTCTGACGTCTGTTTGGAATTAGACCCGATTGGATGGTCTGCAAGAAAATCGGCGATCGCCTGTCCCTTTGTGGCTTTTTGAGGGACGAAATGCATATCATAGGGTGACAGTAGTAATGCCCATTTTGCCAATCGACCATTTAAGGACCCAGGCTTCGTCATCCGAATTTTTAGGAGATTAACCCGGGATATGACATGAATTGTCTGCCCAGAAAAATAGTATCGCATTTTTTGAATAGCAAACACTAGGGATAAACATTCCTTTTCAATCGGGGTATACCGTTGTTCGGCCAAAATCATTGTCCTGCTTAGATAATAGAGGGCATGTTCATGGCCGTGCTCATTATATTGAGCAAGTAATGCTCCTAAGGCATTATCCATGGCCCTTACATATATAAGGAAGGGCTGCCCAGGGACCGGCGCCATAAGAACGGGAGGTTTGGTGAGGTATTCTTTAAGGTCATCAAAGGCCCGTTGACATGCCTCATCCCATACAAAAGAAACCCCCTTCTTCATAAGTCGAGAAAATGGCTGGTAACGTCCCGATAGGTTGGAAATGAAGCGTCGAATATAAGCGAGCTTTCCTTGTAACCCCCTCAACTCTTTAAGATTGCGGGGAGGCGGCATCTCGCTAATTGCTTTTACCTTCTCAGGGTTGAGGAAAATTCCTTTTGAAGTTATTATAAATCCAAGGAATTTCCCACTCGACACCCCCATAAATGACTTAGTGGGATTCATCTTTAAATGATGTCTCCTCATGAGATCGAAGACCATTCTTAAGTTCTGAAGGTGGTCCTCTTTATTTTTACTTTTGACCGCCAAGTCATCTACGTAGCACTCTACTGTCTTGCGCAGATGTTCTTTGAATATAATGCTCATCGCACGTTGATAAGTGGCACCGGCATTCTTCAGCCCAAATGGCATCACTGTATAGCAGTATACCCCCAGCGGTGTTCTGAAAGCTGTATGCTTTTCATCATCTGGGTGCATCTTAATTTGGTTATATCCTGAGAAGCCATCCATAAAGGACATCCTCTCATAACCATAAGTATTGTCTATCATCACGTCGGTGATGAGAAATGGAAACTCATCCTTGGGACATGCAGCGTTCAGATCCCGAAAATCGATACAAATCCAGATCTTGCCGTTCTTTTTACGAACTGGCACTATATTCGCCACCCAGTCAGGATGCTGCTCTTCTCGGATAAACCCGGATTTTATAAGCTTATTGACCTCAGCAACTATTGCCTCCATCAACTCCGGTCGAAAATGCCTCTGTTGCTGTTTAACAGGTTTGGCATCTTCTTTTATGCTTAACCGGTGTGTGGCAATTTGAGGGTCAAGACGGGGCATGTCTTCATAACTCCATGCGAACACATCTATATACTCTTTGATGAGAGATATAAGTTCCTCCTTTTCCAATGGAGTTAGCGTGTCGCTTATAAAGATGGGCTTAGGATTTTCACCCGTCCCCATGTTGACTTGTACCAACTTGTCTTCGGTGGGCGGATCACGCTGCTCAAAGCGGACATCGCAAAGAGTGTCCATATGCTTAGCATAGGAATCGTCTTGAACATCAATTGGTTCATCATCGCTTTCTGGTGCGGCTGAAACCATATTGGCTGTCAGGGATTGAAACCAGGTGCCGGTACTTATATCCGAGTCATGATTGGGTGAAGATGTATCTTCCTTGGCCGAAGAACTCTCTTCATCTTTGGGTGGCGATGAAGGTGGAGTAGATACATAACCCAACCCCCTGCGAGTCTTTTGATAATAATCGGGGCTCTTTCCTCTCGGTCTGAACGAGGGTATAAGATTCCGTCGCCCCTTCCCAAAGTTCAATCCCGGCTTCTGGGTAAAATTATAGCCCATCTTCTCCATCATCTGTCAGGATTTTTGTTCGTACAGATGAAATTGTGGTGATGTTTGTTCATCACTTTCGCTGCTTTGCTTTAGCCGGGGTGACGTAATTACCTTGCCGAACATAATCGGCTTTTGGGATCCTCTCCGAGGAGGCACTTCAACGTAGTGACCTTTTTCCTCAGCTATTTTAGACTGGGAGAGGAGGGATGACCTAAGTGGCAAATGATATGCCGCCAGAACTTCAAGTTCGGATAGGCCATCCACTTCAGTGGAAGTACAAGAGGGTTCAGACTCAGTAGCTACAGTATGCTCGTAGGCTAACTTTATGTCTTCATTAATAACCCACTCACTTTCTATTACATCCACTATATTATCAAGACTTAAATTAAAATCTAGGTGAGGGTTGATTTTGTAATCACCCCCATCATCTTCTCCAGGAAGCTCGTACTCAGTGTCGGCTTCGTTGCCACTGTCCTCGGGCTTTGGAGGCTTCCCATGATCGTCATTGGAGACTTCATGGGCTGGTTTATAGAGTGCAGCATCTGTGAAATAATTCTCCAATCCTTTGAATGGTTGCTTGTCAGCAATTAGCGTCCGGACCTCTCCTTCCTCATCACAATATTTCATGCATTGGTGGAGGGTCGACGGGACTATCATGTGAGCATGGATCCACGGCCTCCCGAACAGAATGTTGTAGGAGGTGTCTGCATCGATGACGTAGCATGTAGCTTCTGTCCTCAAATCCCCGATTTGACATCGGAGTCGGATTTTTCCGAGGGGACGGCTATTATTGGCGTTGAACCCGTATATCATTGTGTTGGTTGGTGTCAGGCGATGGAGGGAGATTCCTAATAGCTGCATCAACCTTCTGGGTACGACACTTAGTGCAGAACCCGGATCAATCTGAATTCGGTCCACTTTTGTGGATCCGACATATCCGGTGAAATATAAAGGCCTGTTATGCTTTATATTCCTCACCTGCATGTCTCTGGAGAGAAGATGATTTGTCGGACATGCCTCCTCACTTGGTGACAGCGGGGGCAAAAGTCCTGTTCTTCGTCGGCCGGCTCGACTATCTGAGCTAAGAATGACTCAGAGTCTGCCAAGGCCTTTCTTAGAGCTTCACGTGTTGATTTTGATAATCTCAACAATTTGTAAAGCGTTACTCGTGCTGGGATATTTACCAACCGAGCAATTATGTCAAACTTGAAGGTAGTCTCGCTGGCTCCTTCCTCTCTAATAGGATTCTTCTGGAAACGAAGTCCTTTCTGCTTCGCAGGTTTTGAAAGTTCTGCATAGATGTCTTTTGGATCTACTCTAGTGTAATCCTTAAGATATGTCTTCCCGGATAGAGTACCGGAAGGGCCTGCCCCATCTTGATGAGTGGCCATAGTTTTGGGTTCTTCTTCAGAATCTGTGAAGGCTCCCGAAGCTATATATTCTTCCTTTATATCTGCAGAAATGACATTAACAGTCCGCTTCTTCTCTTGACCTCTTGAAGTAGTCCATTGTTCATCTTCCAGCAAATCAGGGTGAACCCACATAACTTCTCCCTTTTGGGTTGTTACGGGGACAAGTCCTTCTCGGGCTTTGTTGTGAGGATCAAGGTTCTTCGTGACCATCTTACCTTTTGGGATTGGGGTCACTCCTGCGGGGAACTCGTGGGTTCCAACCACTATGGTTGCCATATTGGCAGTGACCTTCTTCTGCTCTTCCTTAAGCGTCAGAACTCCAGCTTCTATTAGTGCTTGGATTCTGTTCTTAAGGGGAAAACAATCCCTGGTAGGGTGCCCAACATTTCGGTGATAAAGACAGTAGTTAGGATCCTTAGTCTTACTAGCGTCTTCTGGCTTCTTATTCTCCGGAAGTTTTAGCATCCCCTTCTTCTGGAGCAAGTGAAAGAGGATAGGTGTCTGTTCCGCCTTGAAAGTGTAATTCCTTTCTTGCTGCGGTCTAATTTGCCTTGATCCTCGCTGACCTTGAGGCTTCGGCTCTGGCAGAAGACTGGTTTTCTGAGGAGCAGCTTCTGACGACATCGCTGCTTTCCCTTTATTCTTATTGCTGTTGTTTTGTGTATATGACTTACTACCCCCAGCACTTCTTGACCCGCGGGACTCTTCAACTCGGCGAATCAAGTCTTCAGCTTGCTCTCCTTGTTTGAGCAGGTCCCTCCACGTCTTGGACTCTACGGCCCCAATTTTAAGGAGCACATTGGTCTTAAGATTGTGTCGACAGGTCTCGACTAGAGTTTCCTGGATCATTCCGTGTTTGCAATGTATGGACTTCTCCCGGAACCTTTCTATGAAATCTTTAACCGTTTCTTGTTCTCCTTGTCTAGTTGCAAGGAGAGAATGAACCGTAATCTCGGTGTCATCCTCAAAGAAATGAAAGAGAAATAATTTCTCGACATCTAACCAGGTATTAATAGTACCTGGGGGCAACTGCATGAACCAAGTAAAGGCAGGCCCTCGCAAAGTACTTGCGAAAATCTTGGTCATAATGGGGTCATTTCCCACCAAATGTCCAGCTTGGGACAAGAAGTAGTAGATGTGCTGACTGGGCGATCCCTTCCCGTCATAGGGCTCCAACTTGAGCGGCTTATACTTTGGAGGATAGGGCACCATGTCCCATTCTGGTGGATACGGTCTAGAGACCCCTGACTCTTTCAACTCTTTTTTATGCATCAGTGCTTCGAGTTGACTTTGTAGCTTTTCTATCTTTTCATCATTCGGGTCATGAAAAGAAAATTTATCCTCCTCGTCATGCGTCGAGTGGGCTTTCTCCTCCTTTTCTTCTTCATTTGGAGTCTTCTTGCCCTGTTTATTATTATCCTCGACGAATCTTGATAGCATGGCTTTAAGGTCTTCAATCGTCTTTTGTTGCTCGCGAATCATTCTTTCTTGAGCTTCAAATCTCTGATTGATATCATCAGATTTATCTGCCATGTGTGACGCTGACTTCTGTAGTCGAGACGACGCTGAGGAACGAGGCGAGGCTATAGCTGAGTTATCACTGTCCTCGTCATAGGAACCCCTTGCAAGCCTCTTATAATTTCGAGGCGGGACGGCACCTGATTTAAGTCGATTGATACGATGAGGTTCTTCGTCACTCGATTCCAAATCATCATCCGTCTCTATAATTTTCTTTCCTTTTCCCACCAAGTTGGAGGTTACAGCTCTCCAGTGCTTTGGGGAAGCAGTCTTTGGTTTCTTTGTAGGATTCTTGTCCGACTCGGTCAATCGATCAAACACAGATACCCTGCTCTTGATGCAGCCACAGTTGTCCATTACAGCAGACACTGCCGTCATGAGCTGCTGATAGTGACAAACAGGTTCATTTTGAAGTTGATCTATGCTTCTCTTCTTGGAGAGATAATCCCTGAGATTAGCATCTTTAACCATGGAACACGAAGTCTGTCTGACTTTTGGACGGGTCTAGGGACCCACTGAAGCTTCTTTGAATGATCAGCCCTGGTTATGCAGTCGGATTGATTCTCGTGGGGCTTAGAAGTAGCCTCGCGTTTTATATCGCGAGCCTGAAGATTAGCTCCGCGTTTTGCCACATTAGCCTCGCGTTTCTCGCTGGCTTGGCGTGTCTTCAGAAATTTAGCTTCTGGAATAGTAGCCCCGCGTGAAGGGAAATTCTTGCACGCTGGCTTATCTTTGCGATTAACGCAGATCATAGCTTCGCGCCTAGCACGATTTTTACGACTGACAACTATTTGCCAATCGTCCTCGCGTTCCTCGCGGGTATCAGAAGTCTTGCGTTTATTGCAAGTATTACTGGCCTCGCGTTTCTCGCTTGGCTCAGTATCAGCCTCGCGTGGAATATCACACGCTGGCTTCAAAGAATTTTTATACTCGCGTCTCTCACGAGTGTCATAAGTCTTGTGTTTCTCGCAATCAGTACTGGCCTCGCGTCTCTCGCTTGGCTCAGTATCAGCCTCGCGTGGAGAATCACACGCTGGCTTTAAAGAAATTTTATACTCGTGTCTCTCGCGAGTGTTCTTGCTGGCTTCGCGTCTCTCGCTAGGCTCAGCAATAGCCTCGCGTGGAGAATCACACGCTGGCTTTGAAGAATTTTTATACTCGTGTAACTCGCGAGTGTTGGGTATTCTGCGACTAGCGCAACCCTTACTGGCTTCGCGTCTCTCGCTAGGCTCAGTAATAGCCTTGCGTGGAAAATCACACGCTGGCTTTTCCTTGCTTTTAAGGCAAGTTGTATCTTCGCATTTAACGCGGTAGAGACTGGTCTCGCGGGTAGCGTGAGCCAGTTTGTGAGGGACCATAGCCTCGCGTCCTCTGGTGTTAGCTCCGCGTCCAAGGCGGGCTTTGAGGGCTCTACGCCTCGCTCTCCGGTTCCTGTTCCGGAGTTAGGTCCTGGTCAGTCCAGTCCCTGGGTCTTCTTCGGCAGTCGGAAGCTCATCCTCGGCTAGGATTTCTCGTGTGAACTCCGGCCCTATAGTCGCAGTCTCCAAGGATCCCCGTTTCTCGGTGGATTCCTTTCTACCCGTCACTCGGGCATTGGAGTACATGCGACGATAGTGCCGTGTCTCATCCAAGTCACCTGATCCGGAGGAGAGGAACTCCTCGTACTTCTGTTGGTCGATTTCAACGACCAGTGTGTCTACTTCGGATCCGATCATGTCGACGTCCGATTGCGCCACAATCTCTTCATCAGTGAAAGAGATGGCTCCCACTGTGGTCGCCAGTTTGTTCGCCGCAAAACTTCCTTTGCTTCCTTCCATCGAATTAACTTAAATTACAATAGAAGTGAACAAGATATATATATAAAGAGAACAAATGAGAGGATTTTATAGTTCAATCTCTCCCTTTTACAATGTAAACGTGAGATCAGTGGCGATCGGATCTATAGTAGTTCCTGTTGACGATCGGTACGTTGAAATCTTCTCTTTTGAAGATATCGGCCGACTGTAGACAATCTTCTTGGTCTTTACTCTTCACGAATCCAAAACTCTATGCGTAACTTGAATTCTCTAAGAGGAAAATGATCACAAAAAGGCTTCAAGGCTCTCTCGCGTACTTGAATTGCCAAAGGGATCAGGAAGAAGATTTGCCGAAGGAAGAGAAGACCTTTGATATCTGGTTTTGATTTGTTCAAGGCTCTCACGCGTAACTCGAACTTTACCAAAACTTCCAAAAGATCCAAAAGAGATCCCCCTAGGGTTTCACCAGGAAAGTATTTATAGCCCCAGGAAGATTTGAGAGTTTCTATCTGAATAGAATTTGCTCTCATCAAGGATTCCAATCAAATATTTAATATTGATTTAAATCTCTTGATTTAGAATTCTAATTGGATTTGATTTGGTATTTGGATAAGCTCAAATCATAATCTTAATTAATTTTAGATTCTGGTTATCTGCTCACGCGGAGCTAACGCGGAGCTAAATAACCAGTGCGCGGAGCTAACGCGAAGCTAAATAACCAGTGTGCTGAGCTAACGCGGAGCTATTGATCATCTCCGCGTTTTCTCAAACGCGAGGCTAAAAGTACCCAGACGCGGAGCTACTGAATTAGCTCCGCGTTCTATTGTGTAAAATCCTATTTACTTAGAAATTTTCACTTCCAACACGCATAAGCTTCTGAAACCGTAGAACATTGCGACTCTTATTTTACCGAATACATAAGTGCCTTTTTCTCCCTAGTGATACCACAATCAGCCTCCTTAGTTTGTAAGGACTCAAAACGAGATTAGAGGAGCTCATCTCTTTATGTTCCCTATCTCATACCTATTCTAACATCATAATACCTTTTTCGTCTTCTTATTCTTCATGGTAAGGATGTGGGTGGCTGAATCTGTCACATTTGTACCTAACTCATGCTAATGATGTTAAAAAAAAGGGACATATGGACTCAAATCTGCTCGAACCTGAATGGTGTAGTCCCTCATAATAACCCCTTCCATATTGAGTATTCGAGGGCAGTGATTTGAGGGTACCCGAGCCAAATGTCACACAATCGTATTCCAAATAACTCAAGCCATCCAGTAGTACACATAATACCATCCAACTTCTACCAAATCCTTGCAAGCCCTTGATGTACATTACTCTACATAACTTAGCTCCAATAAAACAAAGGTCACATAACCCTATCTTCTTGATAAAAGATCGAAAGTCACGGACTTTCTGATTACTAAAAACCTACCACCTTTCTTCTCTCCCTCAACCACAATGACATTTTAGTCTCCAATCATCATAATCGGAATGCATGATATCCATCTTGCATACGCTCTCCAATATATCCCACAAATCCTTCCATTCATTATCCATATTGCTGGCATACACCACATCAAGAACCAAAGACTGACTTTCCTATGTACGAATCAACCCAACAAAACACTGTCAAATAATCTCAATAAACTCAACCTCTCCCAAACTATCCTTCAAAAAATTAAGAATACCTCCAAAATAATTTATTGATGGCACATACTCCATATTATAATAAAGGCCAATCATCTTGTGGACTCTACCGACATTAGGCAATTGCACATTAGTCTCAATTAATATAACTATATTAGAATTATGTTTACCCTTAAGAACACAATATAATCAGGGAGAGGATCTACATGCACCTTGAAATTCTAAGAGAGAATAATCATTGATAACGAGAGAGAGGGTGGGCAGTACTCCACAACCATATCAATGCATTGAGAGTTCAATCCATCACCATCTAGAGTTATATTATTAGCCTTCCTTTGCTTGGCCCCATTCTTATCTCCAAACGATCCATTCAATGAGTTGATGACCCTTATCTAAAATTGGTCTAAAGGAACACCATTTTCCTAGTTGTAATCGCCTCCTGCAACTTTGTAAGCTCCTTGTCACGAGCTCTTTGATTTTCCTTCAATACAAGCTGCTTGTGACAACTACGAACCACACTTCGCGGTGGCATAATGCTCGATAGAGATGTCTCATCAAAACCCAAGTGGGGTGCTCAGAATTTTTCGACCCCTTCTTAAGTGCTCGGTAGTGAAGAGCATGCGAATTAGTGACATTAGGCCCCATTGTGTAAACTCATGCGACCCAGAAACTTGGCCCAACAAACATACACCTGTAACTTCTATCCCATCTTCATCCATACTCTCCACACTCATAACAGACACCCGTCTCATGCTCACAATCGAAATTGCTCCTTGGTTGTTGGATAAACTTCCGACCTTCTATAGACAATATCAGATTTAAAATCTCCTTTAATGCCCCCACCAGATCCATTGCCTCTGTGACTTATGCAATTTGCTTCGTGAACCTGCCTCAATAGAGATGTCATTGAACACCATTATTTTCCAAATTTCTCTCAATATTTATCTTGTCACCATGCACTATAGGGCTGAGAACTATAATATGATTGTTGTTCTTAGTAATTAAGTCAATACATGATATTATTAAATTGCCATGAACTGCAGGAATAGAAACTTTATTTCCATATTTATTCCCAACAATTATTCATTATTAACCAAATTGGTAGCAATTAATTTTTTATTAACCAAATTGATATCCTTTTACTTGTCGCCATGATTTGAAGAATTAACAACTTCATTTGGTAAGTCAAACCTAATGTCATGTTGGTTATTCAATAAATTATATGCAATCCACCACCTGATGACTCTCCACTAGCCGAATTCTGGCTCCTCGTACCCATAGGATTCGATCTTGAATTGCTACATAACAATTCTGAAGCCACCTAATTCCAGACAATGATACGAAGCCCCTTCTTCCTCCTTGGCTTAGCCATTACTACTAGTCACAGCCCATATAATTTTGACCTAACTCTCCCTCATCAACTGATAACAAACCCTCAGCTGTATGCCCATCTAGATGCACTTTGGAAGGAGATTGTCGTCTATCCTTCTTCATAGCCTCATCGAAACCACTCTTAGCAACCATTGACTCTTCCTGCATAGCCCCTCCCCCAGTTTCAATTGTTAATTTGCATTTCTAACTCTATCTACTGGATTAGTATAGTCAGTCGAACGATGATGCAGAATTCCATAATAAAAATAGAAAACATTCACATTCACATAGAGAAACTCTTGCGTGTCTGACTCTTTTGAGGCACCAAGAGGAACCCATAGGACTAACAGATTTGTAATGCCAATCTTCACATAAACTCGAGCAAAAGCATCTCTCAATATTTTTTTT
This sequence comes from Dracaena cambodiana, assembly GCA_036321105.1. Lineage (NCBI taxonomy): Eukaryota > Viridiplantae > Streptophyta > Magnoliopsida > Asparagales > Asparagaceae > Dracaena > Dracaena cambodiana. The sequence goes on along the minus strand of JAYEPQ010000020.1, from coordinate 12,396,661 downwards.
CATGTAGTATCCACTGCTCTAGTAATCACTACATTAGTAATCAAATGGGTAATTTGGTAACCACATCTATACTGCAACTCTTAATATGATAGTTTCAAAAGGCTAGAAATTCTTGCTCCAGACCTCCAAAGTAAGTACTGTTTCAGTAACTGACCATGACCCCTCCCTTTCACCATCATCTGGTCATCCTTGCAATTAAATTTAAATGTTAAAAATCCATTTTCCATCTGAATAATATCATAATTCGTATGCCATTGATGATGAAGGGCCCTCATCAAAAACTCTGGATCAATAATCTGATTGCCAAGAAACTTCTTGATTATAGAATATTTCCATTGTTCTCTATTCGTAACGAGTTTATCCTCCAGAAACACTAATGTTTCATTGAATACTTGTTTTAATAGTGCGAATTCCTCATCAATAACTCTTTGTTCATCATGGCTAATACCACCACCGGATCTTGTTATCGTATTCCGCTCCTAAATAGGTTTGGGAGGAGAAACAGTTAGAACACCAATGATCACTTCAGGATTAGCCAGAGTTTCCCTATCAGGGATCCTTGTTTTTGCTCAGGAAATTCCTCTTTATTTTTACTGTCATCCCTCTCTTTGTTGCTATAATCATCTTCCTAATAAACTTACCTTTTTAATGTGGTAAAAGTTAGTTAATTTCAGAGAGAAGGTGAATTTATCGTAATTTACAACTCCATAGTGCACATAATATAAAGCACAATATGATTCTAAATATTAATTTTTTAATATATTAATATATTTTATATTTGAAATTTTATTGATAATTTAATTTACCAAAAATCTATAAAATAAAAAAATATAAAAATAAACAATGATTGAAACTCAAACAGTATTCACCAATCAACTAGTATTCCACACTAAAAAAATAATTGTATCCAATAATTATGTAGAAAAAAATGAGATTTCAAAAATATGTAAATCAACATTAAAAAACAATAACAATGATATAATCGATCAATCTAGAGTCGATTAAGATTTTAAAAATTATTGGTTGACCAATCATGGTCATTAGTCGATCAATCAACCTAGCTATTTGTTGACCAATAATAAACATTGGTTGACAAATGCATATTTCTACAGAAATATAGACTCTGAATTGAGCCTTCAATGAAATCATTGATCAACCAATTCCATCACAAGACATTGAACTGAGTCTCTAATGAAATGATTGGTCCTCCAATCCGTCTATATAATCATAAATTACTTATACATTTATCGGAATGAACTAACTATTTATTGAGTCAGGAAATTCATCATCATAAAAAAATATTTTATTTAGGGATTTTATGAGGTTATAAAGATGATTGATTTATTCCTAAAATTATGAAAATTTAAAAAATGATATCTTTTTTCGAAACTGATGAAATTAAAGAAAAATAAAGTTTTAAGATTGCCCTAGTATTTGTTACTAAATAGAAATTTTTGATATAAAGAAATAGAAAAAGGAAATAACAAAACAATGCACATATAGATAACCACACGGTATGATCCACATCTAGCTGTGGCAGGGTAACATATGAGGATTTAGAGCAATACTACAAGTGGATTCCACATGCCATAAAATGGATTAAAATTAAAAAGTAACGTAAGTTTGTTACGAAAGGTTTGTGCAAGGCCTCATCATATATACATCAAATCAAGTTTGTGTAAGGCATGTCCACAACTAGTAACGGAAGTAGAAGATAAAAGATTTCAGAAGTTGAGCAACTTGGAAAGACAAGCATGCACGAGCGAGAACTGAAATCACAGGTAGTAAGTACAGAAGGCAGACAATACCAGTGCACTAAACTAGATTTCTTGTGGAAAGACAAGTTTTTGAAGCAAGACGGTAGGTATTTCCCCCCGTGTTCCATTAACGAAGTTTTAACAGAACATAAAAGCCATTACAAAAGTTTTCAAGACATCCAGTAGTTCATATTACAACAAAGAAACAGTAGACTAGATAACAACATAATTTAGACCAAATCCCTACTCCTTCCCAATGCGTGGATCTTCATTGTCGCTCTTGGTCGCTGGGACCACAGGTTGTGTTGTCCATTTCCTCTGGTAAGTAGCTTCTCCTTTAACTTGTCAACCTCCCCTGGTAAGTAGCCTGACCAAAAGAATGCATCAAAACAAATACATCCAAGGCAAAAATAAATTGTGTGTGTGATGTTATTAAATATTCTATTATTTCTCTCACGCCGCACATTCCAGTAGATTGAAGCAACTAGAATTGATTTAGTTTTAGAGATTGGTCCATTGATGTTTGCTCTCTTCCATATGCTATCGACTCTCCTATAAGAGAATCTCAAATCAAAACGTCGCCCACACTCTTTTCAAATTTTCTTGGTGAATTCGCAGTTTAGGAACAAGTGTGTCGTACTTTCACCTGTCATTCGGCATAAGACGCATATATTTGGACCGGACCACCCTCTCCTTTGAAGTTTAGGCCAAGTGAGTACCGCATCCTTTCGAATCAACCACATGAGGATCCTAACCTTCAATGGGTAATTCACATTCCAAATCCATTTCGTGTAAGGCATTCTACACCCGCCATCTATCAGATGAGTGTATGCAGATGACACAGAGAAATTGCCCCCTTTCTCCCATCTCCAATTGGTATGTTTTCCTTACCCCTCATTAGAGAGATATTTCTCAGAAGGCCCTTGATTTCTCTATCTTCTTCAATGGCTGCTGAAGAGCAGAATCTATTGTTTCTAAAACACCAATAATTGCGTCTCCAGCAATCTGCCACCGTAGCCTCTTTATCTATGGCCGCATCATAGCAAATTGGGTACAGGATACTCAACGGAATTTCGGTGACTCATCTGTCATTCCAAAATGAAATATTCTGTCCATCTCCCAATGTAAACGAAATGCTGGACAGAAAACTTTTCTGTGTAGAGAACACTCCTTTCCAGAACGCTGAAGCTTGAGTTTTATTTCTCATTCTCATACTCCACGTACCCTTCCTTGAGCCATATTCGTTGAGAAGTAAGCATTGCAACGTTCCATTAGGACGAGTTAAAAGTTTCCACCACCATTTAATGAGTAGCGCTTCATTGAACATTTCCAAATTCAGTATGCCCAAACCACCCTGTTCCTTTGGTCTACACACTTGACCCCATCGGACCAAATGGTATTTTTGGATGTCTGACTGTGCTCCTCTCCATAAAAAGTTCCTATGTATGGTATCAATTCTTTTCCTAACCCATACAGGTAAGCGGTAAAAGGACATTAGATACAATGGTGTTGAAGAGAGAACCGAATTTATGAGAACCACTCTTCCTCCTATCGATAAGTATCTATTCTGCCAACCATCCAATCTCTTTTCCAACTTGTCTATAATTTCTCTCCAATCCTCCCTCTTTGGTTTGCTTGGTCTCAACGGCACCCCTAAATACTTGATCGGAAAGGTGCTTTGCTGACAGCCAAATATGAATTGCAATGTGGAAAAAGTGAAATTTTCTTGTCCCAGGTTGACAATTGTGGTCTTTTTGAGATTAATTCTTAACCCCGACCATACCTCGAAACAGCACAAAATCCATTTTAGCACCATGCCTTGCTTGATCTCTGTATTACCAAAGAGCAGGGTGTCGTCAGCATATTGCAAGTTAATTAACCTGACTGCCTTTGCCCCATTGAGTCCTTCTATCAATCCTGCATCCTTAGCCTTCGAAATCATTCTATTTAAACCATCAGCAACCAGTGTGAACAATAGTGGGGATAGGAGGTCCCCCTGTCTTAGGCCATGTCGACACACAATTTCTTTACTCCTAGTGCCATTCAATAGGATATGACACTTTCCGGATTTCAGCCAATTTGCTATCCACTCAATCCAACATGAGCCGAAGCCCCTATGTTCCAATACCTCTAATAAACAATTCCAATCCATAGTATCATATACCTTCTCAAAATCCAATTTTAGCAAAAATCCTCCCTTACGTGTTTTCTTGGCTTGGTGAATGATTTCATGTGCTTCTACCACCCCTTCAAGTATGCTTAGTTCCTTAATGAATCCAGACCGATAATCCCCAATAAGGTTGCTCATAATGGGAGAAAGCCTGTTGGCTAAAATTTTGGAGACAATTTTCAGCGAACTGTTAAGAAGAGCTATAGGGCGGAACTCTCTTACCGAAACTGGCGTCATCATTTTCGATATAAGGACCAACTATGAATAGTTTATGCTTTGCAAGTCTGTTTTTCTTGACATAAAGTCCTTAACAAGCCTTCCAACATCCTCCTTGATTATTGGCCAAAATTCTCTATAGAGCAGCAGCGGAAAGCCATCTGGCCCTGGCGCGTTGTCTGAGCCCAACTCCCAGACTGCTTTTTTAATTTCTTCCTCAGTGACCTCACATTCCAAGCTTGTATGATCAACTTGCGGTTCCCACAGTTTAGGAAACATCTGGATTCGCCGACCGCTTTTTTCACCGAACATTTTTTGGAAATGTGTGTGTACACATGTTTTTGCAATGCCTCTTCCGTCTCCACTATGCTTTCTCCTTCGAAGAGTCTTGTGATCTTATTCACCCTGCATCGCATATTTGCCATTTTGTGGAAGAATGCTGTATTTGCATTTCCTTCTTTAAGCCATTGGCATCTAGCTCTTTGTCTCCACATGTCCTCCTCTCTTTTAAAGATGAGATTAATATCTCTTCTAGCTTCCAGGAGTTCACTTACTTCTCCCTCAGTTAGTACATGTACTTCTTCTTACTTTTCTAGGTTATCGATTTTCATTAACACAGCTTCCTTGGATGCTCTTTCCTCCTGTAAATATCGCCTTTCCCATTTTGTCAGCACCGCCCTAAGTCTTCTTAACTTAATACAGATATTTTTTGATGCATCTACCATCGTAGTTGGCTGCTTCCAACTTTCCGTGATCAAGTCCCTAGCTTCTTGATGTTGTAGCTACCATTGCTCAAATCTGAATATCCTCACCTTTTTCCTACTGGCTTCTCCAGAGGAAAGGCATATTGGGATATGATCCGATGTGGATCGTTTTACTGAATATGCTGACGCCAAACCAAATTTGTCATCTCACTCTGCCGAAATAAAGATCCGATCCAGCTTTGCAAGAGACGACCTCTGTCTCATATTGGACCATGTGAAAAGTCTATCTCTGATCGGCACTTCTAACAAGTGTAGGTCGCATATGCGATCATTGAAACCCTGTCTCTCTCTGTCATTTGTATCTCCACCTAGTCTCTCGTTAGCATATCGTACTATGTTGAAATCTCCCCCTATAATCCATGGTCCCGACGCCTTCATCCTTAGACGACGAAGTTCCTCCTAAAGCTCCTTTCTTTTGCAACTAAAGTGTGAGCCGTATACCGCCGTAATCCATTGAGTCCAGTCATCTGACTTTCTTTGAAGCTTGATGGACAGGGAGTATTCTCCAATCAAGTGATTTAGTTCTGAGAACTTATCCTGGTCATATCCTATCAGTATCCCCCCTGATCTACCATCTATTTTTTCATTCTGAATTTAAACTTCTGGTTAACAGATAAACTATTTATGCTATACGCAGATGGATCGTCTAGCTTAGTCTCCTCCAGACACACTATATCTGCTCTACTATCTTTCATTACTTGGGAGACTATTCTCCTCTTCTTGTGATCCCCCGACCCCTGACATTCCAGAATAGACAATTCATTGCTAATTCGTTTTATCACCCTCTGACTGAGCTCTTGCTCAACTTCCCTCCGAAACTTGAGATGTACCTAGATTTTGTAGAGGCTCTAAATTTTTGACAAATTCTAGATTTTCTTTTTGTTCCCTCGCATCTTTACCCATATCTATCTCACATGTGTGTGCAATATCAAGCAAAATATTATCTGGCACAATATTAAGCAAATCCAAGTTTAACGAAAATGTACCTGGGTTGCTGTCAACTGACAGGGCCTTTCTTCTGGTAGCGAGCGTCAACACTGTTCCTCTATCATACTCGTGCTTCCCTCGTTTTTCTTCCAGCCTACGACTCCTCCTGTTAGGTGTGATTACTGGTGGTACCCACCTCTTAGCGTAACTGTCATGCTCCTCAGGGTCAGTCATGAGTGCTTCAACTGTTTCGGTCACCTCATTGTCCTCTTCAGACATCAGTACTTTCTCTTCCTGGTCGTCTGGATCCTGATGTTGGGTGCCTTCTCCCTCCTTGATTGCCACTTCTGGTTCTTCTTTAGTTACTTCTGTAGCTTTTTTCCTCTTCAATCTTGTCTTCTTTGATAGTCTAGAAGGTTGGCGCCTGCTCCCACTACCCCTAGAATTCTCCCCGCGAAAGAGATTCTCCATCATTTTAGCCATGGCATTGGTGATTATCTCCTTGTCGAAGCCCTGCATGGTTGCAAGAAAATTGGTCTGCTCACTTGCCTCCTTATCCTCCTCTTTCCTAGCTCGGAAAAACTTAAGAAGATTTGACTGGTCCAAGGCTAACTGTCCTTGTGGACTTTTTCTTAATAAACCCAAATTGGATTCCCATTCATCCAGATTTGCCAAATATCCACCCGGCCCAACTCCCCCTTTCTTATTATTAACGTGTTTTCCACTCCCTTGCTCTGAGCAACTACCTACTCCTGCCGTCTCCCTAGCTTCGCTTATCTTCGGCGCCGAGTCTTGAAATGTCGCGCTAATTAATGTTCTCCTCTCTTCATCTGACTCCTCCCGTCATTTCCCTCTTTCTATGTACTGTTCCTTTTCCTTTCTAGCGTTTCCTTCTTCCTTTCCATCCATCACCTCCCGCCTGTCCTCCTCTGACCTTCTTCCTCCTTGCTGAATTGATAGGGAGCTTGTGTCAGGCTCTTTTTCCTGCTAACATTTGCTTGCTTCCGCCTTCGGTTCTTCCCTTTTCGGATCTCGATGTGCATGAGTTTGCTCTTTAGATCTACTGATGACCGTCTGATCCAGATCCTTTCTGTGAGCTTCTGAACGTTCGGGTTGTACCCTGCGCTAGGTCCTTTTGCCGGCAGCCCCGGCGGCATATGGCCCCGGGAAGGCAGAGGATCGGCCTCTATCGGCCAGTCCCTCCCCTTCCTCGAGACGGCCAACGCCTGCCGTGTGACCAGTTGTCGGCTTGACCTCGTCTAGGGTTTCTCCGATTTGTTGGTCGATCATGTTCTCTGGAACCCTTGGCACTGTAAGTCTCATTTCCACCCTTATTCCAATCTTGCAAAGATGCCGACCAAAAACTGCATAAAACTCCTTTGGGATAGCTGTGCCTCTATCGCAACCGACGGTAACCCTAGCTGCTCTGAGCTCCGACCTATCAAGGGTTCGACTGTCGATTTCGATTATGTGTGCAAATTTAATTACCAATATGCTGAGGTCCGTGCGGTTCCAATGATGCAATGGTACCCCGGTGATGGCTATAGTTGCTACTTCTGGGAAGATGTGAATTCCATCTTCTTCCCCGCCGGTCCATCGGTAAACTGTGAAACCAGCATTGTGGTTTCTACACGGTATGGAGGTTCTTCTAATGGTATGATTGAGACCTTCTTTTGAAGGAAATTTTACCAGATAATACTTCCCTTTGTCGTGAAAGTCCCAATTAAAATTAGAGAACTCTAAACAAATGGCTTGAAGGCCGGACTTGATATCCTCTACCATGGGCGAACCGTGGCCGGGATACACTACACCCATTATCTCTGCAAGTTTCCTCTTTTCTTCTGCAGCCAAGTCCGTAAGAGGAATGAACACTGTTGGTTTTGCTATGAGTGCATTAGAGATGGCTTTTGGGCTCTCTTCCATCACCAGTCCATGCTTTGTTCTTGTCTGACTATGCGTCGATATTTTGATGGAGGGTTGTTGTTTGATGTTTGAATGGTGAATATTCGTTGTTCCCGCAAACGATTTTATCTTCGATTTATTATTTCTCCCCCATCTTGGGACCTCCGGGATCTGAGGACATTCAGCAATACGGTGCCCCAATCTTTTGCAATAATGACACCTTATTGCCGGGCATTCTTCCTTGAAGTGACCTCTAATGCCACAGTTCCAACACGCCTCCGGCGGGCTCCCATTACGACGGCCAGGTGAGAACTTCCTTTTCTTACTGACGCCTGTCTGCATAGCCTTCTCCCTCTTGGTGGTGTATTTCGACTTATGCTTCTTCCACTCTCCAACACCCTCTTCATCTGAACTGGAGATATGGACTGGGATTTTTTATTTTGCCAAAATAGCAAAGACCTGTTCCCCTGTGTAAGTCTTCTTACGATCGAAGTCCTTTAGGGTAACCGTAGAGGTCTTGGGAGGTGTCGTGGATGACGTCTTAATGTCCCCGGCTCCTCCTTGCCTAGGCGACCCGCCCACTACCTCCGACCATGATTTTTTTTGGTGTTTGTAGTTTTTGTCGTCGTCACTGCTCTCAACTTCCCTGTTCTTATCTTTCCCTCCTAGCCAACTCCAACCCAAATCCATATCTACTTGTCGGTTGACTATGACAAGTTGAATCTGAGGCTTTGTAACTTACTTCTCACTCGCCGATGATGATCCCCCCGAAACTATCTTGTTCCTTTGCCGAAGCTTGCTGGAGGTTCGCCGATGAAGATATCCCGAGGCTGGACCCCGAAGCGTACCCTTATGCCGATGATGAGACTGCTCTGAGGCTTCAGATCCACCCCAAGATGAGTAGGCTCGCCGGAAGTTTCGTCTTTCGGTGATCGTCGGATATCGCCTCTCTCTCGCCTCTCTCTCTCTCTCGCCCCTAAGCTCTTGTGGAAAGACAATTAATCATGTAGATCAAACAAAGAAAGTTGGGTATTGCAAAACTGTAACTAATTTCCTTAAAATGAGATAAATATATATTACATATATACACCTCAATTGCAACCTGCTATATGTCATAGCCTCCTTTTCTTTAAGTGTGACCGAACCTTCACTCCCAAGGACTTTGTCAACGTTATCTTTCTTCTCGTACGTCCTCTTAACAACTTCTTCAGGTTCACAACTGCCTTCTCTATTTTGTTCTCCAAGCCTTCCTTATTGACATTCAATGCCTTGGCCTTGCAACCCGGCCTGCATCCTTGAAATTTCTTGCAGCAGCAACTATCGTTTCAGCCTCATTTCAGGGTCGTCTCGTCCGTGAAGCTTATTCTTTGATTATATAATGCAAGTTCTACTGGATACCCACCCTAGTAGATGATAGTTCGTATAGAGTATCAATTAGAATATTTTGTGCAAGTCATAAGGTACACTATTTGGAAATCAAGCTAAACGCATATATTTTCTATGCACATATTTCGCCTGTAAATGTCGTACAAGCATGCACATAGCATGCATGTGTGGGGTGTAGAGGCATGTGCATGTGTGACGCAGGACGGAGGCGAAATTAGGGTTAGGATTTTGAAAATTAGGGTTTTTAGAGGAATTGGGGAAGAAAAGATAGATTGGGAAAAACTTACAGGATTTGGAAATCCACCCAGGCCCACGCGCACTCTCCACGAATCCACGAGAAAAGATTTTGATTTTAGCGAACTCCACGCCAGAGATTTCTCAAGAATTTTTTTAAAATATTATTCATTTTCCTTTTTTCAATACTTCATACAAAACCCATATATATAGGAAAACCTAACAAATAAAATTCTAATAGAATCCAAAATCCTAATAAAATCAGAATTCTAATTAAAATCAGAATCCAATCAAATATTTTAAAATCCTAACAAGATCCAAATCTAATATAATCTAATCAGATATAGTCTCTATCAAATCAAATCTGATCTCCATCAATTCTTCCCAATTTCAAAGCATTTATCCCCGATGAATGCAGAGATAAAAATTGACGAACACGTCCGGATTGAACTGATCAACATCCACAAAGTATCCCAATTGGGCCACGGTGGTGGTTGAGAAACTGTATCTAGTATATCACATCTGAACCAAGGCGGTGGAGGGAGAACTGGCTTCTTTAGTGAACTTGTGTCGAACCACGATAGATCTGGAAAGATACCTATAATGGAAGTAGTCGAATATAGATCCCGTGAAATATCTAGGTCATAGGTAGTAGAAGCAATTTTCATCGAAACTCCATATGAATTTGTATGTTGAGTCGGTAATTTCTTCATAATTCTTATAATGAATCTCTCAAGAGGAACTGAAGTTTTTACCTCATCATCAACAATAACTTCTTTTCTGTCTGATGTCTCGCTTTGGATTGGAAGTTCCTGTACTCGCTGTATATCTGCAACTGATATGCAAATGCTATCAGTAAAAATGAATTGTCAACGAAGTTTCTTACGAAATTTTAGCAGAAGGTCTTCCAAAGAAACTGTCGGTTTTATGGGCATTTGATATAGGAGAGGAGGAGGTACTTCTGTTGGCTTCTGCTCATGAATATGATCATCAGATGTATTTTTATGTGACTGAAGTTGGTTCCACTGAGAGATCATCAGAAATCTGAATCTTTGAATCTTCAACTTTTATGGATGGAAAGAAAGTTCTATCTGACATTAATAGTGGCTCATCATGAACTTCTGTATTCAGTATAGGCTGCAATTTGCAATCAACAATATGAATATTTGTTTCAATCTTGTTGGCGACGCTATCATAGTTAACCATTTGACTTTTTTCATCCCTTTGTTTAAGTGTTTTGTTGAAGCTGTCAAGTATTCGGCTATACTTTTCAAGTTCATCAATCATATATTGAAGTTTTTCATCAGTGGTCATTGTTTTAGGCTCAGACGATTGAAACCGATGAGATGATAAGTTTGGAATGTGGTGTTGAGTATACCGATGACGAAATAGATATCGCAAGATATCCCGATCCAAGTATAATTTATACTCTTTACTCCAAATATAAGATTCTCTACCCAACTTTTGTCGGGTGTAACGACATTTTGCTGTGATGATGTTAGATCAAAATATCTAAAGAAATCTTCGAGATGATTCTCCCAATCTTCATAATTTTGCCGATCATCAAAACCGAAAAAAATGGGTATAGTAGCATACATATCACGCTCAACTCGTGATATTTTAGTATTGGTATTAATATAGTGACCATGAAATATAAACTCCATATATAATCAACTCAAAATTTAAGCTAAAAAAGTTTAGAAAATACCCAAGGAACACGACGGCTCGAAAACAACTCGAATTAGAGTTGAAACGGGCTTCGAATCACAAAACTACCCTTAACGGGTCTGCATTGTCTTAACGGGTCTGCACTGTGATGTGGATTTAACCCAACTTAATTCTTCCTTCTCTTTCTTTTCTCTCTTCTCTTTTTTTCTTTCTTCAAATTTGAACTATTTTTTTTTTTGGCTGTTGCAGGTAGAAAAGAAGAGGAGGAGGAGGATGAACAGGTGGTTGTTGTTGGAGAGAAAAGGAGGAAGATTTTTTTAGATCTGTACTTTTTTTGATCTTTTTTTCAGATCTGTTTTTTTCAAATCTGTTTTTTTTTCAAAATAAAAATAAAAAAAACTAAAATAAAAGAGGATGGAGATGCGGCAGAAGAAGATGATGGAGAATAAAATCTAGGCTCTGATACCAAATTTGACGCAGGACGGAGGCGAAATTAGGGTTAGGGTTTTGAAAATTAGGGTTTTTAGAGAAATTAGGGAAGAAAAGATAGATTGGGAAAAATTTACAGAAGTTGGGAATTTACTCAGGCCCACGCTCACTCTCCACAAATCCACGAGGAAAGATTTTGATTTTAGCGAACTCTACGCCAGAGATTTCTCAAGAATTTTTTTAAAATATTATTCATCTTTTTTTTTTCAATACTTCATACAAAACCTATATATATAGGAAAACCTAACAAACAAAATTCTAATAGAATCCAAAATCCTAATAAAATCAGAATCCAATCAAATATTCTAAAATCCTAACAAGATCCAAATATAATACAATCTAATAAGATATAGTCTCTATCAAATCAAATCTGATCTCTATCAATGTGTCACTGGTTTTTAACACTGCAATAAACTAACCTTAATTGACATGGTTTATTTAGAATGGAGATATAATGGTTTTAACAGCATTAGATGGACAAAGTTTTTTTTTTTTTTTTCTTTTTTCTTTTTTCAACAAAAGAGAGCATAACTAGCATAGTAGCACCTTAAGGTCAAGGAGTGAGAGACCAGCAGCTTCATGGGGTAGTTCTTTTCTAAAAAATTTACCAAGACTTATACATCTGATCTAATAATTTTTATATGAGAACCACTTGTAGTTAGTTACAGCTAGTGGAAAAGAACTTCGAGGAACCTTCATGTTCGAATAAAATCAATCACTGATCCTAACAGAATAAAGTTCACAGCTACAATGCACAAATAAATCCAGTATAACTGAGACATTGGTAATTGTTCACTACTACTTGCTGGAAGGTTATTTAAATTACGTTCTTTTCGAAAAATAAGCATCAAAGCATTAAAGAGGCTAAAAAGTTGATAAGAGGAGATGGCAAACTTATAGGTAGTACTTCCGCAGAGGCGTTGACATCAATTTTGGTCAACTAGAGTCACTGATGTGACCTAAAACGTGTACTCCTAAGCACAGGAAATCAACAAGTAGCACTTAGACAGTAAATCCAAAATCGTTCTCTCGAGAATATAATATTTTGTGATTATGTTCTAACACTAATGCTATAGGTTACGAAATAAATACTAAAAATATGGATTGATTGAAACTAACTATGTAACATCCCGTTTTTTTATACAATATTTTTGTGTTTATTTTTTTTTTTTTCAAATGCATTATCATAAATATTAAAGTGATTATTTATAATTATTAATTAACCAATGTTATCTTTTATCTACAATATGATTTGAGTATCCAAAATACTAGTTAGTTTGATTATAACAGATTTAACTGAATCTAGATTGGATTGGAAAAATCTATCATATATCTAAACTTATTTTAAACAAATCTAAATTTGTAAATATTAAAAAAAATTAAAATTAAAAAAAGCAAGATATGGGAACTAAAAACACGTCTTTTTCTTTTCCGTCGCAGGACAGAAGAGAACAAAAGAAAAATAGTAGAGAGAGAGAGAGAGAGAGAGAGAGGAAAGAAAAGGGAAAAAAAAAAGGGAAAAAAACATAATCTGATCCAAATCATTAGCGGTTAATTTTCAAGTGGAGCTTTTATTTGAGGCAAGTGCTTTGTTATTATTTTATGATTCTCCTATATTCTTTTTTTTTTAATCAAGAACTTAACTTTTTTTTTCTTTCGAAATATATGAGTTGATGCAAATGCTTTATTTATTTATTCTATCTTTATATATAAAACATCTACATTATTTCTTTATTCGAAACTCGATATTATAATTTCTGGATAAATGCATTTTGATAGCGCAAGTGCAATCTAACTCCACCATTGTATTCTATTTAGATGAATATTACAACAGTCTCATGAATAAAAATGGTTCTTGTATCTTTCAATTTTTTTAATCACATTATTTTACTACTTAAATTGCATTTTATTTATTTTTCAGCTTATTATCTTATATAATAATTTAAGAGATCTAGAAAATAAAAACAAGGCAATTTATCCTATATCTCTTGCAAAAACAGACTAAGAACAGTGTCACGTTAGTAGATTGTCATTCAAGTTTCAGCGAAACAAAGAAATGAAGAGAAATTAGGTTTCAATATATCTATTTGAGGTACTCAAACTGAGGCCCCACTCTTTCCTCTTTAAAAGAAAAAAAAATAAATGAAGAGAAATTATGATAACACAAGGCATCTTACTTTTATTAACTATCATCAATTATCTCAGCAGATTTAAACTATACTCTCCTATAACAACATACACAAGTAATGCGTTTTTTTAATGGGTACACTTGTAAGTTTGATTAGTTACTTAAATATCAAAATCCAACTATAAAATATTAACCTTTATTTCTAAATGCTAGTACAGGAAATGTTGTGCACCATTCTAATAGCTAGTGATGAATCCGTCAACTTGCATTTAGCTTAGTAGTCTAAATAAAATTCCTTTGAGTCTTTACTTCAGAGAATTTTACTCATTTTGGACTAGAATTTTTCATCTCAAAATCTTGATCAACTGTGTCTGTGTGCATTGGACTATGACCTCTCTCATCATACTAATGGCATGCTCGTATTTTGGCTATATGAACTTAACAGTAAACTTCATATATTAATACACTGATTTATGCTTGTGTTAACATGGACTTAGGCAATATACAAAGAAAGTTCCCTTGCCTTGTCCAAATGGACATTGAGATTGCTTTGCCTGTATATTCCTATTGACCTCATGCATGCAAGACTGTGACTTTTGTCCGTTTCTAGGAGCTCCAACATGTATAGCCATATTGAGAAAATTTCATTCCATCGACTGTCTCTTAGCTTAGGGCACAACAAACAAAGAGTAGAACTATCTATATATATAAAAAGGGCACTTTAAACTAACTTGAGAATGTCCAGATGCATCTCAAAGTAGGTATTTGCTGAGGAATGATGAGCTAGTGCTAGAATAAGCATGGTGACTATGGCAACACTATCATTGGGTCATTGCTTTAATAATAATAATAAAAGATATTTTTTTTAAAAAATAGTGAAGCTGCACAAGCTAAATTTCCACGGTAGATAAATATCCAGAGAAGAGGATACAAATTAAAGAGGGGAAAACATCCTAGAAAAAAAAAATTTAAAAGAGAGAGAAGAGTTCAAACAACTAATAGACTTTTTGTTTGGGCTCAAACAATGGTTATGTCCCTCATCCTTTTGCATAAGTTGTTGTTTACTTTTGTGACATTATCTATTGTATTTTGGTTCTTGTGAATGGGCTATTTTAAAGAAACTCAGTACTTCCTGCTGTAAAATGAATATCAAATATATTCTAATTGTCAAAAGTTAGTTGAACCTAACTAATGGTGTAATGCTTTGACTCAAGATACCTTCCTCTTTGTTTTCTTTTATGTTTTTAAGATATTCTTTTAATTAGAAAATTCTATGTATGCATGTTGTTATATAATTTGTGTTTGTACATTTATACAAATCAAATTTGACTTAACAAAGCTTATTTGTGCCTGTAACACATCCAAGCGTACATGTGTGCATTCACATAGATCATGAGATTAAACTAAAACACACACACACACCACACAAACACACACACACACACGTACATATATATACGTGTGTAAATAAATATGTATATGTTCATATAAATTATGGGGTTATGGGGGGATTGAACGGAGGAAGTTGAACACATATTTTAAGAGGTTTACTTTTTTAGGTTACGCAACCGAATTTTAGGGACCGACCATGGAGGTTCCTGGTGATTACTAGATCACCGTCATGTCATGTTATAGGACTTCATGCCTGGAGAATATGCTCGTCCAACATTCTTGAGTACCTAGCGGTACATCCTGAAGCAGTACCAAGAGTCATGAGGTCATAGTCCCGAGCATGTATGGGACCCTCTTAAAAGATGTGGTCTTTCCTCCTAATAGTTCCAAACTAATTCGTATCAGACATTAATAAGACATAAGAAGTTTTATATGCATGTTTATCTCATCTTTTTTATATTTGCTATCATATCATTCAGAACATGCAGATGCTACATGTTGACTACTATTATATTCAAAACAATTATATTAAATTCATAAATCAATATATTAGACATTTTTTTTATTATCATATCATATATTTTCTATATCACTTACTTCATGCATATGTGTACATATTTAGACCACACATAGCGTACCTGTGTGTTATTATCCATTTTTTTGTAGCACTTGTAAGGTCATCCTAACAATCCTGGTTTGGCATGCCCAGATACTGATTTGCAGATTAATGAAGAGAAAGACCCACCACAGTTGGACTCATATTTTAAAGAGTTAGCAGATTCTCAATAAGATTCTCAATAAGATTGTTTGGCCCTTCTATAAAATCGTATTGATCTTTAATTATGAAAGAAACTTATTGTTTTTAAATCCATGTTGTTATCTTATGGTATATGTGTATGTATTTGTAACAGTTGTACATATGTATTTATGTGTTTAAAGCTTGGCGTATTCATTTATGATATGTTACTGAACGCTACCCGTATCTTGGGATGCGGGGCGTTACAAACTAATTGAAAATTGATTATAAAATAAACTAGAGAGTTATATTGGCTAGATGGATTAGCACCCTAGAGATTGAATCGCTGGAACACCCAAAAGATTAAATCACTAGATGAGTCAATATTAAATTTATATTATATAGATCACGTGGTATCATATTACCTGAAAATAATCATTAAAAGTACAAAATTAAAGAAAGTTATAATATTGACAATTGATTAATTTCCTTTGGTTAATCCTAGATGAATTTTCGAGGTAATCCTAAACATGATTTATGAATAGCAGAAATAATTATTCAAATTCCAAGTATACAATATTACCTAAAGAGTTTATGGCATATCCAAAATTAAGTAATGGATATACCCATTAAAGTCTCAAAAATCATTTTTAGCACCTAATAAGATATTAGGGAACAAAAAATTAAATAACATGTAAATTAATTAAGCATAATAAAAACCAAAACTCATACCAAATTATCATCTAGGGTTTGTTATCTCATCCACGCCAACAAGAAAATTTAGCTACTTACACTCTTCATAGCCATCCAATAATTGAAGAGAAATTCTCTTATTAAATAACTATGAAAGAATACAATAAAAGCTAAAATCTTAAAACTCTCAAACATCTCTAAAATTGCTATCCAATCGCCCCTCTTAAAATTCTGGACTACACTAAGTATTTATAGCCTTTCTACAGGAATTTTTTTACTAGAAAATTTGTTTCTCCATAAAGCTCAGTGTATTTGGCCGTTCGCTATTGACAGTGGCTTTGATAGCTGCTTTGATAGCAGTTCTCAAATAGGAATTATAGCGCTTCAGATTGGCTAGCTATCAACAACCCTCCCTGGTGACTGTTGTCAGTTAGACCTGGAAAAATGATTCTTGGGCTGTAACATGAATGGATACGAGTCTTGTTCGATTTCTTTTATCTAGAACCCTGTAGAAAGATCATAAAATACTAGAAAAATATAAAAGATGAAAGTTAGAGCAATATGAATAATTTATCATTAATTTTCTATATTAATCATCAAAATTGGATTGCGAGTGCATAAAATAGATATAAAATATTATACTTTTCACTCACAATCACTCCCCCAACTTAAATTTTTCTAGTCTCCAATAAACTAAGTAAGTTAAAAAATATCCTAGTAAACTAAAAATCTTAATTAAAGAAAATAAAATTCTAACTCACTTTCGTAGGAATGACGATTGCACCTAGCATATGCAACAAGTCTTTAAATCTCTAGGTTACCCTAATGGACAAGTGTTGTCTCACGAGACTTTCCAACAATTTTACCCATAAAACATCAAGAATTATAGGTTTTAAGGAATAATAATAAAACAAAAAATAAGGATAAATATAAAATAAAGAAAACTAAAAAGAAATAAGAAAAACTAAGATTTTTTTTGTTTCATTTCTTTTCGTATCGAGCTTAATTAAAAAATATGCACATGGATGTTCGCCATAAAATTGTAAATGATTCTCTATTTAGCTATTTCAATAAAGGGTTACAATTTCAACGGTTTATTGTTTACAGAAGACGAGGAAAAATCAAATTCCTCTTTGTTTAAAACTGGATTTTGAGGTACCTGTGGAGGACGATCTTTCTCTCCGTTGATATTCCGCACAAACTCTTTCAATTGGCAAAAAGGCTCTGGACTTCTGATACAATGGGTAATTTTTAGAAGAAGATGATCGATCCCTTCTCTTTCTGTTTTTCCGCTTTTTATAGGGGTTTTAGGGCAACGTCCCCGTTTTATTTGTTCGACCGTTAGCCCCACTACTCGAGAAGTACCGTCATATTCGTTAGGTAGTTATCCCCACGATCGAAATAATGCCGCTACATTCGTTTGGCAATTGGCTTCACGATCCGAGGTGGCAACTTTGCTTGTTCGGGTCGTGTGACTTTATATTAAACCCCTTCCCGAAAACTATGGATAGCATTGTGAATCTCAACTTTAGATTTGTGGATCTGTTCTGTCGTAGCTGGGTTGCAAACCTCGAACTTTAGATTCGCGGATCTGCAGAGTTGCGGATCTCAAACCCAAAATTTATGAATCTGCTTTGTTTTTGACAGATGACTCCAGAATTTTTCACTACAAAACTTCCTCCATAATTTTCAAAACTCTTATGATCCTCTAAGATGTTTTGGAATACTTTAGATATAATATTCTCCTTTGATGTGACGTAAGATTCTGTATTAGAATCTCCATCTTCTATATTTTCGAGAGTGCAATTCTGTATTAGAACTTTCAATTGAAGGCAGCATGATCCTATCTCAATGTCTTGAACTCCAATTTTGAAAGGAATACGACTCTGTATTAGTGCCGTAAACTTGCTGCTTTTGAAGGAAAATGCGACTCTGTGTTAGCGCCACAATTTCAAGTCTTGAAGGAAAATACGACTCTGTATTCGGGTCGCAAATTTTTATTTTAAAAAGAGCACGACTCTGTATTAGGGTCGCGAACTTTCCTTGAAGGAGAAAACGACTCTGTATTGGGGTGGCGAACTTTTATTTTGGTTGGAGAAAACGACTCTGTATTAGGGTCGGGAACTTTCATTTGAAGAGGAAAACGACTCTGTATTAGGGTTCCCACTTTCACTTTGATTGGAGAAAACGACTCTGTATTAGGGTCGCGAACTTTCATTTGAAGGGGAAAACAACTCTGTATTAGGGTCGCGAACTTTCCTTTTGGTTGCGAAAAATCCGGAAGGCGATTACTTTATACGGCATAGGAATTGAGATATTCTCTAAGCCGCATTAAATGAAAAGGTACTCATGAGATTCAGGCCAGAGATCACGTCCATCCGAAAATCTTGGCCGTCAAATCATCTGTTATTTAATCTCAGTCTCATGAAATAGGGCATTTCTAACTTCTTTCTGAGAAATTTGAAATCCAGACTCATCTTCAAGGTTTTCAAGGCTTTTCATCTTTAACCTTCGATTTTTCTCGCGAAAGATTTCTTTAGTCTGTAAAAGATGCCGAAGAAAGCTTCTTCATCTGATGCTTCTGCAAGCGGTCATCGGGACTCTCGGACCATTTCTAGTTCTATAGTTGTTCGGCAGGAACCCTTGGTTGGAAGTAAGACAATTCTTTTTATGGAAAGTCTTTTTTTTTTCTTTCTTTCTTTTGTTTTGATCTCAAAATCTTCTTTGCAGTTGATTACGCTTTAAACCCCTGGCCGAAAGACCATTATTTTGGTTTTTCTAGCGGCTATGACGGGAAGAGGGAGTTTAGGTTCAACCAAACTTTTCCAAATTACAGTGCCTCCGGTGGCCAAGAAAGGGAAAACAAAATTCTCAATTCTATTCGCCCGATATTGCGAGAACTGATGACCACTGCTCCTTTCGAAGGGGACAACCGAACTTTGTTGAACAAACCTGCCTTCCTATTTGGTGATCACCTCTCGGCACCTGACGATGGTCTGGATGACGGAGATTACAAATGGTTTCGCCAAGTTAACGGTCGTAACTTGTTTCTTCCCAACATGAAGAGATCTTACCCGTTTCTATTTTTTCAATCTCTTTCCATTCCTAGACAAATGGATTGGCATTTAAATAAATCGTAAGATGGTGTCTTGCTAGGAGCATTCAATTCACATGGTGCTTTCCCTCGTTGTACTGGGAAGCATTTTTGGGGATTGTCTCCAAGGTCTTTCAAACAGGATTTTCCTATAGGTGAAACACCCATAGTTGCCCAAACTTTCCTGCACCGGTTCGTCAATGCACAAGAGGAATTTCCAGTCCAAGACTTCCGTCCTCCTGGATGGGTTCATTGTTCTTCGAAAGGGGAGTGGGCAATTTTGACTGACTTCTTTCTGAGAGCTTTCAGAGATCAGCTCCAGCATGCAAACCTTTACCGCGCCTTTAGGGCGGTTCAGCACGGCATTCTTGTTAGTCGATTCTATTTTTTTTCTTTATTGGAATTATATAATCCTAATACTTGTATAGTCTTCTCTACCCGCAGCGAATCGGGTTTCGCCCTGCATGAGATGCATGAAATCTCAGGGCTACCTATGAGAGACATCCCATATGAAGAGTATGTCCCTACCAGGGAAGAGCTTCATTCATTGAAGACTCGAGACCCTATGGTCTATGATACTTATTGGGAATTGCTTTGTCACTAACATTTGTACTCATATGTCTGGCACTCGCACAGTAAAGCAAAAGAAGTGGCTGCAAAAAGTAAACCCAATTTTACCCTTCTCCCTCTGGTTTCTGAAAAGGAGGTCGAGAGAAGAATCGCCAACTTCGAAACAGATGCTTATGTTGCCGAATCTGACGAAAATGTCTTCAAAGCAGGAAGATCCTTTGAAAGCTTTCACTATCAAGCTCTTCAACCTTTATCTGACCCGGCTTTCCTGGCAGCTTATTTGATGCTTTGGTTGAAAAAATTTGTGATTCCTTCACAAGATACCATACACATCAGAGTGATATTCCCGGTCGTCTTGCTCGCCTTTGGTCGGCGACTCAGCTTATTGTCTGCGATGGTGTGCAGTATCCAAAGCGGATTGAGGAAGCTGGTAGATAAGTTTTGTAATGTAAAGAAGGAGCATAACAACAGAGGGGAGTTGATTACTAAGACTCCTAATCCACGCGTGGAGCTTCCTTATACTTATTTGATGCCGTGGTTGGTCTTGCACTGCCCCACCCTAATGAGTCCTGCTGATTCGCAGGTTGATTTGAGTGCTCTCAAAGTATAACATTATGAGAGATCATAGTGGGAAGGGGGCTATATGGCTCTAATTTGGAAGACTCTTCGCTATCACGCGAACTTTGAATTGTTCAAATGTTTCCCCTACTTTCCAAATGTTGGATATGGGGAGGAATTTGCGGACGTTGCTGGTGTTGACAAATTTACTGCTTTGTCCCCAGGATATTTTTGGTGGTTAATAAATAACCATCCAGGGCATCTGATTCTCTATTTGGGGAACCATTGTTATATAGAGCCATATTATCCGAATTGCTTTGCTCAACAGTTTGGTTATGATCAGGTCTATGTTGGCAATCCCAACAAGCAATTAAGTTTTGCCAGAAATTTGCTCGAAGGATTTCGGGCTTGGTTCCACTTCATCGCGGGTGGTACTCAAGCCAGATTCGATCTTCTACTCAAGACTCCGAACTCGTACATGAGTTTTGGTTTCTACAAATGGTATGCGGATGCTAACTCCACCCCTTAGAATTTCAACACCAATCTTACTAGTTTGAAAGATATTAGAGTGTGATATGCTCAGAAAAAGGAGGCTAGAAGTACGAAGGTGGCTGGAATGGAGGACTTCGGAGCAGAATGTGGTTCGGAAGACTTGGAACCAACAGTCCAATAGGGGCAGGAAGGTGATAGTGCGGTGATCCCATCTGCCCAACCTATTTCCCTTGATGTTTCTCCACTCCTGACGCCGAAGGAAACTTCTCCTCAGCTAAAATCTCCTCCAAAGAAGCTTTTGTACAAACAGAAGAGATTGAAGCATCTCAGTGATTTGCCTACCACTTTGCAGGACATACCATCTGAAGCTGGTTCAGCTCTGGAAACAATTGCGGAGGAACTAGGGAAAGATGAAGATGACTCAGCTCTAATTCTTCGTTCTTCCAAGAAATGTCGAAGTCAAGGGCCTGTCTTCTGCAATGACTCTGCATTGGTGACTGCTCTTACTTCTTCTGCTCTTCCTGTGCAAGAAGATTCTGTATCTCCCACTTGCCAGACTATTGTTAGCGATGAAGTGGCTGCTCTGCCTGCTGCTGCACAAGAAGAGTTTGCATCCCTTGATCACCAGACTGTTGTTGGAGATGAAGTAGTTGCCCCTTCTTCTACTGCACAAGGGGATTTTGCAACCCTCACTCATCAAGCTGTTGATGACGAGGTGGAGATAATTGGGGAAGTTCGCACATCAAATTCTTCCAAAATAGCATCTCTTCCAATAGATCATGATGATTGGGGAGATGATGATGATGTTAGCAGTAAAGATCTTGGTTCTAGTACTCCTCCATCAGATCACGGCAAATATGTCTACTTGAGTGAAGACGTTCGAGCCGAGGTGTACGGACCTGGAGAATCTAGTGTTAATCCTTCAGGTTCACCTTTATACTTTATCCATCTTTTTCTTTTTGAAATTCTGCCATTATTTAACGATACTGTAACATTCAATCGTCAACTCCTTCCTTTTTAACAGCTCTTGCTTCGACTCCATCTTCGGAGCATATGACTATAGACGATACTCCACAGGATAGCACCATTGCAGAAGTCCTTACTGAAGCAGCCTGTGGGGTGATTGAGACTACTGTTTCCGCGGCTAATACTTCCAAAGTAGCGGTTCCTCCAATGGAAACTGCCACCCATACCATTCCGACCAGGGTTCCTGGAACCATTGCTTTTGCTGAGTGTGTGGAAGTTGCTGTTTTTAGTACTGGTGCTACTGCTTCTCTGCAGCAAAGTACAGTTCAGGATACACTACCTCCAGTTGTTGCTGATTCTTCCCATGCGGAGGTTGATGCTTTTGAAATCAACCTGTTGAAGGATAAAGTGGAAATCTTTCTCCACTTTCTGGATCGTTGTATTAAGAATATACCGAAAGGGGCTTCTTTTGCTTCTCTTGCCAATATTCTTCATCTTTACTTGACTGGTATAGTCAGCATTGGTGGGGAGGAAAAATCTGCTCCTTATAGGCTTATGATAGTTCAACTTCAAGGCTACGCTGAGTCTTTGTCAAGATCGCGGAGTGCTGACAAATCTGAAGTAATTGAAGCTACCGTCCAGAAGCTGATGGAGGAGCAACTTGGGCTCCAGAAGGAGCTCAAAGAGAAAAATGATGCTTGCAGGGCTTCCATTGAGAAGAGCCAATCGAACAGTCAATCTCTAACTTTCCAAGTAGAGACTGCTGCCTCGGTTGTCAAGAATCATGACTAGGCCATTATCAGGACCCAGGTGTCCATCGCTAAAGCTCAGACTTTCTTAGCTAAGATTACTAAAGAAAGCGATGAGTCAATGAAGAATCTTACGAGTTTATCCAGACAACGGGATAATGCGATAAAAGATCTTCAAGCGATGCAAGCCGAACTAGAGGCATTGGAGGCCGCTTCAGCACAAAGTACCATTGCTAGTGAAGAAGAATTGCATCGCCAAGCCACTGTTCAAACTTATGAGATCATCCAGCAGGAAATCAGTGATGCTGAAGAGAAGATAAAAGTCCTCTTAAACTATCGAACTGTATAAGAAATTTTTTTTTGTCCGAGTTTTTGTAATCTCTCTTACAATTCCTTTAACTTTTACTCTTCATGACATGTTTTATCCTTCGTATAGTAAACATGATTTTGCACTTCAAAATTGCTACTTTGCATTTGTCTTCAGAGACTTGTGTCAAACTTGCTATCTTGTGTTTTGAAGTCCACGAATTTGTGTAGGATCCATGGTATTTGTGTATTAGGCATGTTTTTATATCTCAAGACTGCGACTTTATATTAGCAAGATTCTTTCCTTTGTCAAATGTACATGACCTTCATGAGCTTTCGTCAAGTTCGTGTCTTTTCGTGCTGAAGTTCGCGAGATAAATAAAAAAAATCTTCTTTAAGAATTTGCAGTGGTTTCCCCGAGTCATGATATAACCCTTTATCTGATTAACTAGTGCGAAATCCCAAGCGTCATACGCTCTTATTAATGGTGAGATCTTTCGGTTGCAAAATCTAAGCGTTCCATATAACAGTAATAAATTCAGTTGGGATTCGAATTGAGAATCCCAGCCAAAGATTTGGTCTTATATTCTCCCAACTGAGGATCATAACCATTGGACCGTCTATATAAGATGCATGACCTCTTCCATGAAGGATCATTCTGACGTGAGAAAAGTTTCTTCTCCCTTGTCTTCTCCTCCTTTCTTTTGTAGTTGATATATCCGTGTAGCTGTACTTTCTTCTTCTCCAACTGAAGCGATGGATGGGAATTGACATGTTACAAGACCTCCAGACTGTATCAATCTAGAGGGGTGTCCCACCGAAAAGGTTCTTATGAGCGTAGTCATTTTTCTTAATTAAGATAAACTTCTTCTTCTGATCAATATCATCCTCCCTTTTCTTCTTTTTTTTAACAAGAGTTTGAATTGGCTGCAAGAGATAACCATAGTCATTCTCCTTAACAATGACCCAGACCCGATGGGCTCGTAATTGCTTCCAATACCTCTAGAGTATTGGAAGGTCTCATGTATTTTCCATGAGAGAAAAGATTTCGGGTCTGTGGCATTGTCTTATTTCTTTCGTAGCATCCCACAAGGTTAGGGTGCTAAATGGCTAGGGCGACACTCAATTTCAGCAATCCTTCACATTGTATGTTTAGGAACATGCATTTGGTATTCCCAGTTTTGCATTAATTAAGTCTTTGGTGATGTTGATCGTGACTGAGCAAACCAACTTGGAGGCCCTAACCGTTGGCAGGAAAAGACTGTAAGAGCAAATTTTTTACCTTTAAGCCGTCCTTGGAGGGGAGGCTACAAAAGCATATTTGCTATTCTGGAAGAGGAGGCTACAGGAGCAAACTTTTTTATTTAAGCCATGCTAGAAGAGGAGACTACAGAAGCAAGTTCACTATCCTAGAAGAGGAGGCTACAAGAGCAGACTTTTTGCCTTTAAGCTGTCCTTGGAAAAGGAGGCTACAGAAGCAAAATTTTACTTTTTCTCATATTAGTGATTTGTATTCATTCTTATTGATTGTATAGTGCTAGGGAACTCTCTGTAATTTTGATTTGATAATGAATAAAGAGATTCTTTCTTTTTGCATAACCGGAAGTGATTGATGAATTGATTATCAGAAGTAACTATTAACTTGATAATCTTTAAATCGCCCAAAATTTTCCAACCACTCAAAGTTGCTGCGAATGAGAGAACTTCTCGAATCAGGATAGAAGTAATCGTTAACTTCCCTGATCAGGCTGAAACTCGCACTGTTTAGTGACTTCCAGTATAACGACTTTTGATTCGCCAGAGCTATATTTTTTTTTTACTTCGCAAGTTTGGAAGAGAGAAATTTTGATTTGCCAGAGATATTTTTTTAACTTGACAAATTTGGGGGGAAGGAATTTTGATTCTTCAGAGGTATTTTTTTAACTTGGCAAGTTTGGAAGAGAGAAATTTTGATTCGCCAGAGGTATTTTTTAACTTGGCAAATTTGGAAAAAAGGAAGTTTGATTCGCCAGAGCTATTTTTAATTTGGCAAGTTTGGAAGAGAGAAATTTTGATTCGCCAGAGGTATTTTTTTAACTTGGCAAATTGAAAGAAAAGAATTTTGATTTACCAGAGGTATTTTTTAAATTTGCAAATTTGGAAGAAAGGAATTTTGATTTGCCAGAGGTATTTTTTTAACTTCGCAAATTTAGAAGAAAGGAATTTTGATTCGCGACTCAAAAATATTTAGTTTGGAACTGCGAATCTTTGTTAATGAACCCCTGATTATAGATAAGCTTTTATTTGCCATTTGCTTTGAACTATCTAGATTACATTACAACTGGTGTTCCGCAGTTTTACTAAAATAATATTTTTTCAAAAACTTGCCGTTAATTGGCATCATGATCTTATCACCATTCGGTTTTGTCAACCGGTATGCGCCATTAGAGTAAACCGTATCAATGACAAAAGGCCCCTCCCATTTTAGCTAGAACTTTCCTTTAAACTTTTGGCTAGTTATGATTGGTCTTCTTACTGAAAGGACCAGAACACCCTTTTTGAAAGTTCTTCGTTTGGCCTTTTTGTTAAAAGTCCTGGAGATTCGCGCCTGGTATAGTTCAATACTCTGTTGAGCTTCCAACCGCTTATCATCCAAGGCTTCTAATTCTTGGAGTCTTTGCTAATGCCGTTCTTCTTGCGTCATCCTAGTCGTTAGTGCGACTCAAAATGATGGAATCTGAATTTCCATAGGTAAGACCGCTTCTGACCCGTACACTAAATAAAAGGGTGTGGCGTTGGTGGGGGTTCGGACTATAGTGCGTTATGCCCACAAACATTTTCCGAGCTTCTCATCCCAGTCCCTTTGATTGGATGACACAAACTTTTTGAGGAGTTTTACAATGGTCTTATTGAAAGTTTCTGCTAGACCATTGGCTGCAGGGTAATATGGCGAGGAAGCTACGTCTTCGATCCTGTATTTGTTGCAGAATCTGAAAAATACTTGGCTCACGAACTGAGACCCATTATCATGAATGATTCTCTTGGGCACTCCAAAGCGATAGAGCACATGGTGTTTAATGAACTTGATCACATCTGATGACTTTAACTCGGTTAGGGAAATGGCTTCAGTCCATTTCGAAAAGTAATATGTTATAGCTAGAATGAACAGATGCCCTCTCGTTGATGGCGGAGAAATCGTCCCTACAATGTCCATTCTCCATTGCTCAAACGGCCACGACGTAGCCGTTAGGTGGAGATATTCTGGAGCTTGATGTATAAAGTCTTCATGTATTTGGCAGGTTTTACACTTCTTGGCATAGTTAGCCGTTTCTGTCATCATCTTAGGCCAGTAATAACCCATTCTTCGGTTTTTATCCCAGAGTTTCTGCTCTGGTTGGTGTGCTCTGCAAATGCCAGCATGAGCTTCTTCAAGTACTTTCCGAGCTTCTCGTTTAGAGAGATAGCGAAGTAAGATTTCATCGTAAGATTTCCTGTACAATGTCTGAAGCTTCATATTATAATAGAACCGAATAGCCCTTCTTTGGATTGCTCTGGCTTCTTTTGAATCTTCGGGTAATATGCCGAAAGGACGTAATCTATATAAGGGAATCACCAACCCCTTGGTTCCAGATTTGACTCGAAAACACCAATCTCGTTTTCCTGTTGCTTCCTTAATTCCTCTTTGAGTTCGTCCTTTGGACAGAATAATTCTCTACTTCCTACCATAATTTGCTTTCTAGCATGTTTGAGCAAGGCCAATGTAGCAGCTAAGGAAGCCAGTGAATCTGCATATCTATTCCGATGGATCTTTACGTGGCTGACATAGAAACCATCGAAACCATCGGCTATCTTAATTACTGCGCAATAATACGGCAAAAGGTCTTCATTTTTGACCTCATATTCCCCTTTAACTTGGTTTACGACAAGTTGAGAATCCTCATATGCTTCCAAATATTTGACCCCCAATTGTTTAGCTATCTTTAAGCCGATTAAGAGGGCATTATACTCAGCAACATTGTTGGAGCACGGGTTTGTTAACGAGTAAGCTCGAGGAATGATGTTGTTGTAAGGAGAGACGAAAACAACTCCTACCCCCGCTGTCATTTTTCCTTCAGATCCTATTTGAGAGGCGTCATCGAAGAAAAGTTGCCATACACCTTTCGCGATAATATTTGCCTCTGAAAACTCTTGCGAGTTGTCTTCTTTTAGAATTGGACTCCATTCACCCAACTCTCTAGGAATTTCTTCGCACAACTTCGAGGATGCCGGGATTGGGTGTTCGGCTAGGAAATCAGCTACGGCCTATCCCTTAATAGAATTTTGCGGGACAAAATGTATATCATATTGTGATAACAAAATAGCCCAATTGGATAGTCTCGAATTCAATGATCCAGGTTTAGTCATTAGTATTCTCAGGGGTTTAACTCTCGATATAACGTGAATGGTTTGTCCAACTAAATAGTGTCTCATTTTCTGCACTGCAAACACTAAAACTAAACATTCCTTCTCCACTGGGTTATATCGGTGTTCCGCTCCGATCACCATTCTGCTGAGGTAATAAATAGCTTGTTCGTAAACCGACTCATTTTTTTGCACTAACAAGGCTCTCAAGGAGTGGTCCATAGCCCTCACATATAGCAGGAAGGGTATTCCCGAGGCCGGGGCTACGAGCACCGGTGGTTTAGTGAGGTATTGTTTGACTTCTTTGAAAGCCTTCTGGCATGCGTCATCCCAATCAAATGACACTCCTTTCCTCATTAACCTCGTAAAGGGCTGACATTTACCGGACAAATTTAATATGAATCTACGGATGTACGCTAACCTACCTTGCAGTCCCCTTAATTCTTTGAGGTTGCGGGGAGGTTGTATATCTTGGATTGCCTTAGTCTTGTCCGGGTCGAGATAAATTCCTTTGGAAGTTATCACAAAGCCGAGGAACTTTCCACTAAAGACTCCCAGAAAAAATTTAGTCGGGTTCATCTTGAGCTGGTGTTTCCTCATGAGGTCAAACACTGTCTTCAAACCTTATAGGTGATCACTCTTATTCTTACTTTTAATTGCTAAATCATCTACGTAACATTCCACTGTCTTTCGCAGATACTCTTAGAATATTACGTTCATAGCACGTTGATAAATGGCACCTGCATTCTTTAAGCTGAAAGGCATGACCGTATAGCAGTATACTCCAAGCGGTGTTCTGAAGGACGTATGTTTCTCATCATCAGGGTACATCTTTATTTGATTATACCCCTGAGAACCCATCTATGAATGTCATACGTTCGTACCCACAAGTATTATCTATCATAACATCTGTGATGGGTAAGGAAAATTCGTCCTTAGGGCAAGCCTCATTCAAATCCCTGAAATCAATACAAATCCAGATTTTTCCGTTCTTCATGGTTACAAGAACTATATTCGCAACCCAATCAAGGTGTTGTTCCTCGCGAATAAAGCCTGACTCGATCAACTTTTTTATTTCAACTTCAATAGCGTCCATGATCCCTAGACGAAATCTTCGTTGTTGTTGCTTTACTGACTTAGCATTTGGTCGGATGTTCAGTTTGTGAACCGACACTTGGGTCTAATCCTGGTATCTCCTCATAACTCCTAGCAAAAATGTCGATGTACTCGCGAATGAGGGATATCAATTCCTCTTTCTCTTCCGAGGATAAGTTCTCACTATAAATATGGGTTTAGGATTCTTTTCATCACCCATATTTATTTGGATTACTTTATCTTTGGTTGGAGGCTCGCGCTGTTCAAACTGAATTTCCCACTTCGCGTTAAGGTGCTTGGCCCAGGAGTCATCTTTTATCGGCGAAGCTTCACCTAGGTCTTCGCTTTCTTGGATTGCGGAGGCCATGTTCGTGGACACTTCACGGAAGATCATGCCGACAATTATGACGAATGGTCGAATTGCCCTTCTTCAGTTCTCTCACCTGAGGAACCTTCGGGAGTGGTAACATATCCCAACCCCCTGCCGGTCTTTTGATAATAATCTGGCATTTTTCCTCTAGGACAAAGGGTCAGAGAATTGTTCTCATTCCCCTTCTGAAGTTCAACCCCCTACCTTTGGCTAGGTTATACCCCATTTTCTTTATTAGTTTATGAGAATTTTCATCGTAGTGGAAGAACTCGGGATTTCCCTATTCTTCTTCAGAATCTAAGTATTTCTTTTTGCTTTTGTTACTTGCCTTTCCGAATACTATAGATTTCTGAGTTCTGTTCTTAGGAGGAACCTCAAAAACAACTTTGTTGGCATTTTCATCGTCATCACTCAATTCGTGAAAGGACAATCTGATAGTGAAAGGTCAATCTGATAGGTTCTTGGAAAGAAGTTAGAGAGCATATTTTATCTAAACAATCGCTTAACGCGTTAGTACTAGTGCTTGAGGGTTCAGAATCAACACCAGAAAAATAAAAAAACTCTAAGCTTTCATTTATCATCCATTTACCATCAGAGTGAATGGTGTTATTTACATCAATGCCTTCAAGACTTATAATAATGGGCTCACCGTCCCAAATTACATCCTCGAATTCCGAATCTTCGGATCCTGATTTTGTATCGGCTTTATCACTGCTATCAGAAGCGTCTGGAGCAAGCTGATCTAAGGCATCAAATGCATCTTGATATAGCAACGCGTCAGTAAAGTAGTTTTCGACTCCTTTAAAAGGTTGCTTTTCCGCGACCAGCGTTTTTATGTTCCCGTCTTTATCTGCATATTTCATGCATTGATGTAGTGTGGATGGTACAATGAGGTTGTTATGGATTCAGGGTCTCCCCAGTAACAGGTTGTAAGACGTGTCAGTATCTATCACATAGCACGTGACTTCCGTCTTCAGATCGCCAATTTGGCACTTAAGTTTTATCTTGCCCAATGGCCTCCTACCATTGGCATTGAATCCAAAGATGATAGTATTGGTTGCTGCTAACCTACTCATCGGGACTCCAAGGTACCGTAGCATCCTCCGTGGCATGATGCTTAAGGCTGAGCCTATATCAACTTGAATGCGATCAATCTCCGCTGATCCCTATGTATCTTTTGTAATACAAAGGACGGTGATGCTTTTTGCTTCCAACTTGCATGTCTTCTGGAGAGAAAGTGATACAAGGGATGTTTTTACTAGAGGTTTGGTGACATGTCGCGCAAAAAGATTCTTCTTTCTCATCGTATCTGTGCTAGGAATACCTCTGAATCTTGCAGAGCTTCTCTCAAAGCTTCTCTAGTTGATTTAGAAAGCTTCAGGAGCTCATACAAGGTTATTCTTGCTGGAATATTATCTAACTGCGCTAAGATGTCGAATTGAAATGACTTCTATAAATCTTCTGCAGGCTCTTTCCCTTTTTTCTTAAGAGCTTTGTCAAACTTAAACTCTTTTTGTTTGATCTTCTCTGGAAGTGGCCAGGATTCCGTGGCTTGCCTATAATTCTTTAAGTAGTCTTTTCCTGAACGGGTTCCAGAGGGAGATAGATCTGCGTCAGCCACTAGAGAGTCTCCGATTTCTCCTTCCGAATCTATTAGAGTAGGAATACTCTTGTCATCTTCGGAAATTATGGAGACGACATTAGAAGTAAGGATCTTCCCTTTTCGCTTCCTTCTAGACGAATTGGAAGTCTATTGTTCATCATTAAGAAGATCTGGATACATCCACATAATCTCCCCTCTATCAGTTTCACAGGGGGATAATCCTTTCTTCTGCTGTTGATGTGGATCGAAATTCACAATCTGCATCGTGCCTCTAAGAATGGGTTGTACTCCATCTTAAACTATTGACTCTATCTAGTCAGGTGCTTTACCGAACTTGAAAGTCACCATGTTCGTGGTCACCTTTTCTGGAGCTCTTGGAGTTTGATGACCTTAGCGTCCACTAAAACTTGAATTTTATCCTTGAGAATGTAACAGTTCTGAGTAGGGTGATTAATAATCCTATGGTAGATACAATAATTAGGAACATTAATTCTCCCCGTTTCTTCAGGATATTTGGACTCTGGTAGTTTCAGCATCTTCTTATTCATGAGGAGGTAGAAGATGGTTTTTTATATGCTCGTCTTTGAAAGAATATTACTTTTCAGGCACACACGACTGAGGAGGGAGTTTTGGAGAAGAATTTGTGGGCTGCGGAGTATTAGCCACCATTGTCTCATTCCCCTTATATTCTCGGGATTGAGGCCTATGGTTATTATCGTTATTTCGCCTCTGTTTCTCCTCGCCTCCTTCTTCTTCAAGCCTTTGCGATATTTCTTCAACCCTTTTAGTTTATAGAGCGAGATCCTTTCAGGTCGAGAACTTCACAGCTCCCATCCTGGCTAGAACCTTAGTCGAGAGATTATGTCGATAGGTTTCTACCAAGGTCTTCTCTGGCATCCCATGTTGACATCTGAGAAAATCATTCCGGAACCTTTTAATAAAGTCTTGGGCTGACTCCCCTTTCTTCTGTTAAGTGGCCAGAAGCGCCAGCATTGACACTTCCATATCGTCTTTATAAAACCTAGTCTGGAAGGTTTTTTCCTTGTCGTTCTATGAATTGATGGTTCCTGATTGTAGTCTTCGGAACCATTCAAATGTTAGTCCTGTCAAAGTACTAACGAATACTCACGTAATGATGGGGTCGTTTCCAGCTAAAAGCCCGATTTGCGATTTGAAATAGTAAAGGTGCTGTTTCGGCGACCCTTTACCAACGAATGATTTGAGCTTCAATGGCTTTTAGCTTCTGGGAATGGTATGCTTTTCCATTCTACCCGGTATGGCCTTACAATGCCCAACTCTTGCAAATCACTGTTATGCATGAGGGCATTCAGTTGATTTTGGAAACTCTCCATCCAGATTGCATTCGCGTTCCCTTCCTAATGTGTGAAGCGATTGTCATCATCCTCATGATTCTCTTCTTCTTCTTCATTTATGCGAAGAGTATGGCCTTCTTCTTCCATCCTCTTTCCCTTGTCGGTTTTTGGGTCATGGGGTGGCGTCTCTGAAGATGCATTCTTCAATCTTGTCTTTTCCAATTCCAGCAAAATATGCAACATGTCTTTAATCTCGCTGATAGCATTCTGCTATTGTTGAATACTCTTGACTTGTTCATCCATCCTC
This sequence comes from Dracaena cambodiana, assembly GCA_036321105.1. NCBI lineage: Eukaryota > Viridiplantae > Streptophyta > Magnoliopsida > Asparagales > Asparagaceae > Dracaena > Dracaena cambodiana. The sequence goes on along the minus strand of JAYEPQ010000020.1, from coordinate 12,364,396 downwards.
CGCATGAATTCCTCTGGGGTACTGTTCTGGGCCATGTACGTGGAGGCGGAGTCTTCCATGAACGAATCGGACATTTGCGACTCGGCCATAATAGATTTGGTCGTGTCTTCCTCGTCGAAGGAGACTCCAGCCATTTGTCTATAATTCATCAGGATTGCCACTCGACTTTTGAGTCGAGTGTTTTGGAAAACTCCTCGCTCTTCATTGAGCACGTTCTTCAGGCCTTAAGAGTGCTCTGAGTCAGAAGGATCTCCCTTGAAGACCTTCTTCATCTTCTTTTTCTTCTTCTTTTCCCCAAAACTTATCATGTTAGATGATACTTCGGGGTATTCGGGCTCATAAAATTCGAGCCTATTTCTTCATTTCCTTATTGACGGTTGGGATGAGGATGTTGATGATGTTGATAGTCGATGGAACACCGACTGCCTAGTATGGGTTGAACAATGACAGTGTAACAGCACGACATTGATTAACCGTTCGCAATGGCAGTGAGATGCATGGGATTCTTCGCTCTTTCTATTTATAAGTTCCCGAAGATCTCTTACATTGGAACTCTTAGCGATGGCATCATCTTTGAAAGATAGCCTTGGGACCGGAGTTCCTATTTCGTCGAAGGCTTTCAGAGCAAGTCTCACCCTAGCTAGAACAGTGAGTGGGATAGTTTTAACCTTTGAGATTGGTTCCTTGTTAATCGTACGCTCTCCATGAGTCTGAAGTTTGCACGCTCCTTCTATTGCGCGATCACGCTTTCTCCCCGAAACTCGAGGGACGTGAATGTATTCCGCGTTTGTAATCATAGATAACCTTGGTGGATTTACTCCATTTCTCATAGGAAACGTGAGTAAATCCTTCTGCGTCTTGATTCTCTGTAATCTCGCATTTTGGCCTCCATACTTGTACACTAGGCCTTCGCGATGATGAGTTCGCAGTTTCCTGTTGCTGCGTGATCCTGCGAAGGGCACGAGTTTTGTCTCTTCTTAGGTTCCTTCTCATTGTATGAGTAAGAGGAACCTCTTTCCCCGCGTCATAGTCCTGCAGAGTAGGCAATGGTCATTTCCCCTTATTGGAGTAGGGACCTTGATCTATTTTGCTAGAGAGATCAGGAGTCTTACCCAAAACTGGCTCAGAGCTCAATGTTGGCGAAGAGGAGGATTTCGGACCAGTTTGGTCTACTGAATCCTCCGCCTGAGTTGTTACCCTTGAAGTCTCCTTGGAGATTGATTCTTTGGAGACCTTACGACACCTCCGTAAGGAAGTAGGGCTCTTGGAGCCAGAAGAAGGGAATTGTTCATACTTTTCCTGGTCAACCTGGATTGTGAGCGGTTGACCAAGCTACCAACTGGAATATTATCAGATTGAGCTACTACTAGATCACCGGAGGTGATGGCAGTCCCCAGCAGAGTCGCCAATCTTCTGTTCGCCATAAATTATAAATGATTCTCTATTGAACTATTTCAATAAAGAATTACAATTTCAACGGTTTTCCGTTTACAGAAAATGAAGAAAACTCAAATTCCTCTTTGTTTAAAACTGGGTTCTAAGGTAGCTGTCGAAGATGATCTTACTCTCCGTTGACACTCCATACAAACTCTTTCAATTGGCGAAAAGGCTCTAGACTTCTGATCACAAAAGGGTAATTTTTAGAAAAAGATGATTGATCCCTTCTCTTTTTGTTTTTCCGCTTTTTATAGGGGTTTTAGGGCAACGTCCCGTTTCATTCGTTCGACCATTAGCCCCACTACTCGAGAAGTGCCGTCATATTCGTTAGGTAGTTACCCCCACGATAGAAATAATGCCGCTACATTCGTTTGGCAGTTGGCGCCATGATCCGAGGTGGCAACTTTCCTTATTCGGGTTGTGTGACTTTGTATTAATACCCTCCCCGGAAGCTATGGATAGCATTGCGAATCTCAACTTTAGATTCGCAGATCTATTCTGTTGTAGCTGGGTCGCGTACCTCGAATTTTAGGTTCGCAGATCTGCTGAGTTGCGGATCTCAAACCCTAAATTCGTGGATCTGCTTTGTTTTTGACAGATGACTCCAGAATTTTTCGCCGACAATGGATACTTATAAGCTTTCAATCTTAGAATCTTACTCTTAATTCAACATTCTTAGTATTCAACACTCTTAATACACCTATCTCTCAATTATCCACTCCTATGCGCCCTTGTGATCATGTTAATAAGTCAATTAAGTTTCAAACTCCAATCAAATTGATAGGCACCTTTTTCATCTTTATTTATCTGTATCTGTTTTTCTTTTTTTACTTATAAACACTCAGTGTTTATGTAAACACTTTTGTTTCCAGAGGCACAAATGGCCATATTATTTAGCTTATGTTTATGATAAAAATCGTTAAGCATTGCTCGTGTGAATCTGTATGTTTTTTAAGTGCACAGACCTAACTGCTTAATACTTACTTTATTGTATGTTTTTTGTAGAAGATCCTTTCCTTAATATCACGCTCACTCGTATTTTTTTTCCAAAGATGATAGGCCTTCCTTCCGAGTTCTCTTTTTGCTATCAACTTTTCATGACTTGTCATGTAAGTGAGTGCATATTTGTTTTTAATATTAAGTATTATCATATCTTATTGTTAGTTTTAAGTTTTCAATCAAAAGTAGCTAAGAAATACTATCATATGTGTATCAATTTTAATATATCAAACTATAAATATTCAATGTGAAATATTTTTAATCTCGCTTTTTTTACTTCAAGAAATGAAAAAATTTTGATTTTCTTTTAAAATTTTTATAAATATGTTACAATGAAAACTTTTAGTGGGTTTCTACCCACCCTCCAATTTAAATTATGTAATGTCCTTAGTGCATATAATATAAGCATAAAGCAAGACACTGAGACATAAATAAAAGCAATTATGATTAGAAAACACATGACTTTGTTGGTCTATTTGTTTCACTCAATAGATAGTCGATGACATTAATGCTTTTGTCCTTCTCATTTGTAATGGTTGCCATATTTTTGATACCGACGAGGCCTTGTGTTCCTGCTTAGTGCCTCTGCTCATCCTCATCATCAGAGATAAAGGCATCATCACCAGCTATATGTTATTATTTCCTAATTAAGAGCCTGAGGTTACACTCTTCACATTGCTCGAGGCAGGTTTGCAAGGTTTTGATGGTAGTCAACCTTGCACCAGAGTCTCTGGATAATGTAGGCTTGCGAGTGTCACCTCAAATGGTTGGGCTGCTTGAGATGAAGATCCTTCTCTTTCTTCATCTTGTTCTTCGTGCCACGTTTGCTGTATTGTTGCTGTTGCTCCTATTGGTTGGGCTGCGAATTGTTCTTGAGAGAAGCAATGATAGTTGTTCTGGACTCACACTCATGCTCCTCCTTATAGTTGTGTAAGTGAAGGATTCCATGCGACAGGTCGCAGTGTCAGTTAATGACAAATCTACTACATGATTCATGCAGATCTTCATGATGGGGGTTAACATGATTAAGATTGGTTTTGATGGCCTTGGATATTGAATACGTTCTCTAGCCTTCCCATGTGTTGGAGTATGGAGATGTACATGACTGAGGCGATATCGAATGGGCACCTCTCCAAGATCATATTTATTAGTATCGCATCCCTTGAATATAACTCTATTGTGGTTGATGATGGCACGATATTATATTTTGTAAAAAGAAATACCAGCAGCAGCTCCTTCCTCAATAATCTGATTCTCATATAGCCAGTATTGAAGGCCTGATCATTGAGGTTCGAACACAGCTCTCTGAAGGCTAAGGACCCTGTGGGATATCATTCACTATATCGGAGAATGATGGCTTCTTTTCGAGGGTATCCGAAATCAAAATCGCATTCGGTATCTCATGTCTTGTAAATGGTAACTCTTTTCCCCTTACTATTGAGTAGACTGGCTCATTTCCCATTGGTGGCTCCAGGTGTACGTCAAATTCCAAAATGATCTCATTGTATGATCTCATTGTATGCCAGTAGATACTCGTGCCTTCTATAGTCTTCCCAATCCACCTCTTGCATAAAGAATCTGAAAGAGAGGTTTTCTTAGCCTCTCTCTCAGGCCAGAGCTTGAATTGCTCAAATTTATTGTATATTTTCTTGTTTGTTGGTTCTAAAAATTGAGGTCGTTGTCTCCCCTGGATGGAGGCAGAGCCTGAAGCTTCTCCTCTGTCGTCTTTGATGAGACTTTTCATGGACACATCCTAAAAATAAGAAATACATATCTTAGCAAAATATATTTAACTTATTTTTAATTTTCTTTTTAAATTATTTTCAGGTTGTCCTTAGTACAAATTAGCAACAGAGTTTAGTCCTACATCTCAACATGTGATTTTGAAATTGTTTAGAGCATGAAATTGTTGCATGCCATGTTATTTGTCAACCCATAAACTTTTATGCTAAAAGGTTACAAATTTTATCCAATTTTTGACAGCAATTATGATTTGTCATAAATAATTAGTAAAAATTTGTCCATAAATTCTTAAAAATTCTGCAAACAAATCCTAATTAACCAAGAAATTAGTTTCCACACTCAATCTACTCTAACTACTTCACATAATTCGTAGACTAAGTCTTTGAGACAAAAGTCCACTTATTATTATTTATTTTTTTTGAAACATAACTCATGAAAGTAGAAGAGTGAACACTTACTTGCATGGGAAATTGTTGAAAAATAATTGCGTGGTGTTTGATTTGGCGATCGAAAAGAGATAAACTCCTCTTAGGGTTACCTATCGACTGCTGTCGACGGCTACTTCGAGAACAACGCCTCTCGAGTAAGATTTCTTTTTACTATACAAGGTTGGGTTTTTGACAACAGCTTCAATAGTGGTTTCGACAGCCTGTCACTATTGACAGGACAGTTAAGCCTAACTTTTTTTTTGGTTAGTTCATAAAACTAAGTTAATTCCTAAAACTAAGTTAATAATTTAACTAAAACTTATTAGTTAGTCCATAATTCTAAAATTAGTGTTTCAAAACCAAAGTTAGTAATATTTTTGCAATTTTTTTTTTAACTATTTTAAAAAAGAAAACTCAAAAAAAATTGAAACATCATGGGCTACAAAATTTCTAATTTAATTTAGGAAGCATTCCCTAACTTAAAATGCATATTGCTCTCAATGAATTGATGTATTGATTAAAATTGTTAGGAACAAGAAAAATAGAGAGGGAAATTTAACATATTACCTCAGTTTACAGCTCATGATGTATCAAACTACAAAGAGTGTTAACACAATGGTATATATAATATACATATTGTCATTTTTAAGCATTTTTTAGGAGATAGTGGAGGATGTACTAAGTTGTGAGATTTCTCCTTGTGCTTTAGAAATTCGAAGAAGTACTTAAATCGTTTTCTATTTATTTTAAAACATGACCAGTTTTGGATTTTCAACGTCAATTGCGCCATGAGGATATACGGTTTTTACAATGAATGGTCATGTCCATGTTGAACTAATTTCCTAGGGAATAAGTGAAGTTGTGAGTCATATAACAATACTTTATCGGATAGATTAAACATACAATGCAAAATGTGTCGGTCGTACCATATCTTCATTTTTTTTCTCAAAAATGCATGTATTTTCACATGTGTTACACCTCAACTCATCTAATTCATTGAGTTGAAGTTTTTGTAGTGGGCCTGCAGAGTTTAAATTAAAATTATCTGTCTTGATTGCCTAGTATGCTTTGTGTTCAATTTCAACTGGAGATGAAATTTTTTCCCATAAACTATTCTATATAGAGACATGCCTAAAAGTGTTTTATAAGCTATGCAGTAAGCCTATAAAATATCGATAAGTCGAAATGATCAATTTCTGCAAAATGGATTCACAGTTTTCTCTAAGATTTATTTTATTCCCATAATAGGAAGCTCTTACTTGTCTATTTGATTGTGAATGATATAATGTAGAGATTTTATGCATAATGTGGTACTTTTTAATCAAATTCTCAAAGGCTTGATTATAAAAATAGGAACTCCCATTACTTATAATGACTTTAGGAACTCTGAATCTAGATAGTATGTACTCCTTGAGAAATTTAATCACAGTTTGTTCATCATTATTTTGATATGCTGCGGCTTTCACCCATTTAGAACATAATCAACTGCTACGAGGATATAAACATATCTATTAGAAATAAGGAGTGGGCCCATGAAGTCAATGCCCCAACAATCAAATACTTCGATTGTAAGAATTGGTATTAAAGGCATATCATTTCTCTAGGTCAATACACCTAATTTCTGACATGATGCGCATCATTTATAATATTCATGTATATCTCTAAATATCATGGGCCAGTGAAATTCACATTGGAGAATTTTGGCCACTGCCTTTTTAGACGAAAAGTAGCCACCATAAGTTTCTATATGTCAGAAAGCTATAATACTTTGAATCTCATCATTAGGCGCACAATGACTAATAATTTGATTTGAGCAATATTTAAACAAATAGGGATCCTCGTAAAAGAAATGACGTACCTCATGTAAAAATTTTCGTTTCTCGTGAGCATGGCATCTCATCTACAACAAAAAATTTTATTATATCAGCATACCAAAAATTAGTCTCAATAAAAATAGTTGCTCATCAGGGAACAAATTCCAAGTAGGTAGCTTAATGTCATTAAAAATTAAACGAAAGATGGTCAGTGACCACATTCTCTACTCTCTTTTGTCTTGGATTTCCAGATCAAATTCTTGAAACAGTAATATCCATTAAAAAAGTTGTGGTTTTGCATCTTTGTTTGATAAAAAATATTTGAGAATCGAATTTTCTAAAAAAAAACTACCTGTGAGTCCAAAATATATGATCGGAATTTATCAAGAGCAAAAATAACAGTTAGAAACTCCTTCTCTATTGTTGTGTAATTCATTTGTGTCATTGAGAGTCTTACTTGCGTAATACACCATGTAGGGCTTCTTCTCTCTTCTTTTCCCTAGAACTACTTCAATGACATAATCACTTGCATCACACATAATCTCAAATGATAGTGACCTATGCGGAGGTTGTAAAATTGGTGCTTTGATGAGTTTCTCCTTCAATGTATCAAATTCTGTTTGGCATGCCTGCATCCATTCGAGCTGCACATCTTTTGAAAGAAGTTGAGAAATAGATCTAGCAATATGACTAAAATTCTTAATAAACCTTCTATAGAAGCCTGCATATCCTAAGAACAAGCGTATGTCCTTTATGGTTTTCGGTATCAGTATTTAAGAAATAGACTCAACTTTCGCTTTGTCTATTTTCATCCCTTTAAATGAAACTATATGGTGGAGCATAATACACTTTTTAACCACAAAGTGGTATTTTACCAATTAAGGAGCAAATTTTTTTGTTGACAATGTTCAAGTATAGCTCCCAAATGAGTAAAATATGCTTCGAAACAGATACTTAATATAGAGAAATCATCCATGAATATCTCAAGATAATCTTCTACCATATTACTAAAGATACTTATTATACATTGTTGAAAAGTTGCCCAAATTGCATTTCCTCGAAAAGCAAACGTGCTAAAGGGACAAGTGAAAGTTATTTTCTCCGGATCCTCTAAAGTAATTTCAATTTGATAATAACCATAATATCCACTTGAAATAGCAAAACCCATGTCCCTCGACTCTTTCAAGTACTTGGTCTAGAAAATGTAAAGGAAAATAGTCTTTTCTTGTTACTTGGTTTAATATTTGATAATCTATGTACATACACCAACTTGTAGTAGTACGAGTGGGTACCATCTCTCCATCCTTATTTTTTTTATAACAGTTACTCCTCTTTTCTTGGGAACAACTTGGGTTGACCTTACCCACGTACTATCTGCTATTGGATAGATAATACTAGTATCGAGAAGTTTCAGCATTACTGCTTTAACCGCTTCTTTTATAGTAGGATTAAATCTCCATTGCGTTTGTCTAATTAGCTTAGCATCATCTTCCAAAGTGATACGATGTATGTAAATAAGAGATCCATGGTCCAACCTAAAACTCTCTTGTACTTGCAAAGTACTGATATCAAACGTTTCACCTGATTCTCATCAAGATACACTGAGATGACCACTATGAAAGTTTTCTTAGATCCCGAAAATGCATACTTGAGATCCTCATGCAAAAGTTTGAGCTTAGCTATTAAGGCTTGATATTGGAAGGAATTAATTTTTTTCTATTTGTAGAGGTAGCTCTTCAAATACTTTCTTCTTCGACATCCATCAAGCAACATTTGAATAGTGAGCATTATTCATGCATTTTACTAATTGAGCAGCATCGCCGAAATTAAGTTTTTCAAGAAAACCGTCATCCATTATCAATGCAACATCCAATTAATTTGAGATGCATAAGGATATGACATCTCCTCTTCACGGATTTCTTCATTCAAGTTAACATCATGCATTTCATTATAATCAATATTTGGTTATTTGCAAACATTAAAAATATTGAGTTCAAGAGTCATGTTTCCAAATTAGAGTTTAACTACACCATTCTAGCAATTAACAACTACATTGGCGGTAGTTAGAAATGAACGTCTAAGGATAATTGGAATTTGAAGATAAGCATTTTTGACAGGTGTAGTATCAATAACTATAAAATTCAAAGGAAAATAAAAGTTTTCAATTTGCACTAATGCATCTTCTATTACAGCTTTAGGATGCCTTTCTGATATCTCAGTTAACTGTAATGTAATTGGTATTGTTTTAAATCTCCAAGACTTAGTTGTTTGTAAACCGAGTATGGTAATAGGTTCACTGGTAACAGGTTCACACTAGCACCCAAGTCTAGTAGAGTTTTTTCAATATTGTATTGACCTATCACACACAAAATATTTGGATATCTAGTTGTATTTTAGAGGCGTCATAGAGTGAAATAAATTACTTACCTACTCTGCCTAGAATGCCTTCTTTTACATGTCTTTTAACTGTGCACAAATCTTTTAAGAATATAACGTATGATGACACTTGCGTAATTGCTTCCAATAGCAAGATGTTGATCAGTATTTGCTTAAAAATTTCTAAGATATTAGCATAAGAAACAATAATATTGTTATTCTTCAAACGTTAAGGGAATGGTACAGGTGGCTTATAAGTCAAGGGAGTAATATTATATGCATCATCATTGTCATTCTTTGAAACAGGCTCATCGATCACTTTGCCACTTCTTAAATTTATTACAGTAGTTATTTCAAATATATCATTATGAAGTTATGAAGTGTAGAAAAAATAGTATTTATACTTCGATCTTACTTTAAATAATAGCCTCATGCTAAGATGGAAACTCACATTTTATTTTGAGTTTGCAATACTGAATTAAGGTGGCATATCTAAGCTTGAATATTGCTAAAGGCCATAGCATTTTTGACTATTCGTAGTTTGTTGCAGCTAAATGAATTGTAGCTATGCTTGGATCATTTGATACATTCTCTGTTGTATTTGTATACATTCTTCAATGTATTTGTATAATATTATCCTCCAAATTGCACTTTGGTGGTGGTTGGTACACTGAAGTCGACGTTGTTCATTGGATGTATTGTTATAGTGCATAATTTGGAGTCGGTTTGGCAGGCTGGTTATACTATTGTTGATGATTCTGCTTCTATTAAAGATTTGGATGATTTTTCTAACTGGGGTTATAAGTTAGTGAATAAGGGTTATTTACTAGTTAAAGAATTGTGTTAAAGGCATTTGCTTGTTGATTTAATACTTCTTTGAAAGTTGCAAGAGTTGGACAATCGCGAGTTAAATATCCTTGTAACTCACAAATATCACAAACATTTGAAACTCCATCAGTCTCCTCAACAGTTTCTTGTTTCTTTGTAAGCAAATCTTTAACTTTTATAGATTTGTGGCTATGTCTTTGATTTTGCCTAATTTCATAAGACCATCTCTATTTTGAGACTTCTCTATTAATTAGATTCATTCCAAAATATCCTCTATTTTCTAAACTTGTGAATTTTTGGCAAGAGAATTAAGATATTCCCATGCATCTTCAGTAACCTTGCTCAAAAACTCATCGTTACATATAGTTTCAAAAAATTATCTGGTTGCAGTATTAAGTCCTTGATAAAAAGTGCTCAAGGTACTCTATATATCAAAGCCATGGTACAGGCATGAGAGTAGCTGATCTTTAAATCTATCCCAACATTCGAATAAAGTTTTGTCATTCTTTTGGTAAAAGGTAACGATTTTATTTCGTAAATAATTAGTCCAATATGAGGTGAAGAATTTCTTTAGGAATTATTTTTGCATCCCATCCTATCCTCCAATTGATTTTGGTTATAAGGAGTACTGTAACCACGTATTTGCCTTATCCTTTAGAGAGAATGGCAAAAGTTTAAACATTAATTGCTCGGTGCGAATATTTTGTAAATTGATAGTAGCACAAACCTCTTCGACACGAAAATGTAATTAAGGGCTCTCTTTATCTATCCCCTAGAACTTAAATAAAAGTTGCATGACTCCATATTTTATCTCAAAGTGGCTTATATTCAAAGGAAAAATAATGCAAGAAGGTTGGATTGCCTGATCTGGTTGTAAATATCGCGTAGAGACCTCCTAGTGCCTCCATGCTGACTTTAATTATTGTTTGAATTATGACTCCAAAATCTATTATTATTTTTGTTGTTATAATTAGTGCTCATGTTTGTAAGTGATTAATGCATTAGAAATAGTTGTGGGTCTGAGTATGATCTAATAAGTCCACCGTTAGATATTCTCAAAGTCAGAATTGTTAATGATGTAAGAACCGGAATCTATACTAAAGTGTCGAACGCAATAATAAGATCTTCAACAACAGTGCCAAAAACTTAATGCGATCTGAAACTTTCACTCTCAAGAGCAGGAGATCAACAAGTAGTACTCGGGCAGTGAACCCACTCGAGGATATAATACTTTGTGATTATGTTCTGAAACTAATACTATAGGTACAAAATAAAAGCTAAAAATTATGGATTGATTGAAAACTAAGAAATTGAAAATTGATTATAAAATAAGTGCGAGTAATATTGGCTAGATGGATTAATACTCTCAAGATTGAATTACATGATGAGTTCATATTTATTTTATCTCAGTTATATAGATCATGTAGTCTCATACAACCATAGAATAAATCATCAAAAACACAAAACTAAAGAAAGTAATAATATTGATAATTGATTAATTTTCCTCAGTTAATTTAGCATGAATTATGTTAAGAATGATTTAAGAATTACATAAATAACCATTTAAAGTCTAAATATACATCATGCCTAAAGTATCTATGGTATATTAAAAACTAAGCAACGGATGTACCGTCAAACTATAAATGATTAAAGTCTTAAAATCATATCTGACATCTAAAAAGATAATAGGAAGTGAAAAATCAAATATCATATAAATCAATTAAGTATAATAAAATCATGAACTCATACCAGATCATTATCTAGGGTTTGTTACATCATCCATGCTAACGAGAAAATTTAGCCACTCATACTCTTCATTGCCATCCAATAATTGAACATTTTTTATTAAATAATTATGAGCAATAACTAAAATCTTAAAACTCTCAAAAATCTCTAAAATTTCTCCCTGATCGGCCCTCTCAAAATTCATAAGTATATTGAGTATTTATTGCCTCTCTACACTATAAGATAAGATTTACAAGAAAATTGTTTCTTTATAGAACTCTACATATCTGGCCACCTCACTGTCAAAAGTGGTTTCAACAGCTGCTTCGATAGAGGTTCTCAAATAGGAATTACAGTGTTTCAAATTGGTCGACTGTCGACAGCCCTCCCAAATGATTGTCGACAGCCAGACCTGGAAAATTGATTCATGGGTTGTTACGTGCATGGAAATGATTCTCATTCGATTTCTTTTCATCTCGAGCTCTATGAAAAGATCATAAAACACTAAATGAATATTAAAGTGGAGAGTTAGAGCAATATGAATAATTTATCATTAATTTTCCATATTATCATCAAAATTAGATTACGCGTGTATAAAAAAGATATAAAATATTACACTTTTCACTCTTTATCAGTCACCAAGCCAAATTCAAACATTAGATAAAAATTGGGCTCAGAATCGATTCTTAAGGTAGGTCAAGTTCGCATAACGAGTTCTAATACAGACCAACTTGCAAAAAAGTTATTAGATAATAAAAGAAAAGAGCACAAGTAGAGTTTGTACACAATGATATAGTGAGGTTCGATTGAAAAGGGATCTTGGACCTTTGTCCTCAGGAAAAGTAACCATTCCAGCATATGTGTTATAGTAGAATTAAGAATATAATCTCTTTATCTCTCTTCTCTCTTTATTACTGGGAGTATATAGAAAGAGAAGAGGGAATTAGAGAGACATAGAAAAGAATTCTCTCAATACGATATTATGATCTATTCTACATAGATGATCAGGATGTAAAAGGATATGCATTACTAGATGCTTATGCTCCTCTCCCTATGGAAGAGGAGTGCATTTATAGTGTTTCTCTGGTAGAGTTATAGTTGAAGTCAATATTATTTCCAAATATGGGAGAGATTCAGTTGTCTTATAGAGGAAAGATTCCTTGGGATAACCAAAATGAGCTTCCTTTCCTTAAATGGATTTTGGTTAGTAAAGTATAATCCCTTGAACCTTGTAAGCTTCTTGGATTCTCGTTTAGTAGACCTTTTCATGTGTGAACCTAGGCTAGTTAATTTATGAACCAATAATAATTCTTTACTCTTATGTTCATTCCAATGAGCTCTTGGAGTACTCATTCCAAGTAGATTTATGAATTTCAATCGTCATAGGAAGATTTATAATTCTAGGCAAATTGCATGCTAGGAGTTTGACTCGTTCAAAGTTATTATTAACCTTATTAATTTTCATCTCAGTAGGTACAGGCATATTATAGTGATGGTTATGGAAGATCTGAGCATTATGTGCATAGAGATTACCCTAAGCTCCACCTTGGGACTCATGTGCCATATATAGGTATCAAGATTTTCTATTAATCTGGCTTTTAATACACTAGATTTGATTGGGGAAGATGAATTTTATATCTAATTTTGCTACTCCTTTCGGATTGACCCCCCTCCCAAAGGAAATAGAAGAGAGAATTCATTCGTATAGAAAATCTCTAACAGTAATTCTGAAAGTTCTTACACATACGAACTTTATCCCTCCGAGACTATTGATGAAATTTACCCGAGCCTCCTCTTCAACATACTTGGAGTCAATTCTGCGTGAATTTCTTCTAGAACTCCTTCCTTATTAATTTCTTCTAGAACTCCTTCCTTTCTTAACATTGTCTGACCGACAATACACTCAAAACATTACAATATCTATTAAGTACATGACTGCAATACATATTTTGGTGGCATCGTCCTTAATGTCGATCATCATAAAATATTATTCCACTCAAAAGAGAAAGTTGTCCATGTCTCGAGCTGAAGTGAATCCTTGAACTTCTTTGGCTTCGGCACACCAACCTTTATTGTTTGTTGGATGAAAACCATATCTCCTATCTGATCTATTTGTATAGCTCGAGTTTTGTCTTTATCTCCTCAACTTGTTGGTGTGTTGATGTCACCACCTCCATTGTAGCATTGTAGGTGTCCATTTCATGTGCTCATAGAAACCAAGTGGGAACCACCTCATTGAGAGTTCCCAACAATTCCTGCATCCTCGAGTCCTTCAACATCGTCCACTAACTGAACCATGGTGGTTTATATCTTGGTCACTTACTTCCCGAGCATGGATATCGTATCCTTCAAAGATGCTTGCTTTCCCTTCTATTACTACTCCTAAGCATCAATAGGTTAGCATTATAGGTGAGCTTGTTTTTGGTGAAAATTTTGAGTTTCTCTTCATTGTCATTGACATTAAATTACAATGATCTCAAATATTACAATGAAAAGAAAATTACAATAAGAACAGAAAATAAGAAAAGAGATTTATAAATTTATCTCTCTTTTTATAGATGTAGTGGGCTCTTCATGTGGCCATAAGATTTGCTTGGATCCTCGTTGACTATCCGACAGAGATGGCAGCAGCATGACGATGGTCAGTTTGCTAGTTTTCTTGAGCAGCATGGCGATAGTCGGTTTACTAATTTTTATAAATGCACCTAAGCACATGACCTTAGGTCTCCACAGAGGTGACTTTCATAATGCCTCATAACGTCTATTTATAGGTAAAAATTGGGTGGATCATTTGCCTTGTAGATAAGGATGAAAATATAATGTAATTTTTATCAAATATTTGATTTAATCAAATATGATTTGTTCAATGAATATGATCTTGATTTGACTAAGGAAGGATTTGGCAGAATCTCTGAGATCTTCAGTTTGATTAGATCATATTTAATTTGGATTTGATTAGATCTAAAATCTCCATCCACTTTAATTCTATTTGGATTTTTTGAGATTTTTGCAAATGTGGGCCCCCTCCTCATCAATTTTTTCTAGTTAACAAGACCCCCTGCAAAGTTTTCGAAATCTTGTCTTTAGTTTACAACGAGTTTCAAAATACTTTGGATTTCTTTATTGTGATTTTGTCATGGGTTGAACCATTCATTGATCGATAAGTTGTTCAATGATTGTAGCATAACAACAATTGAATCATCAATGACTACCAAAGGTGATCATTAACGTAGCAGTCTTGGATGACTTTTTAATGTAGTACTTTGAGGGCATCTTTTGGTCGATATTCTTGATATCCACCTGAGATTATCTGGTTTTATCACTTGAAGCTATTAGCTTCGTGCTTCTATTGTGCTGTGAAGATTAAAACTATTAGTAGGCTCCGATCCAAGAAGAGATAATTATAAGAAATAAGGCTCTGGAAGACTCTGGCGCTCAAACTGTCCAATGAATGACTGCCAACGAGGCAGAGCTGAATCATTGTGATTGTTGCTGACGAAGTTCACCAATGGGATTTGAAGGTGATACAGGAGAGACTAAAGGCTTTCGGGAGAGCTAAAAACTTTGTATTTTTTTTTTATTTTGATCTTTTAAACTCTCTTTCTATTTTTGCAATGGATGATGAATTTTGCACCTTGTTGCTTCTTTATCCTACAGACATGAACAAAGAAATATTTCAATTGTTTTTAATTTAATGCATCACTCTGAACTTTTGTGTTTGTTTGATTGTGGTGATGGAACTGACAAGAGTTAATTGTGACGTGATGATTTTGAAGATGGTGTTGTGATTGGAGAGAATGGGTAATATGTAAGTGAACTTGGGAAGAATGGATGATTTCACAGAAGATGGAACTTGCTAAGGATGTGGAGATACCTTAACAAACTGACTATTTTGATTATAATGTAAGGATGATGGGGACTAGTTTGCGAAATGGATAATCTAGTTGGCAAACAGAACCAGTGTGGATTAATGTATTGAGGGGGTGACTTGTCTGATCGATAGACAGAGCCAGAATGATAGAGTTAAGATCTAAGAACCATAGACAGAGGTGTACTAGTAAATGTACCTATGGGATTTCGGCAGAGGTATAATGTTAAACATACCGAGATAATCAGGTTAGGATTGAAGAACTATGGGCAGAGGTGTACTATTAAACGTACCCATGGAGTTTTGGCAGAAGTGTAGTGTTAAACATTCCAAGATGACTGGGTTAGGGTCAAATAACCATGTGCAGATGTGTACTGTTAAATGTACCCATGGGGTTTCGACAGAGGTATACTGTTAGACATACTGAGATAACCAGGTTAGGGTTGAAGAATAATAGGCAGAGGTGTACTGTTAAGTATCCATAGGATTTTGGCAGAGGTGTACTGTTAAACATACCTAGATGACCAGGTTAGGGTAGAAGAACCATGGGCAGAGGTGTACTGTTAAAAGTACCATGGGATTTTAGCAGAGGTGTACTATTAAACATACCAAGATAACTGGGTTAAGGTCAAAGAACCATGGGTAGAGATGTACTGTTAAACGTACCCAAGAGGTTTCGGTAGAGGTGTACTGTTAAACATACCAAGATGACTGGGTTAGGATTGAAGAATCATCGGCAGAGGTGTACTGTTAAACATATATATGGGGTTTCAGCAGAGGAGTACTGTTAAACATACCGAAATGACCGGTTTAGGGTCGAAGAACCATGGACAAAGGTATACTGTTAAACGTACTCACGGGGTTTCGATAGAGGTATACTGTTAAACATACCAAGATGACCGAGTTAGGGTCGAAGAACCATGGACAGAGGTGTACTGTTAAATGTGCGCATAGGATTTTAGTAGAAATGTATTGTTAAACATACCAAGATGACCGGGTTAGGGTCGAAGAACCATGGGCAGAAATATACTGTTAAATATACCCATGGGATTTTGACAGTGTGTGCTGTTAAATATATCGATATGACCAGGTTAGGGTCGAAGAAAATTGTTTGTTGTAGTGTGTGTGATGGCTCATATCTCGCTGTCAGAGGTTAGAACTTAACATAACATGTTTGATCGTTTTAAGGTGATATGGGTGAGATGGTTCGAATCTCGCTGCCAGAGGTAAAAGCTTAATATGATAGGTTTGGTTGTATTGGAGTGAGATGGTTTGTATCTCATAGTCAGAGGTAAGGGTTTAACCTAACAAGTTCGGTTGTATTGGGGTAAGATAGTTCGAATCTCGCTGTTAGAGCTAAGAGCTTAACATGACAGGTTCACGAGATTTTTAGCAAACCCCAGCTATCAACGGATTTAACATGCACCATTTGCGTTGGGCTAGCCATGCTATTTCCCTCAGCATGATAAGATGTTGAAGGTTTTGTTTGGGCTTAAATGCAAAACGTTCCCTCTTCCCTTTACTTTTTCGATATCCGGTTATTTCTACCCCTAGTATGATAAGACTGGTTGAGAATTTTAGTTTCCTCTTGTCCCTTGCCTCGAGAGTGCTGGGCTGTTCGCATATTATTCCTTATTATAATAGGTTGGCGAGGATTTTGATTTCCTCTCCCCTTTGCTTTGGAAGCATTGGGCTGTTCATACTTTTTACCTCAGAATGATGGGTTGTCAACGACTTGAATTCCCCTCCCCTTTACTTTTGAAACATTAGGTTGTTCATGATTTTTACCTTTGTATGATGGGTTAGCGAGAAACTTATTCTCTTCCCTTTGCTTTTGAAGTATTAGGCGGTTCATACTTTTACCTCAACTTGATGGGTTGGCGAGAAACTTATTCTCTTTCCTTTGCTTTTGAAATATTAGGTGGTTCATACTTTTACCTCAGTATGATGGGTTGGCGAGAAATTTGTTCTCTTCCCTTAGCTTTTGAAGCATTGAACGGTTCATCCTTTTTACCTCAGCATGATAGGTTGACGATAAATTTGTTCTCATCCCTTTACTTTTGAGGCATTGGGCGGTTTATACTTTTTTACTTCAGCATGATAAATGGGCAAGAAGCTTGTTATCTTCCCTTTGCTTTTGAAGCATTGGGCAGCTCATGCATTTTACCTCAGCATAATGAGTTAGTGAGAAAGCTGTTCTTTTCTCTTTGCTTTTGAAGCATTGGGCGGTTCATACTTTTTATTTCAAAATGATGGGTTGTCAAGGATTTGATTTCCTTTTCCCTTTACCTTTGCGGCTATGGGTTATTTCTACCCCAAGTATGATAGGATCAGTCGAGAATCTTAGTCTCTTCTTGCCCCTTGCCTTGAAGGCACTGGGCTGCTCGCACATTACTCCTTATCATAATGGATTGGCAAGGATTTTGATTTTCTCTTCTCTTTGCCATGTTGGAATTGAGTGGTTCATACTTTTACCTAAGCATAAGAAATTGTCGAGGATTTAAATTCCTCTCCCCTATGGGTTATGACGTATCCTTATAGAATAATATTTCGACAAATTCGTCATGGGATTTTTAACAAACTCTCAGCTATCAACAAATTTGTGATGGTTTTACCAATTGTCATTTACATTGGCTAGCCATACTATTCCTCTCAGCATGATGAGTTGTCGATAATTTTGTTTGGGCTTAAATGCCAAATGTTCCCTCTTTCCTTTATCTTTTTGGCGTTGGGTGATTGGTTTCATACTCTTACCCCAATATGGTATGGTTGGCGAGAAATTTTTTATTTATCTTTCCGTTGCCTTTGATGGCATTTGACGATTAGTTTCATACTCTTACCCCCAGTATTATAGGATTGGTGAGAAATTTTTGATTTCTCTTCCTATTGCTTTTAATAGCATTGGATGATACACTTATTAGCCTCTGCTTCCGCCCGTTTTTTTATGGTGGCTAGATATAGTACTTCTTCAAGAACATGTCATTGATAAGCAACATCATTTTATTACCATCTTGATTGATCAGACGATAGGCTCCGTTTGAGTAAACAGTTTCTACGACAAAGGATCCTTCCCACTTGGGTTCGAACTTGCCCTTAATCTTGTGGGTCATGATCATTGGTCTCTTGATAGCTAAGACCAAGTCTCTCTCTTTGAAAATTCTTCGTTTAACTTTCTTGTTAAATGCTCTCGAGATCCGCACTTGATACAACTCAATTTATTGTTGTGTGTTCAGGCACTTTTCGTCCAGGGCTTCTAACTCTCAGGGCCGTTGTTGATGCTTTTCTTCAGTCATCATCTTCGTAGCACTGAATCTCTAGTGGTAAAATGGCTTCGTAGCCATATACCAAAGAAAAAAGCGTGGTTTTAGTCAGGGTTCGCACCGTAATACGGTAAGCCCACAAACACTCACCTAGCTGTTCATCCCAATCATGGCGACTTGAAGAGATAAACTTCTGGAGGAGTTTCCACTATGGTCTTCTTATTGAAGGCTTCAGTTAGACTATTAACAGCTGGATTGTAGGATGTTAAGGCAACATCTTGAATTCTGAACTTATTGCAGAATTGTAATAAGTGATGTGATATTTACTGCAAGCGTACAGTGTCAGTTGTAGCGCTTAACAGGTCGTTCCCATAGATATCTCAGGCATTTTTGCGTTCCTTACTCTTTCCTTAGTGTAACGAACTAACTATGAGTTTCTAGATTGGATTTGTTACTATCTAAATAGCCTAGGATCTAGAATCCACTAGTTTCCAACCATATTCTTACTTCTATTATCTTCTTCTATTATAAAAATTTAATCTTTTTAGTTTAATTTTTATTTAAAGTGCCCTAAGTATGAGCTATCAAGTGGTGTGCAAGTATAACTCATCAAAAATACTACTTTTCATAAAAACAAACTAAATCTTTAGATAATTTAATGAAAAAGATAAAATCAACAACCCCAAACCCTAACTAAGTATAGGCTATCAAGAAACCTAATTCAAGTATAATCTATCAAAGTCTTAATTTTTGAGTTCTTGTATTTCAATCTTTTTATAGAAAAATCATATCTTTATTATTTTATTTAAGAAGAAAAATATTAGAAAGTAATTACATAGTGGATCTTAACTTTATCTACATTTTAGAGCTAAACTAATTAGCTACTCATATTTTTAATAAGCAAAATCAAGTTTTTATTCATGAATATAGTTAACCCTAATCTACAAAGCGATAAAACCTAAATTAGAAAGCAATTAACTCTATCTAGAAAACAAGTAAATATCTCAAAACAATAGCTTACCTCTAGAGCACGGTGTTGTAGTCGTCACCCTTCAGCAAAACCATAATTTTATTAATAAAAAACGAGTACAAAACAGGATTCTCTCTAGAATACAAGGGTACGGCCAAAATATAGGCTTCGAAAATCAAACCCTAATTCTAACAGAACTAAAAAACCACAAAATTACATCGAAGCCCTCAAAGAAATTTTAAAAAGTGGGTCCACCTTTTGGCCGCCATTTAGCAGCTAAAATCGCATTTGGCGGCTCAAGTATGTCAAATCTATCTGGTTTTTCTCCTTCACGAGTTTCTTATCTTGTACACTTAATTTTCTTGACTGTATTTGACTTTGACTCTTTGAATTATTTTAATTTTGTAGCTTTACTCTCTTTGAACTCTTTTCTAGACTTGATTTCTTAATCCGGCTCTGATTTCATGCAATCTCCTTGTATGAATCGGATTACCTGAAAAAGACACTAAAAATACCCGAGTAGCATTTATTTATATACAAAAATAGAAAAGTATGGGAGGAAAATACAATATATGATACTCATCACACCCCTACACCTATCTTTTGCTAGTTCTCGAGCAAAACCTAACCTTAAAAAGAAAAAGAAAAATCCTAACTCACTTTCGCAGGAATCGCGATTGCACTTAGCACGTGCAACAAGTTTTTAAATCCGTAGCTTACCCTAGTGGACGAGTTGTGTCTCGTGAGGGTTTGCAATGAATATACCCACAAAATTTGTGAAAAAAATAGATTAAGAAATAAAGAAAAGAAAAATAAGAATAACCAAAAATCAAGAAAGATAAAAATTTTATACAAAGAAAGAAAAAGTTTTTTTATGATCTTTTCATCAATTAATCTCACTAATATACAAACTCAAGAATGCATTTAGATTATCAATTTTCAAATCGAGCGTCATATTAGATACACTTATCATTTTAATTAAAAATTTAAATCCTATCTTTCAATACCCACTAACAGATAATCCATTGGGTCCTATACATCTACGTGCACGTTTGATAGTCTACTTCGGCCTTGGACTCCAACTCTAACTCATGATTCATCTTTTCTCTCATAATAAATTTTTTTAACAATATTTTACCTTTCATGCGAATATTCACTCTTTCTTAGGCGCAAAGTACCCGATTACTCGGTTCATACTCTTTTTTTTTCTTTTTTTTATTTTTTTCTAGAATATTTCTCCTTTCATGTGAATGTTCATGCTTACTTAGGCACAAAGTACCCGATTACTTTGATCATACTCTTTTTTCACTCTTGAGACTATTGCCTTAATACCAGGTGCACCCGATTATTTTATCACTCTCGAGACTATTGCTTTAATACCAGGCTCACCCCATTATTTTATTCTCACTTTTTTTTTCTTTGTTTAGAGAGAGAAGACTTACTCAATCGTTATCATATTTGTCCTTAACCTAATAAACTATTGTGAAGTGAAAAATAGATGTATACTTGCCTCAAAACTACTGTTAGCGGTATTTATTTTTTGGATTTTAATCTTTTTTTAATAAAATTCAAAGTGTATCGTTTAATCTACTCTCATATCCAATTTCAAATCTAAATTTGTCCCTTTATCTGTAATTAGGTTGATTTATTGATGAAAATAAATAAATTTTCTGGTTTTTTTTCAGTTTTTTTTAGTTAGTTGTTACTCTAAAAACTACCCAAAGTGTAAAATATAGAAACCCAAAAATCATCTAAAAATAAAATAAAAACTCTAAAAAAACTATAATCTTACACAAAGAAAATATCCTAACCTACTCCCCCACACCTAAACTCGTGTATGCCCTCATACACAAACCAAGTGTGGTAAAATAAATATGAAAACTATTATATAAATACTATACAAATAATGAGTATCGTAAAAGTTACGATCTCAATATCATCACCCTATTAACGCATGTAAAGCTGTTACGACCTCTCAATCGCTTCCCACTTTCATAGTGTGTGTGTTTTAAACATGAAGTGGGTGCATTATTATATCTCATCAGTCTCCTACAAGTCACGAAATTACATGTCTGTAGTTTATGCTGCTCTCGCTTTTTCTTTGTCCATATGTAAGTATTAACAATTGGGTTAAAGAATTCTTTATTATAAACCTGTCAATCATCGTTAGTAACAAGCATACATGTAGAAATATTGTGCGGTGAGAAGAGTGCTATAAGATCAAGTGAATGTGGTGGTGGCTCTTTTAACTCACGAAGTAATATGAGCTCCTCTACAAACAAATCCTCAAAAATTTGCTCATAAATCAATAGCACACTTGCATAAGTATCATCATACATAGAATCTGTATGTGCCAATTCATCTAATAATATGAGATCATCTTTGAACATTTGCTCAAATGAGGGTTCATCATCAGTGCAAGAGGTCAAATGAGAGTGCAAACTATGAATCATATTAACCTCAATGAGGGAGCTCGTTGTGTGCTCATTCATATTGAATATATTCAATGCCACAGTCATATTCCCAAACGATAATTTCACGAGACCACTCCTGCAATCAATTAATGTATTTGATGTTGCAAGGAATGGTCTACCCAAGATAACGGAAATTTGATTCCGTGGATTGGAGATTGACTCAGTTTCTAAAACAATAAAGTCTACAGGAAAGATAAACTCGCTGACCTTAATGAGCATATCTTCAACCATACCAAGTGGTCTCTTGATCGAACGATCAGCTAATTGTAATGTGACCTTGATAGGTTGAAGTTTTCCTAACCCCAGTTGCTGATAAACAGTGGAAGGAAGCAAGTTGACACTTGCTCCTAAATCAAGCAACGCCCTATCAAATGTAGTAGTCCAATAGTGCATGAGATTGTAGGGGAACCTGAATCTTTGTACTTGATAGGCAAGAAGCTAGAGAGGATTTACGATATATTTGCAGTAAGAAAAACTTTTTTAAAAACGTTTCTTTCCTGTTTCTTAGTACACAAATCCTTGAGGAATTGTGTATAAATAGGAACTTGTTGTATAATATCAAGGAGTGGAATATTAACCTTCACCTGCTGACATATGTCAAGAATCTTTTCTACTTGTGGTGAAGGCTTCCTAAACCGATTGGAATATGGTGCTTTCAGTTTAGGAACAGGTTCTTCCAAATGATCATGTGACAATGATGGAGGTGATGGAGATGGCTGTGGAGAAAGAGGTGGAAGAGATGATATAGCCTGCGAGATAGTAGGAGTGGGATCAGGGGGCACGGCTACATTATTGTCCACTTGCTTACCAGATCTTAGTGTGTGAATGGCATTGCATTGGTGGACATGCGACTGATTGAAATTTGAGGAACTGGCATTAGGGTTCGTTATGGTTTGACTTGAAAAAGTACCCTGGCCACGTTCACTCAACTGATTCGCTAATTGTCCAACCTGCTGCTCTACATTCTTAATAGATTTCACGAGCAGTTGTTGACTTGTACTTTGAATAAAATCAGTTGACACTTTCATAAGATTTTGCATGTGCGTGTCAAGGTTGGACACATGCGTGTCAAATTTGGAATAAGACTTGAGAAGATTTTCAACATGCTTCTCAAGTAACTGAAGTTGCTTTTCTTGTTCATTATTAGATCCCTGTTGATTATGTGAGTGGTTTTGTGCAAGAGGTCTATTCTGGTTGTTCCCATAATTTGATGCATTTGGGTGTTGATAAGCACCCACATTTGGTCTTGAAAACTGACCATTGGTTGGAGACTGTATGTTAGGGTTAGGGGCTCCCTGATATAGCCATTGACCCCATGATAGATTTAGATGGTTCCTCCAGCCAGAATTGTATGTAGGAGCGTAAGGATTGTTCATGGGTTGTTGATATAAGTCGTTAGCATGTTCAAGAGTGGGACCCATGAGATTAGTTAATAATGGACACTCCTCCATAACATGATTCAGAGTTTCGCAATTAAAACATGTGGAAATTCGTATTTGATTTACATGACCTACCTGTAGAGCACGAGTAGTCTCCAATACCTCAATTCTCCTTATAAGGGCTGCAATTTTAGTTTCGGCAGTTATAGAGCTGTCGACGTTATGGATCCCACCCTTATGGGCAGAAATTGATGCACTGGGCTTCTCAATGGGACACTCCCACTGTATAGTCTTCCACGATAGGTCCTCAAAAAAGTCCCATGCTTCATCCTCGTTCTTTCTCATGAACTCCCCCTGACACATGGACTTAAGAAGAGTTTTGGATGTGTAATCGAGTCCGTCGTACATGATTTAACACAACCGCCACTTTTCTATTGCATGGTGGGGGCACTAAGCTAATAAGTCCTTGAACCATTCCAAGTATTTCCAGAAGGGTTCTCCCCGCACTTGATAGAATTGATTGATTTGATTTTGAATCATTGTTGTCTTATGCGTGGGATAATACTTCTTAAGAAATACTGCAACGAATTCATCCCAAGTAGTGATTGAATCAGTAGGCATACTGTACAACCACTTCTTGATATTGTCCTTGAGTGTAAAAGGGATGAAGCGGAGCTTAATTGCATCCTCCGATAAGTGTTGCGATTTTATCATCATGCATACTTCCTGAATTCACTGATAAAGAGATATGCATCTTCTGAATCAGAACCAGTGAATTTAGAAAGCATAATGATGTACTGTGGTTTTAACTCATAGTAATTAACCGCTGCTTGTAGAAGTTTGATGCATAAAGGAAGTGATGTGCGTAACGGGTAACATCGATCCTGAAGGATTGGGATTGGCTGGTCCATCTTGTTCCCCATTAACAAATCTGATCTCACTAGTCCACCAAATAGATTATGAGTCCAATGTGGCATGAACCAGCGACCGTGAGTGTATGCATTAATTTCCTAAACTAATGCAAGAAGTGGGGTGTGGTGGAGATAAAACCGGTGGAATAGATATGATCAAATAAAAATGTGACTCCTACTGTTCCTAAATTATTTTTTTTATTTTTTTTATTTTTTTTCCAGAACAGGGGAACCAAATCACAGAACTGGAGAAAATTAGGGTTCAGGAGTTACCTGATAAGCTGCCAATTGGCGGGTTTAGCCGCCAAATAGCGGCTAAACCAGAGAGCTTGACTCTCTGGTTTTTGATATTTAGTTCAGAGGCTCTTCTAATTCCTTTTATCTTCCTGTATCTGCAATTTCTATTTCTTACACACTCAACACACACTGTTAACCCGTAAAACTTTAGAAAAAGCAAGAAAAACATCGTCGATCTCCGGCAACGGCGCCAAAAACTTGATGTGATATTTACTGCAAGTGTACAGTGTCAATTGCAGCGCTTAACAGGTCGTTCACATAGAGATCTCAGGTGTTTTTGCGTTCCTTACTCTTTCCTTAGTGTAACGAACTAACTATGAGTTTCTAGATTGGATTTGTTACTATCTAAATAGCCTATGATCTAAAATCCACTAGTTTCCAACCATATTCTTACTTCTATTATCTTCTTCTATTATAAAAATTTGATCTTTTTAGTTTAATCTTTATTTAAAGTGCCCTAAGTATGAGCTATCAAGTGGTGTGCAAGCATAACTCATCGAAGATACTACTTTTCATAAAAACAAACTAAATCTTTAGATAATTTAATGAAAAAGATAAAATCAACAACCCCAAACCCTAACTAAGCATAGGCTATTAAGAAACCTAATTCAAGTATAACATATTAAAGTCTTAATTTTCGAGTTCTTGTGATTTAATCTTTTTATAGAAAAATCACGTCTTTATTATTTTATTTAAGAAGAAAAATATTAGAAAGCAATTACATGGTGGATCCTAACTTCATCTACATCCTAAAGCTAAACTAATTAGCTACTCATATTTTAATAAGCAAAATCAAGTTTTTATTCATGAATATAGTTACCTAATCTAGAAAGCAATAGAACCTAAACTAGAAAGCAGTTAACTCTATCTAGAAAATAAGTAAATATCTCAAAACAATGGCTTACCTCTGGAGCACAGTGTTGTGGCCGTCACCCTTCAGGAAAACCCTAATTTTATTAATGAAAAACGAGTACAAAAAATTACAGGATTCTCTCTAGAATACAATGATTCGGAAATCAAACCTTAATTCTAACATAACTGAAAAACCACAAAATTATATCAAAGCCCTCAAAGAAATTTTACAAAGTGGGTCCACCTTTTGGCTACCATGTAGTGGCTAAAACTGCCATTTGGTAGCTCAAGTATGTCTAATCTCTCTGGTTTTTCTTCTGAACGAGTCTCTTGTCTTGTACACTTGATTTTCTTAACTATATTTGACTATGACTCTCTGAAGTATTTTAATTTTGTAATTTTACTCTCTTTGAACTCTTTTCTGGATTTGATTTTCTAATCTTGGTCTGATTTTATGTTATATCCTTGTATGAATCGGATTAGCTGAAAAAGACACTAAAAATACCCTATTAGTATTTATTTTTATACAAAAATAGATAAAGTATAGGAGAAAAAATACAATATATGATACTCATCAATAAGCCTTCACTGGAAAGCTGGGGCTTATTAATATGGATAATCCGCCGAGGTATGCCCAAGCTGTAGATCACATCGCGTTTGATGAATTCAAATAAATTTATCTTTTTAACTTCTCTCATAAGGACTGTTTCAGCCCATTTGAAAGCATGATTGGTTGTTGTCAGCAGAAACTGATTTTTTTTAGATAAGGGCGGGGTTGATTAGCCCAAAACTATGCAGATACTTTGGCAATTTGCGTATGAAGTTGGCGGTATTTGGTGAGCGTGGCAATGCTTTGCGTATGCCACAGTATCTGTGCAGAAGTAGCTGATTCTTCTTGTGTGAACCTAGGGTTTTGGCCCTGACTGGTGGGCCCTATAAGTCCTACTATTGGTTTCTTCAACCACTTCTTGAGCTTTTCTTTTTTAGAGGCAGCAAAAATACCATCTTGTGATTTGTGGTATAGAGTTCGTAGCATTGTATTACAATAGAGTTTAGTTGCGTTCTTTTTTACTGAGGCCACTTCCTTTGGATCTTTCAGAAGTATGCTAGTCCAGGATCTCAAGACTTAATCCAATTTGGTGCGCTTTGTTAGCCTCCAATACTATTTTGGGGCAAAGAAGATCATGGCTCATGACAGTGATGTGCTCACTTGAATCAGGTGGCAGTGCCAAAGTCACGACGAGTGGCTCAAAGACATCTTCATATATACTCTTGTGTCATGGCATATGGTCGATGCAAAACTTTGAGTTTGTTGGCCATTTTGGTTGTCACTTGATGATAGAGCACAAAAACTTCATGTTAATCTCGTACTCTCCAGTCGTCTGGTTGATGATAAGCTCCCTTAAGACGTTTCACCCCCAGCTACTGAGCTGTTTAGAAGTTAATTACAAGCACATTGTACTCTATCATGTTGTTTATGCATGGTACAGTAAATGAGTGCTTCCGGAGGATCACATATTTGTGAGGAGATATTAGGACTACTCACACTCTTACCGCAGCTCTTCTTCTTACACGATTGGAGAACAATTGCCAAGCTTGTTCTGTGAGAAGTAGGAGTTGTAATATGTCCCAACCCACTACAGGTTCTCTAATCTCTAGTTTTATGAAATTGATACAAATTCTGATTTTCTTGCAGAATTGGCCCTATTGAAAAGTACCAGAAAATCATGATTTTTACGCCTTTGATGGTGTTACGCGATACTTGCTTCGCATTCAGAATGCAAGCTTAGCCTTATAGTTGTAGGTTTAGCCTCACATTTTAAACTGGCATAGCCTTACAACTGGGCTACTATAACTTTTCGTTATATGCAGGTTTAGACTTGTGTGCTGGCTTAGCCCCGTGCACTGAGTTAGATTCATGCGCTGGCTTAACCTCGCACACTAAATTATCTTCGCATTTTAGTTGCGGGCATAACTTTGCACTCCATGCAGGTATAGCCTCGCGTTTAGATGACTTTATGTCCGCTACGTTACATGCTGAGTTTAGCTTTACATTGTATACAATGTTTACTGGACATGGGTTCTACCCCCTGTGTGGGCCACATTTGACTGGTCATAATGAGCATTGTAATTTAATTAACCACCTTCTTCATCAGAGATTCTACGAGGCTGCTGGTTAACATATTGTCTGACACATGCCTTAACATTTCGTTTCTTAAAGTTTATGCGGAACAAAGGGTTAGCTTCATGTTTTTGACTTCTTTGCACTTTGGATTAGTCTCGTGCTATGGATTTGCCTTGCGCACTGTGTTTGTCGTATACTGGCTTAGTATCGTGCACTAAAGTTATACCCCAGGCTGCAACTTAGCCTTGCGTTTTGCCTCTTTTTCAGCAACGAAAATCATGTTGGCTGCCAAATAGCCTCACGTAAGTATTATTCTCATCTTTCAATTGTTTTATGCAGGGCTGAAAATTTGCCTCGCATTTTGGAGCAAAGCTGAGGCATAGCCTCGCGTTAGAAGAATTTACGCTAGCTTAACTCATTTTTCTCTTAGCTGCGGGCTTAGCCTCGCAAGCTGGCATAGCTTTGCAATCTATGTTGGCGTAGCATCACATTTGGATTACTTTAGACAGGTTTATCTTGCATCTGAATTGCTATACGCATGCTTAGCCTCGCATCTGGATGACTTCATGCTAGCATAGGCTTGTGTTGTATACTGGCTTCATATGCGAGCATTACCTCGCGCTGGATAAATTTATTCTGGCTCAGTTTCGACTTAGCCTCGCGTTTGGATGAATTCATGTTGGCCGGTCTCGACTTAGCCTTGCGTCTGGACGAATTCACGCTGGTACAACCTTGAATTAGCCTCGTGTCTAAATAACTTCACGTTGGCATAACCTTGAGTTAGCCTCGCATTCTTTATTGTCATAGCCCTGCATTGTATGCGAGCCTAACCTTGCGTTCTGGCTTCATATGTATCCTTGTTTGGCTAGATGTGGGTCCCACCCCCTGCATGGGACTTGTTTGGCTTTCCATGCAGTTCATCATTTAGTAATAGATTATTTTCATCTTCGTGGTAGGTCGTGCGGAACTGAGTCTTAGCCTTTTGTTCTCATGATTCTGCGCAAGACTGAGACTTGGCCTTGCATTCTAGCACTTCTATGCTAGGCTAAAACTTAGATTTGCGTTTTGGTTTTTGTATGCAAGGCTGCAACTTAGCCTCACTTTCTAATTTGTCTTCAAGCTCTGGATTAGCCTCGCGTGCTGTGTTAATCACGCATGCTGGCTTAGTTTTGTATGCCGAAGGTTTCATGCCAAGTTACAAGTTAGCCTTGTATTCTGCATCTTCTTCCAACAATGGAAACCATGCGGGCTACCAGATAGCCTCACATTTTGTCGTTCTTACGCAAGTATTATCCTTGCATATTAACTGTTTTACACGGTACTGCAGATTAGCCTCACATTCTGGAGCTTCCATAGCCTTGTGTTTCTATCACTTTTGTACTCTGAGTGAATTCTGTGTGCTGGTTTAGCCTCGCGCATTGGGTAGCTGGCTTAACCTTACAGTAAGTCAGCTTTTTATTCTAGCTGCGAGCATAGCCCCTTGTTCTTCATTGGCATAGCCACGTGTCTTGACAACTTTATACATACATATTTTCGCGTTATACACAGGTATTAGCCTAGCATTCTGGTTTCAGACTTAACCTCGAATTATACATAAGCTTCTT
This sequence comes from Dracaena cambodiana, assembly GCA_036321105.1. Taxonomy (NCBI): domain Eukaryota; kingdom Viridiplantae; phylum Streptophyta; class Magnoliopsida; order Asparagales; family Asparagaceae; genus Dracaena; species Dracaena cambodiana. The sequence continues at coordinate 12,335,306 of JAYEPQ010000020.1, read as the reverse complement.
TGCATTTGGATCCCACCCCCTGCGTAGGCCTCATTTGGCTGGTCATAGGGTCCATTATAAGGCAACATATTACTTCCATCTCTATCGTAGACTATGTAAGGCAAAGCTGAGTATTAGCCTCGTGTTCTGATACTTCTACGTAGGGCTGTGTCTTATGTTGTACGCGAGGTTCCACGTGGGGCTGAGTCTTATGCTGTACGCAAGGTTCCACATGTTCTCTCGATGCATCCTTGCCTCAATCGGACTACTCCAAGAAATACCACAAGTTGTACAGATTCCCTCCCCTGTGCGGAATTAGCATTTCAGACATCTAATCTCATTTATTCTCCTGCAATAAGGATTCATGATCAAGATGAATTCAGGAGAGGTCCTATATGGCGAGCTGCTGTGAACCCAACAAAATACATGACATAGTCGATTTAACTCATCTGCTTGCAGTGGTTCCCCTCGAATCCTAGCTCTTGGAAGTTCATGCCCATGATTTTAACCGAATCATCGTAGCTTCTGTGAGCAATGAGCTGCCACTTGCGGACTAACTCAACGGTGCCCTAAAATAAAGTCTTGTGAATAATGGCCAGAACAGGAACAACAACGCCGAAGCTTGCAAGCCTTCTTTGCAACCAAAGCAGCTCCAAGCATAACACTACGATTGCTACTATGGAAACCAAAATCTGCTACTTTGTTTTGAGCTTCCTTTGGGACAACAATCCCCTTGGATTCTTCTTTGTTGTCTAAGCAAGAATGTCAATTTTATTTTCTTTAGAGGGAACTCTGTTGTGTGGCCTTTTGGGTCTTGATAAATGTGGCTCTACATCCTCTAGGTCCAACTGTAGGTAAGATGAGTATCCTCTTGTTGGCTGTAGACCGTGAACATCTTAATTGCATGTTGTTTCTATCATTAGAAGTTGTGTTTCATCATTCAACATTCAACTACTGGTGAATATTTTGCTACTGGCTCTCAGATTGTTGAGTGCTGCCTTTCTTGCTTAGGTAGCTAAAAAGAATTTTCATCAGAGGTGTTGACTTGAATTTTTGCAATAGATTGAGGGGCACTTGGTTCTGTCTGTAATTGCTTATCAGACTGAGAATGTTCGTATGGCAATTACGACTAGTCATGTTTGGGTTCTGATCTTTGGCACTATATACTTGCTGTGTTGATTTTATTTGTGATGAAGGTTACTCTTGTTGTATTCTTATTTTGGCTGGACACCCTTGCTGATGTTTCCATCTACACTGGAACTTTGCCACTGCTCAAGTAGCTGTTGCGATGCAAAACTGGTTGCTCGAGGCAACACCTAAGCATCCCCTCTGGTGGCGATTTAGCATCGCCAACAGCGCCTTCCATGTCCGCCCCTGAGTGCATCCGGTAGTCTGTTATGATCAATCATTGATTCGTTATGGCAGTGGCAGCATCTGAAGATCTCATTGTAGTAGGGCGCTCAGTGGCGATGATCACCTCAAGGAGATTCGAGCTCATAGATCTGCTGGAACAAGGGTTTCCTATTGGATTTCTCATCCTTGCATTTGTGAAGAACTTGGGTGAAGTTATCCAGGTTTTGGGAGGCTTGAGTTTGTAGATGTCATCATCTCGCTCTTCGAGCAGGCGAGAGCATCGTGGCCGTCTAAGAGACAGTGGCAATCATCTCAATGAGCTAGGGCAGGCCACTGACTTGAGGGCATTGAGGTCGACAGTTTCGCCACGGCAAGGCTGGTTTGACTTGGCAGAGATGATTTTGACAATGGCGAAGATGCGGGCCTCCTCCTCAGAGATGCCCTCCGGGATGGCCACGCCGATGCGGAGATGATCATGGCGCAGACGTGGGCCTCCTCCTCAGAGATGCCCTCTGGGATGGCTATGCTACTGCGGCCTAGGTTGGGTTTCCGAGGGTGGAGAGGCCATGAGGATTTGATTTGGGAGATTGAAAGAGCCATCAACAGTAGCTACCATGGCTGGATGCGACTTCAATCAATAGTAGGTTTTGCTCATGGAGCTTTTAGGGGAGAAAGATGAAATCTAGGGGGCGACGCCTCTTTGGATAGCATTATGCCTTCCTGAACCCTTCTGTTGTAAGAAATCAATATTTTGGAGACTACCAAGTTGATGATTCTCGGACAGATGATAATTTCCTATCATTTGGGCCTTTCTGTCAATAAAAGCAGAAACCTTGCATATAATTCTCCTTTATGAAATAACCCCAAACTGTAATCTTTCATCCTTATTTGTAGCAGAATTTTTGTTATTAAAAAAGTTCTTTTTTTTTGCTGCAAAATCCTTTTTCTATTTTTGGGAGGGAGATGATGCAAGATTTGGATATGACGATCAATGTGTTTATAACAGTTAGTGGGCTTCAGAGAGCCTCTGCAAAGGCCACAACCATTATTGGCCAATCATCGAACATCACTCCCATTTTGAGTATCGGATTGCACCACACCTTCTAAGAAGGGCTCTCCCATTATGGTCGTCATCTTGTTTTTAATGAAAATTTCGAGTTTTTCTTTATTGTCATTGACATTAAATTACAATGATTTCATATATTACAATGAAATGAAAATTACAATAATAATATAAAACAAGAAGAGAGATTTATAGATTCATCTCTCTTTTTATAAAAGTAGTGGGTTCTTCACGTGGCTATGAGGTTTGCTTCGATTCATTGACTATCCGACAGAGATGGGAGCAGTATGGCGATGGCTAGTTCAGTAGTTTTCTTGAGCAACATGGCGACGGCCGGTTTGGTAATTTTTATGAACGCGCCTAAGCACGTGACCTTTGGTCTCTCCAGAGGTGACTTCCATAATACCTCATGACGTCTATTTATAGATAAATATTGGGTGGATCACCTGCCATTTAGATAAGGACGAAAATATAATGTAATCTTCATCAAATATTTAATTTAATCCAATCTAATTTGGTTTAATGAATCTGGTTTTGATTTGACCAAGGGAGAATTTGGCAGAATCCCTAAGATCTCCAGTTTGATTGGATAAAATTTAATTTGGATTTAATTATGTTGGCAGTGAAAATTTCTAAGTAAATAGAGTTTTTCACAACAGAACGCGGATCTAACTCCGCAGCCCCGCGTTTGGCTATATTAGCCTCGCGTTGAGCAAAACGCGGAGATGTTTAGTAGCTCCGCGTTAGTTCCGCATTCTGATTTGATAGCTCCGCATTTTGATGCGATTAGCTCCGCGTGAGCAGATAACCAGAATCTCAAATTGATTGAGATTATGATTTGGGTTTATCCAAATACCCAAATTAAATCCAATCAGAACTCTAAATCAAGATATTTAAATCAAAACTAAGATATTTGATTGGAATCTTTGATGAGAGCAAATTCTATTTAGATAGAAACTCTCAAATCATCCTAAGGCTATAAATACCTTTTTGGGGAAGCCCTAGGGGTCTTTTCTTTCGGCATCTAAAGGTTTTTGAGAAGTTCGAGTTACGCATAGAGCCTTGAACGAATCAAGACCAGAGAAGATCATCTACAGTCGGTCGTCATCTTCAAGAGAGAAGATCTCGACGTCAGATCGTCCAAAGGAGCTGCTTGACAGATCTCATCGCCACAGATCCCACAATTTATTGTAAAAGAGTGCGATTGAGATATAAAATCCTCTCGTTTGTTCTTTTCTATTGTTCTCTTTCATTGTAATTCGAGTTTATTCAATGGAAGGAAGGCGAAGAAATTCCGCTGCGAATAAACTGGTGACCACAGTGGGAGCCGTCTCTTTCACTAAAGAAGAGATTGTGGCGCAATCAGACGTCGATATGATCGGATCCGACGTAGACATGCTGGTCGTTGAAATCGACCAGCAGAAGTACGAGGAGTACCTCTCCTCTGAATCATCAGGTAACCTGAATGACACACGACACTATCGTCGCGTGCGCTCCAATACCCGAGCAACGGGTAAAAAGGAATCCACCGAGAAATGGGGTTCCGTTGAGACCGCGGCCATAGAGCAGGTGTTCGGATAGGAAATCCTAGCAGAGGATGACCTCCCTACTACCGAAGAAGACCTGGGAACTGGACTGACCAGAACCCAACTCCGAAATAGAAATCGGAGAGCGAGGCGAAAAGCCTTCAAAGCCCGCCTTGGATGCGAGGCTAAAGAGCGCGAGGCTATGGTCCCTCGTAAACTGGCTCGCGCTAATTGCGAGACCAGTCATTATCGCGTTAAACGCGAAGCAACAACTTTCGTTAATCGCAAGAAAAAGCCAGCGTGTGATACTCCGCGCGAGGCTATTACTGAGCTTAGCGAAAGACGCGAAGCCAGTAAGATTTGCGCTAGTCGCAAAATTTCTCACACTCGCGAGAAACGCGAGGATAAAAGTTTCTTAAAACCAGCATGTGATTTTCCATGCGAGGCTACTACTAGGCTTAGCGATAAACGCGAAGCCAGCAGCACTTGCGAGAAGCGCAAGACTTTTGAAACTCGCGAGAAACGCGAGGATAAAAACTTCTTAAAACCAGCATGTGATTTTCCATGCGAGACTAATACTGGGCTTAGCGATAAACGCGGAGCCAGTACGACTTGCGAGAAACGCAAGATTTTTAATACTCGCGAGAAACGCGAGGATAAAAATTCCTTACAGCCAGTGTGTGATTCTCCACGCGAGGCTAATACTGAGCTTAGCGAAAAACGCGAAGCCAGTAGTATTTGCGAGAAACACAAGATACCTCACCTCCGCGTAAATCGCGAAGATGATTGGCAGATTGTCATCAATCGTAAAACTCGTGCTAAACGCGAAGTTATGACTTGTGTTAATCACAAAAATAAGCCAGCGTGCAGGAATTTTCTTCCGCGCGGGGCTAAGATTCCAGAAGAGAAACTTCTGAAGGCATGCCAAGCCAGCGTAAAACACGAGGCTTGCGTAGCAAAACGCGAGGCTAATTTTCAGCCCCGCGCTCCAAAACGCGAGGCTGTTTCTAAGCTCTGCATGGATCAACCCGACTACAGAATTAAGGCTGATCGTCGCGTCAGTAGATCAGAACTGGACTCCAGTGATCCTAAGAAACTTCAGTGGGTTCCTAGACCCTCTCAAAAGTTAGATGGGTCCCACGACCCCATGGCTAAGGTCACTGACCTCAGGGAGTACCTATCCAAGAAGAGAGGCATAGAACAAGTTCAACCTGAACCTGTCTGTCACTGCCAGCAGCTTATGACATCGGTATCCGTTGTAGTGGACAACTGTGGCTGCAACAAGAGCAGGGTATCGGTGTTCGACCGATTAACTGAGTCGGACAAGAACCCTACTAAGAAGACAAAAACCGCTTCCTTAAAAGAATGGAGAGCTGTAACCTCAAATATGGTGGGAAAAGGGAAGAAGGTTGTAGAGACGGATGATGATTCATAATCAAGTGATAAAGAATCTCATCATATCACTCGACTTAAATCAGGAGTCGTCCCGCCTCGAAACTATAAGAGCCTTATAAAAGGTTCTTATAACGATGACAGTGATAACTCAGCTATAGCTTCAACTCGTTTCTCTGCGTCATCTCGACTACAAAAGGCAGCATCACATATGGCGGATAAATCTGATGACATCAATCAGAGATTTGAAGCTCAAGAAAGAATGATTCGAGAGCAACAAAAGACGATTGAAGATCTTAAAATGATACTCTCAAAATTTGTTGAGGATAATGCCAAGAAGGGCAAAGAAACTCCGTTCAATAAAATGAACGAAGAAGAAAAAGAAGAGAAAGCCCACTCGATGCACGAAGACGATGATAGATTTTCTTTTCATGATCCGCATGGAGAGAAAATAGAAAAATTGCAAAGTCAACTCGAAGCACTGATGCATAAAAAAGAGTTGAAAGAGTCAGGGGTCTTATGACCATACCCATCTGAATGGGATATGGTACCATACCCTCAGAAGTATAAGCTGCTCAAATTAGAGCCATATGACGGGAAGGAATCTCCCAGTCAACACATTTATTACTTCTTGTCTCAAGCAGGACATTTGATGGGTAATGACCCGATAATGACCAAGGTATTCGCAAGTATCTTGCCAGGGCCTGCCTTTAGTTAGTTTATGCAGCTACCCCCAGGTACTATTAATACCTGGTTTGATGTCGAGAAACTATTTCTCTTCGTTTCTTTGAGGATGATACCGAAATTACAGTTCATTCCCTCCTTGCGACTAAACAAGGGGAACAAGAAACCGTCAAAGACTTCATAGAAAGATTCCATGAGAAGTCTGTGAATTGCAAATACGGAATGATCCAGGAAACTCTAGTCGAGACATGTCGACACAATCTTAAGACTAACGTGCTCCTAAAAATGGGGGTCGTGGAGTCTAAGACATGGAGGGATTTGCTCAAACAGGGAGAGCAAGCTGAAGACTTGATCCGTTGAGTTGAAGAGTCTCGTGGATCTAGAAATACTGGGAATAATAGGCCATACACCCAAAATAATAATAATAAGAATAAAGGAAAAGCGGTAATGGCATCAGAAGCTGCTCCGCAGAAGACAAATCCTCCGAGCCCAAAGCCTCAAAATCAAAAGGGCCCAAGGCAAAATATGCCTCAACAGGAGAGGACCTATACCTTCAAGGCGGAACTGACGCCTACACTTTTCCACCTCCTCCTGAGGAAGGGAATGTTGAAACTTCCGGAGAATAGGAAGCCAGAGGACGCTAGTAAGACCAACGACCCCAATTATTGCCTCTACCACCGGAATGTTGGATACCCGACTAGGGATTGTTACCCTCTAAAGAACAGAATCCAAGCATTGATAGAGGCTGGAGTTCTGACGCTTAAAGAGGAACAAAAAAAGGTTACTGCCAATATGGCAACCATAGTGGTTGGAACCCATGAGTTCCCCGCAGGGGTGACCCCAATTCCAAAAGGTAAGTTGGTTATGAAGAACCTTGACCCTCATAATAAGACTCAAGAAGGACTTGTCTCCATAACAACTCAGAAGGGAGAAGTCATGTGGGTCCACCCTGATTTGCTACAGAACGAATAGTGGACAACCACAGGGGGTCGAAAGAAAAAGCGGACTAGTAATGCTATCTCTGCGAAAATAAAAGATGAATACATTGCAGGGGCATTTACAGACTCTGAAGAGGAGCCCAAAGCCATGGCCACTCATCAAGATGGGGCGGGCCCTTCCGGCACTCGGTCTGGAAAAACATATCTCAAGGACTACACCAGAGTAGACCTAAAAGATATATATGCGGAACTCGCCAAGCCTGCAAAGCAGAAAGATCTTCGCTTCCAGAAAAACCCTGGAAAAGATGAAGGAGTCAAAGATACTACCTTCAAATTTGATATAATAGTTCAGCTGGCAAATATTCCAGCTCGAGTCACATTATATGAGTTGCTACGATTATCAAAGTCAACTTGTGAGGCGTTGAGAGAGGCCTTGGCCGACTCTGAGTCATTCCTAACTCAGATTGTCGAGCCGACCAACGAGGAACAGGACTCTTGCCCCCACTGTCATCAAATGAGGAGGCAGGTTCCGCAAATCGTTTTCTCTCCGAAGGATATGCAGATAAGGAATATAAAGCATAACAGGCCTTTATATTTCACTGGATACGTTGGATCCATGAAGGTGGACCGAATTCAAATCGATCCGGGGTCTGCACTAAGTGTCGTTCCCAGAAGGTTGATGCAGCTATTGGGGATTTCCTCCCATTGTCTGACACCAACCAACACAACATATATGGGTTTAATGCCAATAATAGTTGTCCCCTCGGGAAGATCCGACTCCGATGTCAAATCGGGAATTTGAGGACAGAGGTCACATGTTACGTTATTGATGCAGATACCTCCTACAATGTTTTACTGGGACGACCTTGGATCCACGCTTACATGATAGTCCCGTCGACTCTCCACCAATGCATGAAATATTGTGATGAGGAAGGAGAAGTCCGGACACTAGTTGCAGATAAGTAACAATTTAAAGGGCTAAAAAATTATTTCACAGATGCTTTACTCTACAAACCAGCCCACGAAGTCTCCAATGACGATCTTAGTAAACCTCAAAAGCCTGACGAAAGCGGCAATGAGGCGGATACTGAGTACGAGCTTCCTGAAGAAGACGATGGGGATGATTATGAAATCAACCCTCACTTGGATTTTAGTTTGAGTCTTGATAATAATATAGCTGATATAATAGAGAGTGAATGGGTTATTAATGAAAACATAAAGTTAGTCTACGAGCATGCTGTAGCTACTGAGTCTGAACCCTCTTGTACTTCCACTGAAGTGGATGGCCTGTTCGAACTTGAAGTTCTGGCGACATACCATTTGCCCCTCGGGTCATCCCTCCTCTCTCAATCAAGAATAACTAAGGGGCAAGGTCACTTCTTTGAAGTACCTCCTCGACAGGGATCCCAAAAGTCGATCCTGTTCGGCGAAGTAATTACATCGCCGCGACAAAGACAAAGCAGTGAAAGTGATGAACAAACATCACCTCAATTTCACTTGTATGAACAGAAATCCCGGCAAATGATGGAGAAGATGGGTTATAATTTCATCTAGAAATCGGGATTAAACTTTGGAAAAGGGCGACGGAATCTCATACCCTCATTTAGACCGAGAGGAAAGAGCCCAGATTATTATCAAAAGACTCGCAGGGGGTTGGGCTATATATCTACTCCTCCCTCATCACCATTCAGACAAGAAGAAAGTTCTTCGGCAGATGATGAATCACCTCCACTTGATCATGACTCGGATCAAAGTACTGGCGCTTGGTTTCAATCCTTGATAGCCAATATGGTTTCAGCAGCACCAGAAAGTAACGAGGAACCAATTGATGTTCAAGATGATTCTTGGGCTAAGCATATGGACACTCTCTGGGATATCCGCTTTGAACAGCGTGACCCGCCCACAGAAGACAAATTGGTACAAGTTAATATGGGAACGGAAGAAAATCTAAAACCCATCTTCATAAGCGACACGCTAATTCCCTTGGAAAAGGAGGAACTTATATCTCTTATCAAAGAGTATATAGACGTGTTTGCATGGAATTATGAAGACATGCCTGGGCTTGACCTTCAAATTGCCATGCACCGGTTAAATATTAAAGAAGACGCCAAACCAGCTAAACAACAGCGAATGCGTTTTCGACCGGAATTGATAGAGGCAATAGTTGCCGAGGTCAGCAACCTTATAAAATCTGGATTCATCCATGAAGAGCAACATCCTGATTGGGTGGCTAACATAGTGCTGGTTCGTAAAAAGAATGGCAAAATCCGGATATGCATCGATTTTAGAGATCTGAACGCTGCATGTCCTAAGGATGAATTTCCACTCCCCATCACCGATGTGATGATTGATAATACTTGCGTTATGAGAGGATGTCCTTTATGAATGGCTTCTCAGGCTATAACCAAATTAAAATGCACCCAGATGATGAAAAGCACACGGCTTTCAGAACGCTGCTGAGAGTATACTGCTATACGGTGATGCATTTCGGAGTGAAGAACGCAAATGCCACCTACCAACGTGCAATGAGCGTCATATTCAAAGAATACCTGCGCAAAACAGTGGAGTGCTATGTGGATGACTTAGCGTTCAAAAGCAAGAACAAAGAAGATCATCTTCATGATTTAAGAGCGGTCTTCGATCTTATGCGAAAATATCACTTAAAAATGAATCCCACTAAGTCTTTTATAGGGGTGTCCAGCGAAAAATTCCTTGGGTTCATAATAACCTCAAAAGGAATTTTCCTTGACCCCGAAAAGGTGAAAGCGATTAGTGAAATGCCACCGCCCCGCAATATTAAGGAATTAAGGGGGTTGCAAAGAAAGTTAGCCTATATCCGGCGCTTCAATCAGGGCGATGCCAGCCGTTCTCCAGACTCATGAAAAAGGAGGTTTCTTTCGTATGGAATGAGGCATGTCAACAGGCGTTCGACGATCTCAAAGAATATCTCACTAAACCTCCTGTTCTTATGGCACCGATCCCTGGGCAGCAATTTTTCATATATGTAAGGGCCATGGATGATGCGTTAGGAGCATTGCTTGCACAGTATAATGAGCACGGCCATGAACACGCCCTCTATTACTTAAGCAGGATAATGATCGGAGCCGAGCGTCGGTATACCCCGATTGAAAAAGAATGTTTAGCTCTAGTGTTCGTTATTCAGAAAATGCGACACTATCTTTCAGGGCAAACGATACATGTTATCTCACGGGTCAATCCCTTGATAATCCTGATGACAAAACCAGGATCCTTAAACGGCCGATTGGCGAAATGGGCATTATTGCTATCGCCATATGATCTACACTTCGTCCCTCAAAAAGCCATGAAGGGACAGGCGATTGCTGATTTCCTTGCAGACCATCCAATTTGGTCCAATTCCAAACAGACGTCAGAGATCAACACAGTTAGCAAGAAACAACCATGACAAATATTCTTTGATGGTGCTGCCGGACGATCTGCTGCTAGAGTGGGAGTTGTGCTAATATCCCCACATAAACATATATTTTCTAACGGTTACTCATTAACGGAACTGTGCACGAATAATGTGGCGGAATATAACGCGCTCATTATCGGCTTAAAGATGGCTCTGCAACTTGGGGTGAACTATCTAGAGGCATATGGAGACTCTAAGCTCATCGTCAATCAGATGACGGGTAAGTATGAAGTCAGACATGAAGCCCTCATCCCCTATCATCAGCTAGCCATTGAGCTAGCAGAATATTTTGAACAATTTTATATATATCATATATCTCGGAATGAGAATGTCTATGCAGATGCTCTCGCTGCGTTAGCTGCAACATTGGCGATCCCGCCGGGTGAAGCTAAAAGCATCACCATTGGTAGCAGAGAACTCCTCCACCCAGATACGGCATTCCAAAACAAAGAGGTGTGCCAGACAGGCTTAATCCTGAAATCCAGTGATTGGCGATTTCCATTTATAGATTACGCCCTATATGGGATACTACCAGAGGATCCAAAGGAGACCACCTCAATAAAGAGGAAGGCCCCGAGATTCTACTTTGATCGTACACTTCAAACTTTGTACAGAAAATCAAATGATGGTTTGCTGCTACGCTGCATATCAAAAGCAAAAGCAGATGAAGTGCTGAAGGAAGCACATGATGGAGTGTGTGGAACTCATCAGCCCGGTCCTAAACTCGGGGACCGCATAAAAAGGCTGGGATACTACTGGCCGAAGATGATTACAGAGATAATGGCATACGCTAAAAGGTGCCATGCATGCCAAGTACATGCCAATTATATTCATCAACCCCCAGAATACTTGCACAATACTGTTGCTAGTTGGCCATTTGAGGCCTAGGGAATGGATATTGTGGGGCCTATAACTCCCCTTTCGTCCAGAGGACATCGGTTTATTCTTGCAATAACCGATTATTTCTTAAGATGGGCCGAAGCCATGACCATGAGAGAGGTGAAAACGACAGATGTGATTAAATTCATCAAGCATCATGTCATTTACCGTTTTGGCATTCCCCAAAGGATCATTCATGATAATGGACAGCAATTCATCAGCCAGGGGTTCTCAAGATTCTGTGATAAGTTCAGAATCAAAAATATTGCTTCAACTCCATACAACCCCGCGGCAAATGGGTTAGCTGAAGCTTTTAACAAGACGATCATTAAACTCCTTCGAAAGTTTGTCTCTTCCAACAAAAGGGACTGTAATGAAAAACTAGGAGAGTGTCTGTGGGCTTATCGCACCACCATTCGCACTCCGACAAAAGCTACCCTGTTCTCCTTGGTTTATGGAAGTGAGGTCGTCTTGCCTCTTGAAATCCAGATACCATCTTTGAGAGTGGCCTTAGCCACAAAGATGACGATAGAAAAGCGCCATCAACAGAGATTGCAAGAACTAGAGGCGTTAGATGAAAAACGTCTCAGGGCTCAGCAACAAATTGAGTTGTATTAAGCCCGAATCTCGAAAACTTTCAATAAGAACGTTAAACCAAGGATCTTTAAACAAGGAGACTTGGTTCTGGCTATTAAATGGCCAATGGTTCTAACCCACAAGACTAAGGGTAAATTTGAATCCAAGTGGGAAGGACCGTTTGTTGTGGAGACAGTATACTCTAGTGGGGCCTATCGCCTAATGAACCAGAATAGAGATAGGATGATGATGCCAATCAATGGTAAATTTCTGAAGAAATACTATGCCTAAACTAAATCAGAATGATGACAGAGTAACTGTCACATCTGGTGCAGATCACTAAGAGTATAACCATCCACTTGTTCAAGTTACGAAGATGAGCACTTGAACTTCTTTCTTACCAGGCATGCACAATTAGGCGTCTCTGCCAAAATCTGATGATCCTGACCCGATCATCTTGGTGTGCCCAGTTCAAGTTACGCATGAGAGTCTTGAACCGCCTCCAATTGTTCAAGCTACGCAGATGAGCACTTGAACTTCTTTCTTACTAGGCATGCGCAATTAGGCGTCTCTGCCAAAATCTGATGATCCTGACCCGATCATTTTGGTGTGCGCAGTTCAAGTTACGCATGAGAGCCTTGAACCGCCTCCACTTGTTCGAGTTACGCAGATAAGCACTTGAACTTCTTTCTTACCAGGCATGCGCAATTAGGCGCCTCTGCCAAAATCTGATGATCTTGACCCGATCATCTTGGTGTGCCCAGTTCAAGTTACGCATGAGAGTCTTAAACCGCCTCCACTTGTTCAAGTTACGCAGATGAGCACTTGAACTTCTTTCTTACCAAGCATGTGCAATTAGGCACCTCTGCCGAAAATTGATGATCCTTAACCGATTACCTAGGTATTAGCAGTCTAAGTTACGCAAATGAGCCTTAGACTACTTTACCTAAAACAACTAAATCATTTTGATGACAAGTTATCTGTTGTGCAAAATAAATTTGGTAGCCAACAGATGAAAGAATCAAAAGATTTCCTTTATTTATCAATAAGGATGAAGTTACAAAGGATCAGTAAAGTTCTCTCTTTTATTACAAGTTCTTACAAAAAGAATGAAGAATAAAAGAATAGAAGAAAATTATGGATCTCCTAGAAGCCTCAACTTACTTGTCGCCTCGTCAATCACTCGACGACGAGTCTCCTCCACGGAGTGTTGAGCCTGCCGGCGTAAATCATCGTCGTTTATTGTCAGTTGCTGGGCCAACTGCTGACGAAATCCTTCAATAGTGCAGCTTCTTATTGCGCCTTCTTGTTCGAGTTGTCCTCGTTGGAGGATCAAGTCTTCCCGTTTCTTAATGGATTCTCCAAGCCGAGATTTGCTGGCTTCCAGGATAGCTCAAGCCTTAGCAATAGTATCTCTGGCTCTGAGGATAGCGGCCTGACTCCCCTCAATCTCGAAGTCCACTACCTCTAACCTTCTGAGGATTGATTCCTGGTTAGCTCATAGTTCTGTCAACTCCCGAGACCAGACTTTCTCTTGGCGCCTCAATTCCTCTTGACGAGCCACCAACTCTACCCGAAGACGCGGCAACTCGATCTCAGTGATCGTTTCCACATCCGCTTGGTGAACTATGTTGAGCGTATTCACCTGATCTTCTAAAGCTTCGAGACGGGCCCTGTAAGGAGCTGCTCATTCTTGTCCCCCAATCCTTTCAATATTATCCAGATAGCTGGATAATATTGGACGTCCAAGATTAAAGAAATCTCTTCCGTCAAGAATCATCCTGATACACCTCCTCAGTAGCTGCATAAAGTCATTTACACTGTAGTTGAAGAATTCTTCGAGAGGGTCCACAGTGTCTGTGTTTAAAGCAGGCAGTACTAAGGAAGATGTCGTTGGGAGAGGAGTAGCGTCCGTTGGTGTCGAGGAAGAAGAAGCCCGTTCCTGTACCAGATTCATGACATGAGGGGCTAGTAAAGCCAATATGGATTTGGCAGAACTAGGAACCCGAGGAGAAGCATCATTAATATCGATGACTCGGGCAGCGTCACCAGCAGGGATAGACGATGGTGTGTCTTCACCCGAAGTTCCTCCCGTGGCAGAAGTGGTTTCGAATAAGAACTTCAAATTTTCTTCATCTCCCGCTGGCGGAGGACTCGGGCCTGGAGGAGCCACCAACGGCTCAACAGCCATAATGGTAGAAGATGTTAATATTGCTGGCTGAGGATCAGAGGGTACACCAACAACTACTGGAAAGGTCTCTTCGGAGCAGACCCTGGGTGTTGGAGATGGCAGACTTGGAGATGGGGTAGCCTCTTTTGCTGCGGCCGCAACAACCACCTCCGTCCTATCATCACTCCCAAGCTCATCTATTGGGGGAACTGAAGAAGGAACAGAGGGAGGAGTTGTCGTAAAGTAGTCTGCGTCAAACTCATTTGTAGAACTACCCAAACCTCCCGCCGAGCCAGTTGTGCCGGAATAATCCACCTTCTCCTCAGACTCTCCCCTGGTAGTCGAATGCATCGGCGAGTGGGGCTGACCACCTGCAAAAAGCAAACAAATAGTGTTACGTATAATGAGAAAATATGAACAAGAAGATAGAATAAAAGAGCCATACCAGGAGAAACAAGTCCAGTGGTCGGACTTAAAGGAGGAGCCATCGCTGTTTCCAGGAGCGCGCCCGCTTCACTACCCAGGGGTTGCATCGCGGGATGATCAACAGATTCTACTGTTAGGGAAGTCAGGACCTCAATAGCTCTTCGAGTTTCAGCAGGTCTACTTTCCTCTGCCGGCGCCGGAGGCAGAGTTGAAGCTAACAAATCTGAAGCAAACTTGGCTGCCGCCTCTTGAGGGACTAAGAGGGTCCTCGGAGCTAATTTCTGCTTCTTTTTCGCCAGTTCGCCTCTTACAGGTCCACGGCGTTTAACAGTTGGACTCCAGGGACGGGGAACCAAGTCTTGAGGGGCACCACCATCATCGCCGTCATCATCATTACCATTATCGTCATCACCATCAAAATTGCCCAAGTCTGATGGATCGGCCGCCACACCAAGGAATTCGTCCATTCCTTTCACCCTCACTCTTTTGGCTCCTTTGCGGCTAGCATAGAAGGCCTCTATCTCCTTGCAGCAGCTGCGGTTGATGGAGAAGTTTGGTTCTTCAGCATTTGTAACGTTATACCAGGTACAGAAGCTTAACACTATGCTTAGCTCTGGTGATTTTAGGGGTAGCATAAATTCGGCTCCGGTTCCTCCAGCGACAAAATGGAACCAGCCCCGTGCCCCTGCATATAGATTTTCCTCGTACGCCAACTCTTTATTTGGATTTCCTATATAAAACTGCGTATATCTAAATTGACGAGCAAATCTGCTCGGGATATACGGCTCTATGTAGCACATGGTGTCTTGCCTGTACACCAAGTGTCCGGGGCGAATATTCAACAACCACCAGAAAACCCCTGAAGATAAGTTGGTGAACTGGTCTGCTCCCAAAATATCTTTAAATTTAGATTCATACTCTCTCCCAGAAAAGTCTGAAAAGCAGCGGAAGATTTCATAGTTTTGATGGTGACGGAGTGTCATGCGGATTTGAGACATATAATTGCTCTTCCAGACAGAGCGCTCATACTTCTCTACGAAGTACGACTTGTCAGTTGGGTTGTAATCCGCAGCACTCATCAGCGACGGGCAGTGCATGACTAGCCATACCATTAAATATGTATAAGGCATCTCTACCCTTGGGTTCAGTGTCTTCACTGTGACAGCTTCTTTGGCCGCTTTGCCCTTCCCAGCTTTACCTTTATTCTTCTCCGATGGCATGAAGCTGTTACAAAGGGCCGGAGCCCACTTTAGAGGTTGGCAACCATTGCTGGTAACAACCCGAACGGTCGACCATAGGACAATAGAACGGCTGGATAGACGACATTCTTTACGATGGCCTCCTTTGGAAGAGAAGGGACAACGCATCTCTTTAACCAAAGTATCAGGAATCCCGCAAGCAGACCCCTGTCTGAAATTGGGAGCTGTGCCTGGTAGTGGAAGCTCTGAAAGACCGTGCCAGGACCAAATCCTCCTTCATTTGATTCGGTCGTATATGATTTAAGCTAGAAATACGCTCTTTCACTTCTTCGATACCAATGGAAGGGCGTCCACGAACCATAGGGAGACTCTCCTTCAGATTAATGAAGAGATAGTCCGCCCACTTCTTATGGCCAATTCCCTGGTTCCTTACTCCAGCCAGGTCGGCACAAATATGATAGTGACATATCATTTCCCAGTAGGTCTGGTAGATGTGCTCATTCCCCGCTTTCAGCATCTTCAATTCTTCAGCAGTGGGAATATATTCCTCATAAGGGACTTCGCCTATTGATAAACCCGACACCTCAAATATCTCATGAAGAGCAAATCCAAGCTCACCCACCGGTGTAAAGAAGGTGCCGGTCTCGGGGTTATACATCTCCAGCAGGCAGAATAAGTAGTATGCACTTTGAGGCAAGCCAAATTGGACGTTTCTAATGGCTTTGTACAAGCTAATTTCCTTTAGCGTCTGCTCATGGGTGCCCAGTATGTGTTTGACATGTATGAACCACCACATGTTGCCCGAAGAGTGGACCCATCCAAGCATTCTAAAGTTTTTGACAGGATACTGACCACCCTTGGCCAAAAATTCACTAAGGAAAGTCTTAGCACGAATCGGGACTTTACTAACAGGGTGCTCTTTGGTGACTCTGCTTGGGAGGAGCCCCGTAATACATCTGGGGGACCGTCTTGAAAAGCCCCATTCGCGCCGAATTTGCCAGTCGCAACACTATCATACTCACGAGTTAGCTCAAATTCTGACAGCCTCTGGAGATACACCAAGGGGTAGTTACGTTCCATGTCAGGCAGAAATATGAGCAGATCCCCGGCCTGGTACAGCCACTTGCCTTCCTCTTCAAAGAGGATCTTATCAGAGTGATCCAACGCATCTCCAAAGAGGAATGCGGGCTTTTCCAGTACCTCTCGATTCGTGGCCTCAAAAAGGCTGTCAGTGATAATTTTCCGTGCAGTAGCAGAGTTGTATCTTATCAGTTTCTCCTTGCGCTCCCTGAGATCTGGTTTGAAGGTGGGAAGATTAGTGGTAAAACGAAACTGAGTTGCTGAGTCTGCACCCCCACCATAGCCGAAGTGATGCCCTTGGGAGATTGGATCCACTGAATAGCCAACTGCTAAAGAGGAATTAAGAATTAGGAAAATTTCAACAAATCAGAAGATTTTTCTAAGTATGAAAACGCGGAGCTAGAGGTAACTTCGTGCAAAGTTAAATGAAATAACTTCGCGTTTATGAACGCGAAGCTAAAATTCCAACCTCGCGTCAGAACGCGATAGTTAAAGAAAATAACTTCGCGTTTAAAATGCAGAGGTAACGCGATAGCTTCGCATGGAGGAAGATCAGAGATTTTTCCTTCTTCTCCAAGCCATTTGGCCTGAGTACGGCGATCTCGCCGGTAAAAGAAATGATTGGCCGATTAAGACCGAGTCAAATCACTCTAAAAATATTCCAAAAAGCCCCAAAAGTGAGGTTTTTACCTTCGATGGGTGAGGCATGAACTGGCTCACCGCTGCCACGACCGCTGTCGCCGCTGCTTGCACCAGTCGCCGATGGCGAGGCTGCGCGTGAAGAAGCATGGGTCTTGGGTGCCATTGATTTTCGAGAAATCTTGGAGAAATCGATGGAAATTCGGTTGAAATTGATCGGGTCGCCTGGTCGCCTGAATCGCCTGAGCTCTAGTCGCCTAACTTCTTGAAATCTCTTCGAATGAAGTAAGAAAGAGAAAGTTTAAAACTCCATTTAAATGAAGAAAACCGCCTCTTGGTATTCGGCACGAAAATCGAAGCGACTGATTGATCAGTTACTCCCTAAAATGCGAAGCTATTTAGCTTCGCATGGTCATCTAAAATGCGAAGTTATTAGCTCCGCGTAACTATGCAAAATACGAAACTAACTTGGTATTTTAGCTACGCGTTCCTATGAAGCTCGGACTTGGCATGTGCAGTTCAAGTTACGCAAATGAGCACTTGAACTGCCTCCATCAAACTAAGACATGTGCAATTAGGCGCCTCTGTCTAAGTTAAAAGATCCTTAGCTGATCATTTCAGGTACTAACAAATCTAAGTTATGTAAGTGGGCCTTAGATTGTTTTACCAGAACAATGAGTCATTTATTTATTGAGCAAGCAAAATTCTTGAAGCCAACAGATAAAGAGAAAAAAAATTATCTTTATTCATGAAGCAAAAGATTACAAGAGGGAGTTACAGCTCTCCCAAAAGCTTCAAAAACCCGACAACAAGCCTCCATGGAGTGTTGAAAATCCCTGGTTCATATGCAAAAGATCTCTTCTGTAAATGTCAACTATGATCTGTTTAAAGTCTTAGTGGATCATCTGAAGATACTGCTACAAGAATCCTAATGAAGATGCATAAGTTGGACTCGACAAGCTACAAGCCCTTAGATAATCATCTCTATCGCATTGGAAAGCGACGGAGATTGTCATCTAACAGAAATGGGCCTTAAGAAAACTTAATGAGCTGCCGCAGAGTTCTTGTAACTCCTTCAAAAGTTTATCTTTTGGAGCCAAGACTTGAAACCTGCAACTATATTGTAAAGCATATACTTCTGACTTCCTTAGAGTTACTTTTGCTGATGAAGATCGGAAGAGCCACATGCACTCCTCTTCAAAAAGGATCTGGTCCAAATACTTCACTACAAAAGAAGAATCAAGAGTTAGAAAAAGTTTTACAAAAACTATAAAAATTTTCCAAGTATGAAAACGCGGAGCTAAGGATAAACACCGCGCGCAGTTGAGGAAATAGCCTCGCAATTGAAACGTGACTGCTAGTCAAAATAGCCTCACGATTGAAACGCGACTGCTAGTCAAAATAGCCTCTCGGTTGAAAAGCGACTGCTAGTCAAAATAGTCTCGTGTTGAAACGCGACTGCTAGTCAAAATAGCCTCGCGATTGAAACGCGACTGCTAGTCAAAATAGCATCGCGATTGAAACGCGACTGCTAGTCAAAATAACCTCGCGATTGAAACGCGACTGCTAGTCAAAATAGCCTCGCATTGAAGCGCGACTGCTAGTCAAAATAGCCTCGCATTGAAACACTACTGCTAGTCAAAATAGCCCCGTGTTTCAAACGCGAGGATGACGCGATAACTTCGCGTAGAAGAAGACCAGAGATTTTCTCTGTCTTTTTCTTTCTTCTCAAGCCTTACGGCCGGAAAACGGCGATCTCGCCGGTTCAAAAATGACTGGTCGGTTAAAACCGAGCCAAAACACTCTAAGTAGTCTAAAAGTTGAAAATTTCTGCCTCCGATTGGTGCAACATGGATTGATTCGCCATTCTGCCTCCGCCGCCGCCGCCACGACTAGTGCCGATCGCCGATGGTGAGGAGGCGCGCGATACTGTACTCTTCTTAGATGACATCCTAATGATGAAAATCTACGGAGAGTCGAAGGAAGTTCAGTTGAAGATCATTCCTTCAAACCTAACTCGCCTGAGTCGCCGGAACTCCAGACTCTTGGGTTCTTCGGATGAAATGAAGAAGAAGAAGAGCTTGAGGCTCTATTTAAAATGATCCACCTCTTGGTATTCGGCGCGAAAGACAAAGTAGAAGTAATTACTGAGCTATTAACTAAGTAATTACTGAGCAATTAATGAGCAGTTACTCACTGAAAAGCGAAGCTATTTAGCTCCGCGCAAGTGAACAAAACGCGAGATAAACTTGGTATTTTAACTCTGCGTTTAAAAATCCAAAGTATTTCAAAATTTGCTAAGTTCTAAACCATTTTGAAAACTTTGGAGGGGGTTCTGTTGGCAGTAAAAATTTCTAAGTAAATAGAGTTTTCCACAACAGAACGCGGAGCTAACTCCGCAGTCCCGCGTTTGGCTATATTAGCCTCGCATTGAGCAAAATGCGGAGATGTTTAGTAGCTCCGCGTTAGTTTCGCATTCTGGTTTGATAGCTCCACGTTTTGATGCGATTAGCTCCGCGTAAGCAGATAACCAGAATCTCAAATTGATTGAGATTATGATTTGGGCTTATCCAAATACCCAAATTAAATCCAATCAGAACTCTAAATCAAGAGATTTAAATCAAAACTAAGATATTTGATTGGAATCATTGATGAGAGCAAATTCTATTTAGATAGAAACTCTCAAATCATCCTAAGGCTATGAATACCCTCTTGGGGAAGTCTTAGGGGTCTTTTCTTTCGGCATCTAAAGGTTTTTGAGAAGTTCGAGTTACGCATTGAGCCTTGAACGAATCAAGACCAGAGAAGATCGTCTACAGTCGGCCGTCATCTTCAAGAGAGAAGATCTCGACGTCAGATCGTCCAAAGAAGCTACTTGACAGATCCCATCGCCACAGATCCCATAATTTATTGTAAAAGAGAGCGATTGAGATATAAAATCCTCACGTTTGTTCTTTTCTATTGTTCTCTTTCATTGTAATTCGAGTTTATTCAATGGAAGGAAAGCGAAGAAATTCCGCTGAAAACAAATTAGATCTAAGATCTCCATCTACTTTGATTTTATTTAGATTCTTTGAGATTTTGGTGGATGTGGGCTCCCTCCTCATCAATTTTTTCCTGTCAATAGAGTTCTAAAGTGCTTTTAGCCATCTTTTCTAGCCTGCTATGATACTATGTTGTTATGGGTTGGAATTTTCTATCAGATCACTAGACCCATGAAGCACTTATCTCATTCTCAAGTTTTTGAGTCTAACTAAGCCCAACTCCTACAAACATACAAGGGAAGAGGATGAGAACTGAGAAGAGGATGAGAACTCTTTGTATGGAAATCCTAGATTCTTGGATACTTTACTGGTGAAGACCTCCCCTTATTTATATACAAGGCCTCTCTACATGAATAATTTGGTTCATACATCTAAATCCTTCCATGTCTAACGGATATAATGGTTCTATAGAATATTTTACACTCTTCTATGCGCTTCATACTTGATATAGTATGTATCTAGAAGGTTCTAGGTTGTTATTTCATCATCCACATTATTAGTACAGTTATTGCTTACATGATACCTGCATTATCAAAATTCAATCTTATAAGGCTAGGTTTGATTCGATAGAAAATGAAAGAAAAGAAAAGAAATGGAAACAAAAGAGAAAAAAAAAAAAGAAATGGAAAAGAAAATAGAATTATGTTTGTTATTTGGTTCAAAGAGAAACTAAAAATAAAATAATAATAATAATAATAATTAAAAATAAAAAATTTAGAAAAATTTTGTTTTAAAATTCCTCCTCTCCTACTATAATCTCATGTGTTAGTAACATCAAATCAATTTTTTCTCTTATTTTCAAAAAATGAAGGCAAAATTTTGAGCAATATATTATTTACTTTCCTCCCATTTTTTTTTTTTTTTAATATATTTTTGTAAAAATATTTTCTATCTTACTCTCTTTTCTTTTCCTTTATTTTACCTCAAACTAAACATAGGCTAAAGCTTAAAATCTTTTCTTGGTTGTGCTGTTGCACCTTAGCCCCGTGCACGCATCTCTTTTCACTGAGAGCGTGTTTGTTTACATAAAAATAGTATAGAAATTGTGGAAATAAGACTACTTTTATTGTGTCAAATATTTATTTGGTCAAAAAAAAAAAAAAAAAAGTTGAAACCTACTTATTATATGAGATAGCATCTATGAGGTTCCGGTTCTCATTAAAAAAAAAAAAAACACTAAAATAGAATAATAGATTATGAGGCCATTTCTTGCGCACATTTCATGCCTCTGGCATTCAAAAAGGGAGAAAGGACCAAACTAAATTAACCAATCATAGCCACTCGTGCAGTCAGAGAAACTACATTTTGTCAAACTCAAGTTTTGTCCTTCATATAGTTTCTTATTGTGGAGAGCAACTGCTTACCGTAAAGATTGAAGGGGATGGGAGTTAGTCAAAGTGTCACCACATTAATGCAATAGAAAAATATAAAAGAACAAAAGGAGGGCAAGAATTAACTTAAACGTTTAGTTTATTCTGCCAAGGGCTTCTCTTTTTGCAATGAATGAGCAGGGAAGGTCATTTCACAAGAGGTTGGATGTCTCCCATAGCTGATAGCGATGGCAAATTATCCGTGCTATATAAAATTTTAAATTAAAAATAAATTTTATTTCTCTAATTTAAATTTTTTTTATAGAGTGAACCATGAATTAATCCATTAATAAGTCTATTATCTGTGGCGATTATCACATATCTGAGTAGCAATCACAGATAAATAAACAACAACAGATTATAAGAATACAAAGATTTACGTGATTCATCCCAAATTGGATCCATGCCTGCTAGAAGATTTTTTTACTATTTGAGAATAGGGTTACAAGTAAGTGTGTATATGTATATATTTATGAACCGCACCTCTATTACTATGTGAAATTATCTAATTACCTAAACATATAGTTGGTTCTACGGGTTGGGGTTAGTGTATAGTATTTCAGACTCCACAAAACTCAACATTACTATCCCAGATTCACTAGTTAACTATATCACATATATAACAAAAGAAGAGCATCAATTAACAAGGATACATAGCTTCCTCTCATGCTAAAGTTTATTGTCGCACTAATTAGAGATGTAAACAATATAAATATTTGATCTAAATCCGATTACGTACTTATCTTTTGATTAAATGTTTTGGACATCCGATGTCCACTCTATGTGCAAAGATACAGATAAAAATAATGTTAGATTATTTTGGCATATTCAAACAAATATTTTAAATACGTATTTGTCAATATATAACCACATGTGCAAGTTAATATAGACTGAAATCTACTAAGCAATATGCAATATAGGATAAGGAAAATTTCATTTGCATATATAAAAAGGATTGGACTAAAAAACTGTTCATTAAATTTTAAAAAACTAAATTTAGGTTTTTTTTTTTTTCAATAGGTATCGTATTGAGCTTACTATTACTTTATTTATTTACCTTTTAAAATTTTGGCGATGTATATTCCCAAAGAATATAATACAACGTGTAAGATGCGCTAAATCAACTTTGGGATTTATATGAAAAGTTTGTTATTTAACTAATAGATTATAAATTTGCTAAAAAAAAAAACTAATATACTGAAATTAAAGCTTGGATCCAGTTTTCTACTAATTCAGTCATAATCAATAATACCCGATTATTATCCAAAGTCAATATCGATGGTGAGTGCAATAGCTTGAATGGTATATATCATTGCAAGAATCGATATGGTAGTACCACTAGTCACTCCATATCAATTCTGTCTACGCCCGTAGGTCAATATAAATATGGGGAACCATATTGGTATTTTTGTCTAGAGATTATATCTTTCAAGATTTCTAACCTAACCCCTAACGAAAAAGATTTATAACCTATAACTCAAACTATTACAAAATGAACGAATTTTTAAACACAATAAATGCATATTTAATAGAAGAATTAGAAATTCTGAAATTAGATTCTTGACAAGAAAATCAAAATATTGGAGGGGAACAAACTTGATTTTTAGTAGGTAGGGGAAGAAAAGTCAGGGGAGGAGGAATGTCTTCCTCTTCAGCTTTAGGACGTCATCCCTGACGGCGCTCGCTACGCCCTATGATTTCAGTCGACGAAAGGGGGGAATAGAGGTCTTTTGACAGAGCCTTGTCTTTCTCGGAGCATCTTTCTGTATGGCCTCTTTTCTTTGTCAGAATAGCATTTTCATGCATCGTCATATGATCGGCTTTGCCTTTCCCCTATGCCATGGACTACTGAGGACGAGAAAGGAAGAAAGCAAATAGAGTAGCAAATAGAGTACCACTATAGACGACGAGTAGGTTTTTAAGCTCGAGTAGGAAGGAGAGACAGAGCTGACGAGGCATAGGTCAGAGACCGAGAAGAGTAGTTTCTATAGACCTGTACCGAGTGGTGCAGACACCGAAGGCTCTGGAAGAGTTTCGCGTGACGAGAAATCACGGACGGGAGTGAGGCGGGCAGGTGAGCTTTCGGACGTCGATTGATTTGGTGATTCACTGATTGAAGTGACTCGTCGAAGGTTCCGATTCAACATCTTCCTCTTCCGAATGCCCTTCGTCATGCGTCGGTTTACTATTTTCTTAGACGGCGTCGACCTTTCCCGCGGGGATAGTGACTAAGACAATGACGCGACTATATGCTGGAAATATAGTTCTCGGTCATCCCTCTCGCACACAGGGAGCGGCCCCTCCTAAATGCAAGCTGCTCCTCTTCTTCCTTTACCGACTGCCTCCGTGGCAGGTGACGCGGCAAACCTTCATTCGGTCATTGCTGACGTCCTATAGGAGCCTCGCCAGGGCGTAATCGTCACGCGTGCTCGTCAGGGGGCGAGCTTTGCGGGTTCCTTCTTGCTGAGGAAGAAAAGTCACCATCGGATTCGACATCTCTCACCATCCCTATCTCTTTGCCTTTCGATGGATGTACTATTCTGCCCGTTCCGTAGTCCGTCTATACGGCTGGACGTAGGAGAGAACGAAGTCCTGGCCTTCCGATATTCCATACCAGATTTAAGATATTAAAATAACATTAGTGTAAAACCTGCAGCTATCAAAGTAAAATGTCTAGAACAGATAAACTTTTAATAATATATCCACTGAAAGTGTAATTATTTGTTTAGCTTTTGTTTGATTTGAAGCATATGATGAACAAAACCATGATACCAAGATATTGAATGAATGTAGTTCTTTTTTTTTGGGGGGGCGGGGGGGGGGGGGGGGGGGGGGGATGAGGGAGGGAGGGAGGGAGAGAGAGAGAGAGAGAGAGAGAGAGAGAGAGAAACAAGACTTGCTTACTTGCACAATAATTTCTCAGTAATATTTATGACAAAATTTAAACAGGATTAGGGATTTTAGTTAATATCCCAAGCTAATCAATAGAAAACAACTTATAGTTTCTCCTTTTTTGTTTGGTACAAGTCAAAAGAAGAAGAAATTAAAACTTTCATGGCCATGGGTTGGGTTGTGAGACACATTAATTCTCATCTAAACAAATAGGAGTCTAAAATTTATCATTCAACTGTTATTACGCTAGCTACATCAATTTACCTTAATACATTTACAACAACATGCTTCTCAAATTGGAACTAGAACTACAACTGCCAACCTATAAAAATATTTGAAATCAACAACAATTAAACTTCCAGCAAGTGAACAATCAAAAACTTCACTTGAAATGATCATTGATTTCTAAGTTGATCCAACACCAAGGAAGTCAAAGAAGTGCAATCTACTAGAATTCCTCTCTCCCTCATGATTTGGTTCCTTACTGTTGTTGGCCAATGAGGATTCAGTCACTGAAGTCTCTGAAACAGTTGAATCAGAGAGAGTTGATTGATTATCTCTATTCGTAACCAACTGCATGGATGCAGCAGCATTATGGAAGGCACTGCGACCAAGATCACCGCACTTCTTGTAGTAGTCTGTTCTCATAGTAACTAGCTTCTCCTCTGAGCCTGCGCAAAAACAAAAAAATAAAGCCCATGATCAAGAAAAAAAAAATTAAAATTAATCATGCAGCAATAAGAATAGAAGAAAATCAGGCTGTTTTGATAGAAAACTATGAGAAGGGACTGAAACACATCAAACTTGAAAAATAAACCCCATGAGGAAAAAGAAATCATTAGAAGACAAATCAATTAGCAGTAATGGATTTTTTTTTCTTCAAAATTAAGAATAATTTAAAGCAAAGAGTGCTCCTTTAGATTCCATCAAAGAGATGAAACGAAAAGCCACAAAATATATAGATAGAAACCTCTCTCTCTCTCTCTCTCTCTCTCTCTCTCTCTCTCTCTCTCTCTCTTCTCCTTTTTCAGAATAATATAATGATAAATCAAATACATAACAGATTAGCACCTACAAATGAACTTTAAGGGGAACATACCCATCAAGAAATCAAACCCCTGTGGCTGCTGAACCCTCTCTAAACAACCCTTTAAAAAGCTTGGAATGTCAGCCTTGGTGCTGATGGAGGAATTCAGGGATTCATCCTTGTTACTTGTGATTGTAGACTCCCCACCACTGCATGCATTATGATGATCTCGATCTCCACCTCCATCTCCACCTCTAAACTCCAAAGTGTTGAAGGCAGCAGAAGAGGAGGACTGCCGCTCTCTCTGCCTCCTCGCCATGATGACATGCCAATGGTTCTTGACTGCATTGTCAGTCCTCCCAGGGAAGAGCCTGGCAATCGAGGCCCACTTGTTGCCGTAGACCTTGTGGGCTGCCAGCAGCCTCTCCGCCTCCTCATCGCTGAACGGTCGCTTGTTGATCCTCGAGTCCAGCTGGTTGAACCATCTCAGCCTGCAGCTCTTCCCTGCTCAAAAATCCAAAGCTAAAAATTAATCAACAGTGCCCATCGATCCATCGAAGAAAACATGAACCTTTTTTTGCTCCATCTGTTGAAAAATCTCACCTGATCTTGCTTGTAGCTTCTCTGCAATGAGGTTCCAGTTCTGGGGGCCATGTTGAGATACAAGCTCTCTGAGCTTGGCATCCTCAGCAGGCCTCCAGTGGCCTCTCGCACAGAGCTTTGGTTTCCTCTTTCGTCTCTCTTTTACTACTACTTCTTGTTGTTGTGGAAAGAAACTCATTTTGATATGAGGGCTCGTTTTGGTTTCCCTTTGGCTTTAAATCAAGAGAAGAGAGGAGAGGAAAGAACAGGCATTAAATGAAGCGTTCAAAGTTAAGAGAAAAGGGAGGAAAGGAACAAAGATGGAAAGAGAGAGAGAGAGAGAGAGAGAGGTTCGTTGGGAGAAAGACATACGTTTCTTATCCTCACTCTCTCTCTCTCTCTATGTTACGTCTTGGTGCGCGCATTAGAAATTGCTGTTACTTTGAAACTGATTGCTGTGCTGTTTTTGTTTGGGTGAGTAGTCTGTGGGCATTGGGCTTTGCATTCGCATCAGCAGTAGCAGCGGCAGCAATAACAACAAACTTGTTCTTCAATTTCGAAAACAGACAGGGGGAGCCCCTCGTGCGGGTGTTGGACTCCTTGGGACCCCCACGCCCCCCCCCCCCCCCCCCCCGCCCGAAAACACCCGCTTCAGTTCTTTTCTTTTAGTTAATATAATATATTTTTTATGACGGGCTCTTTTTCATTCCGACACAATAAATCTTCCACTATTCCATGTTCATTTACAAAAAAAAAAATTATTTTCATATTTGCTTCTTAACACATAAAAATATGTAGGTTATGAAAAAGAAACAATCTAACTTCTCTCATGTGTCTAAAACTGAGAGGAAAAATCATTTAAGATACTATCATGACAGTTTATAAAAGAAATAAATAACTAGTAAAAATAGAAGCTCAAGATGATAGCAATTCCGCAGTTGTTAAGAGCTGGTGTGCATATTTTCTTCAGATAATTATGAGATTTATATATCTTTACATATTAGTTATTTTTTAGGGCTTTTAAGAGTCTTATAACTTATATAATTATAAGTAATTAATACGTAACTATCATATCATGGAATGAAAATATAAAAACTCCTACTGTTAGATAGTATGAAATTTGCAACCTGCAGAGATGTGAATTCAAATCGATCTTAAATAAATTAGTTAACTCATGTATTATCTTGATCACATGTATAGACTAAATATAAACTATATAAGAAGGCTATAAATTCTTCCTTTGCCTATTCTATTTTTTTTTTATAGAAAATACAATCTCTTATCGTTTTTAATCAACATCTAATGAAGTAACCATTTGTTCTCCATTTGACCTGTGGATTCCCTCGCCAACCTTTTTTTCTCTTAATTATTATGTTCATATTTGATCCTTCCATGTATTTTGACAATTAACAACTGATTAATGGAATGGAAATTCTTAACCCAATCCCAAATACATTTTGAGATTAAATATGCATGCTTTAAGGCTTCAGAAATGAATATGACATTAGGAAAATTTTCTAGTGTCCCCGTGAAAAATATACGTACCCAATGAGATAAGATATACATCCTCCAGCTGTAATTGTCTTCGTTGTTTGTGTCATCGTCTTTGTCCCTTTGCGAAGTGTGAGCTCGCGTTCCACGCAACCAACTTTGGTGTTTGCGTTGTCTTCAGCTTTTCAGGGGGGAGAGAGAGATAGAGAGAGCGAGAGAGAGAGGGGACTTTTCAAGAGAGAGAGAGAGAGAGGAGTGAGAAAAGTTTTCAAATTTCTAATTGCGAGGAATTAATAGCATGAAGACCTCCTTCTCTACATGTCCCAAATCTGTTATATATTGAACTCTTCCTATTTGTAGTCTTCTCGTAACCGCGGGGCTAGTTTTTTGACTGAATTTATATTAGTTTAAGCGTTTCAGAGCAGTCAAAGTTGAAAGGACGTCCCTGAAACTGGTTCCGAGGAGTTGCCTCTCTGCTTCTGTTACTCCTACGCGGGGGAACGGATGCAGCGAGAGAAAACAACTTATCACTGTTCATTCTTTAAAATTGCAGGATATATATATATATATATATATGAGAAAAATGGAAATGAACTGACAGCTCACGCAAGTTACCTGAGCTGCAGTTCATTTCCACTATCTTCAATAATCTTTTTTAAAAAATTTCTTTTCGATTATAATATCGACCTCCTACGGTTCACTCATACCAAATTTCTTAGGTTTTAGTTTTGATTTGAACCTCCATCAAATTAATACAAAATTAACGGTTTTCAATGAACAAAACATTTTGTATGCACTTGATGAAAGGGTAAATGAACTCTAAAACTTATGAAATTTAATCCGAAAGAAGTTAAGAAGGTAGAGATTGTAATTGTAAAAACAAATTGAAGAAAAATCATTTGATCATTATAATTTTGCCGCTAGCTCACGTAACTTTTCCTGAGCTGGCGGCTCACCTACAGTAATCCCTATATATATATATATATATATATATGAGGAAACGGGAAATACACCGGTGGTGAAGGGAGTTCCTTCACCGCCGCTTAGGTGGCCCAATAAAATTATAACACGGGACGTCATTCAAGATAACAAATAAATGAATTCTCTTAAATGACACCACGTGTAATAATTTTATTGGGCCATCTAAGCGGCGGTGAAGGAAACTTCCTTCACCGTCGGTGTATTTCCCGTTTTCTCTCTCTCTCTCTCTCTCTCTCTCTCTATATATATATATATATATATATGGATTACTATAGGTGAGCCGCCAGCATAGAAAAAGTTACGTGAGTTAGAAGCAAAACTATATTGACTCAATTTTTTCTTCATTTTTTTAATAATTACTATCTTTATCTGCTTAATTTTTTTTGAATTAAATTTCATAAATTTTGGAGTTCATACAAAATATTTAAAAACCGTTAATTTTGTATTAACTTGATTAAGAACCAAATCAAAAGTAAAACCCAACAAATTAGGTATGAGTGAACCCTAGGGGATGAAAACTTTTCAAAAAAATTATTGGAGATAGTGAAAATGAACTGCAGTTCAGATAATTTGCATGAGCTGTCAGCTCATTTCCATTTTTCTCATATATATATATATATATATATATATATATATATATATATATATATATATATATATATATATAAATTTTGAAAATTGATTGTGTTAGCTTTGATCCATTTTCCATGTTGACTAGTACAGTTTAGGCAATATGAATTGTATTTTTATGGATCTTGATCCCCTGTTAACTGAATCTTCAACTTGTCAATCCAAAGTTTTTTTTTTTTTTGGTTTTGGTTGTATAATATTGTCCCTAGACAATGATCTCTCGTCGGATATAAGATAAGACCTAGTTGTAGTCAATTATGGTTCTCTTAAGCTCAAAAAATAACCTTTTGTAAAAGGAATTCGTGCTTAATCACAAAATATTTTAACTATTGATATTATACTGGAATCTTATTATATTTTGTGAATATATTGTTGGTGTTTCTACTACTTTACTTTCGAGTAGAAGGTGTTGCAAGTAGTATCAGAATCAGCACTAATAAGAAGTATGTAAAACTGAGAGGCACGTGGAGAAAACATATTGCACGGATTTAGGGTGGATGGATTGCACGGATTTAGGGTGGATGGAACTAAGTGTCATATAGAGTTAAGTACTCCACAAATTCAAGGTAGATAGTCTTAGAACTAATGCCAAGTAAAAGTGCATGTATGAAAGTAAGTGCTACAGGGAACATCGTCGGGTAAAAGTGTTCTTGTATTACGGTGCCCCTCTAATGAGAAAGTCAGATGCTAAAATAGGAAAGAGTATAATGCCCCCTTATTAATAATCCTATACTAGATATGGGATAAAATCTACTGTAATTTAAAATAATTCTCATGTATTCAAAAGTAACTGTAGTTAAGTTTTTTGAGGGATTTTTTTTTTTTTTTTTTTTTTTTTATATAACGGCACTTTATGCTACAACCTTATATTGATTTCTTAAGTGTTATGCGTATCATTCTCGAAGTCAATATTGATACTCATTGATACAGAGTAAATTGATTTATTTTTTCCATAGTAGTCAATAATTTCATATTCCATGCGGTAGTGATCTCGTATATTATTATTTTAAAATTTTCATATTTTTCTAGCAGATTGATCGATTTTTGAATCATTACCAATTAAAATAATTAATTTAATTTCAAATTTCAATTTTATTATTATTATTTTTAATCTCAATTTCAACCCAACAATCTTATTTGACTATTAAGGATATGATTTGACTTAGTTGCATGCCATGTAAATAAGTTGAAGCCCAAGGACATTTTTATTTGATTTTTAACCTCATTTGATGTATAGTTTATATCTCCAACTTATCTTTGAAAAATCTGAAAATTTTACAACAGTTTCTCCTCTTTATCCTCTTAATTTCTTCTGTTGAAATCACGACCTAATTCTTTCCCTGTTTTTCTCTTAAATTGGCTTATAAATCAGCCAAAACTTCACATATGTCTTGTTCTTGGTGATTCCTCTATCTAAACATAATCCAGTCCTTCCTCCAAGTTCAAGATTCCATCTTTATTGGTCTCTTTAATGCCTCTTATTTAGAAAACTAAGTAATGGGGACGTTGACAGTATATTCACTAGAATATACTAAGTCTTAGATACATTATCAATAATTTTGCCACAAATTAATTTTATGCATATCACAACAATATCTCAAAAATAAAAAATAAGAATAGAAAAATAATTGTGGACAAAAAGATACATTTTAAGAGTAGAAACAAACTAAAACAAATAATAGGTACATGATAAAAAAAAATTTAATGGTCGCCTACTTGTGTTAGCTACTCCATCAGATTTTTAAGTCACTCCATCGCATTTATCTCAAAATCTGTGCATGTGCACTCATGTTGTCAAATTGCCACTAAATAAAATAAATAATACTACTATGAAAAAGATAAGATTAAGAATAATCGAAATAACATGAATAGTGCATATGAATGTAAATGTATACCATAAATTAATTTATTAAGTAAGTTCTTTATATTGTTTATTCTCATTATAATTATCCTCTAGTTTACATGTCAAGTGTTTTAATTTGAGATATTATACATTATTAGAGAATCTAACTGATACTATATCCGTATATTGATTGTCTCTGATACAAACTTGGGAAAATAGTTATCAGGATTGTTCGGAGCTGACCTGAACATGTCCTAATGGCAAAAAGTAATTTTCATATGTGACCGAACAAATCAGCACATACTCATGGTGTGCATAAAAAATCAGTTGTACAACTTAATAGTATAGTCAAAACATAGTTTTTATATCAGTAAGCATCTCACTTGATCCAGTATTGTTTACAGTTGTCAAAATTATGTTAAGTCTAGTACAATACATTTCCAATCAATCTAATCTTGATTCGGTTCGAGTTCAAGTGTAATTCAAAATCATTATAGTCAAATAATATTTTGGAAGCAGTTTTCATTCTAACTTGTTAATGGAATTTCATTACTAATTCAGGGTTTTTCTAAGTACATATTATAATCATATACGGCTAGGTAAGAGTAAGGAAGTAGGAGTTTTTCTGTACAAACACGTTCCTTAATTAAATAACTAGTTTCCTTTGGAACTTTTCCTAAATACCATTGTCCTATGACATTATAATCATTATCACTATCAATTAACATTTCAATTTACTATTCTTTTTAGTCAATTTATAATATATGTTTCATTATAATAAAGTTTTTAAGATAATAAAATTGCATGTGAGACAATCATTAGAAATAAGATATAATTTATTTAGACAGTTCTTGTCGATGTAAACAACAACTTATATTATGACATAAATAAACAAATGTATAAAATTGAAACATAATTTATTCCAATCTAAGAAATAGTTCATGAAAAAATGAGTTTGAGAAGTAACTCACCTTAGCTTGAAGATACGCTCTTTAAATAGATTCACACTCAAGTTTCTGATAAAAAATCAATAACAAATTATTATGAAAATAAAAACTGATTTTTTTTTGTGATTTTAGAAAAATCATCTTGAAATCTTAAGAAGTCTATTTTTAGTTACTAAAGGCTATTGAGTTTGAAGTAGAAAAATAGTATATTCAGCTTATTTGTCTATAAGATGAACGGTTGTAGATTTTAATTAGGTCTTTACTATGGGGTTATCTAACTAAATCCAATAAAATATAAATTCATTAAGAAAGTGACATGATCTTACCTTTTGATAGATTTCAAGGAAGAAGAAGGAGGTGCTCTGGCAAATAGGGTCTCGGCAAGAGATGCTCCAACAACGATGGATGTTGGTAGGATGGCTTAGATAGTATGATGCATGAACGAGTAGTAGAGAAGGCTCGATAGATGTCTGTCTTGGTGGTTGATATGGTCGGCGACGATTTGACAGTCAATAGCTCTTTGGCGGTCAGTGGGACTCCAGCGATGGCAAAGATGAAGGGAAGGAGTGAGAGCTGTGAAAGTGAATTGGGTGTTATAAGGAGAGGTTTAGGATGTATATTAAAGAGAAACTCAAGGATGTTAGAGGGGTTTAAATAGGATTTAAAATGAGAGATTTAGGTAAGAGATTAATGGAATTAAGAAGAGTTTTTGGAGGAAAGTTTGATGTCAGAGGTTAATAAATATGATTGACTTAGAAGTTTTGAAGAAAGATTTGAAATGTAGTCAGAAGGGCCCATAAATATAATACAAGGATTTTTAAAACATATTTAAAATTGATTAAATACTTATAATTGTAATTGACTACGGGAGGCTTTTAACACAAGTTCTAAGATTGAATTCAAAAAGGAAAAAAGACTTAATAATAAAATTAAATAATTAGGAACTTTAGGAATTCATTGATGGTGGTAAATGAGAAGGCTCAAAATGGAAATTATTATCTCATCATTACGAAATAAAATTTGACTTACTAGTTGGAATATGAGACTAGTAAATGTTATTGAATTTTGGGTCAAGTCCAATCTTAGACCTTATTATTATTATTATTATTATTATTATTATTATTATTATTATTATTATTATTTTGTATTTATGCCAAGGAAACGAGCTTGCGTCATTTAAATAATTTATGGGCATTAGAAAAACATATAAGAAATGTTTTATGGGTTTAAAATGATAATACATTAAAATAACTTTGTAAATCTATTTTGAAATTATATACAACTATATTTTTAATCAAATATATAAAAACAATGATATAAAAGTTTTATATATAAAAAGTTTCAATAAAAAAAAAATGAATACCGGTTTTCAGTAGTTACATACATACATACATAAACACACACACACACATAAACACACACACACACACACACACACACATATATATACATGTGCGCATGCGCATGTGTGTGTGTATATACACATACACACATAATTTTGTATATATATATATATATATACATAATTTTGTGTGTGTGTGTGTGTGTATATATACATACATAATTATGTGTGTGTGTGTGTAAATAGACACAGAGAGAGAAATGGAAATGGGCTGACAGTTCACGCAAATTACCTGAGTTGCAGTTCATTTCCACTATCTCCAATAAACTTTTTTGAAAAAAAAAAATTGGATTATGATCTCAACCCCTAGAGTTTACTCATAACCAATTTCTTGGGTTTTAGTTTTGATTTGGTCTTCCATCAAGTTAACACAAAATTAACGGTTTTCAATGAATACAATATTTTACGGTTTTCAATGATTACAACATTTTGTATGTACTATATGAAATGATAAATGAACTCCAAAATTTATGAAATTTAATATGAAAGAAGTTAATTAGGTAGAGATAGTAATTGTACAAAAATTAAAGAAAAATTATTGGATTATTATATTTTTGTCGCTACTTACGTAACTTTTTTTGAGCTGGCAGCTCATCTTCAGTAATCAATATATATGTGTGTGTGTGTGCACGCGTATGTGTGCGTGTGTGTATGAGAAAATGGGAGATTCAGCAGCGGTGAAGGGAGTTTCTTCACTGCCTGTTAATTTCCTGTTTACTATACACACACACATATACATACATACAAACACACACATATATATATATGTGTGTGATTGTGTGTGCGTGTGTGTATAATATACATACATATATACTTATGTATATACATACATACATACATACATACATACATATATATATGTATGTATGTATGTACATAAATATATATGTAAGTATATATATATATATATATATATATATATATATATATATATATATATATATATATATATATATATATATATATATATATATATATATATATATATATATATATATATATATATATATATATATATATATATATATATATATATATATATATATATATATATATATATATATATATGGGATTACTATACGTGAGCTGCCAGCTCAGGAAAGTTTACATGAGCTAGCGGCAAAACTGTAATGATCCAATGATCTTTCTTCAATTTTTTTTACAATTATTATCTATGCCTTCTTAACTTCTTTCGGATTAAATTTCATAAATTTTGGAGTAAATCCATTTCATCAAGTGTATACAAAATGTTGTATTCATTGAAAACCGTTAATTTTGTGTTAACTTGATGGAGGACCAAATCAAAACTAAAACCCAAGAATTGGATATGAGTGAACTCTAGGGGGTCGAGATCATAATCCGAAAGAATTTTTTTTAAAAAGATTATTGGAGATAATGGAAATGAACAACAGCTCAGGTAACTTAATTGAGCTGTAAGCTCATTTCCATTTCTCTCTCTCTCTCTCTCTCTATATATATATATATATATATATATATATATATCTGTGTGTGTGTGTGTGTGGGTGTGGGTGTGTGTGTGTGTGTATGTATAATATATATATTTATATGTACATACATATGTACTGTCTGTCCCTAACCAGGATAAAAGAGGAGGGTTGAGATAGGCCAGTGATAGTCAACGTAAAACATTGCCACATATTATGACATGAGTAAAAATATGAATTTCGTTGGGACGTTCCCTACTGAGCGACATGCTATATCAGAGCCCGGGTGTAGTGAAAAATATGTGAGGGTTGCTAAGTCGTCGCCCAGAAGCGACACGTCACGTCGGCGCTCGGATATGCTGTCAAATATAAGAGAGTTCTCACATCTTAATGAGCAGGTGGAGCTAAAGAAGTTAGATCATAAATATAAACATAAATATAAATTTCGGTTGGCATCATGAAATATAGGTTCTCTTACAGGTATATTAGTAGAGTTAGTTGATGTTATGATTAGAAAGAGGGTTAATATTTTGTGTGTGCAGGAGACTAATTGGGTAGGTGAGAAAGCTAAAGTCATAGAGCCTTGGGATTATAAGTTTTGATATACGGGTAGAGATAGAAATCATAATGAGTTAGGTGTGATCATAGATAAGCAATTAGTTGGGGATGCAGTGGAGGTTAGGAGGAAGGGTGATAGAATTTTATTAGTTAAACTTATTTTAGATGGAGAGATTTTTAATATCATTAGTACCTATGCACCACAAGTAGGACTTGATGAATCCAGTAAATATTAATTTTGGGAGGATCTAGATGGGATAGTATAAGAAATACTCATTAGAGAAAAAACTATTTATTGGTGGTGATCTCAATAGGCATGTAGGAACTAGTCGTAATAGGTTTGATAGTGTACATGGAGAATTTGGTTTTGGAGAAAGAAATTAAACAGGTAACTCAATTTTAGATTTTGTTTTGTCTTATGATTTAATTTTAGCTAATACTTGATTTAAAAAGAGAGTTTCTCACTTAGTTACTTTTAAAAGTGGATCGAATGCAAACCAAATAGATTTCTTTTTAACTAGGAGGGTAGATATAGATAGTTGTATCGATTGTAAGGTAGTGCCAGGTGATAGTGTAGTTACCCAATATATACTCATAGTTTTAGATATTCAAATTAGACAGAAACTTAGAAAGATTAAGTGTAATTAGATCTTAAGATTAAGTGGTGGCGATTAGAAGGTAATCAAAAAGTTTTTCTAGATATAGTAGTACAAGAAGCAGATTGGAGCGACCATGATGATCCTAATATAACATGTAACAAAATGGCTAGCTGCATTAAAAAGATAGTTAAAAATATATTCGGTGAGTCTAGGAGCGGTGCTCCACCATGTAAGGATACATCATGG
Source organism: Dracaena cambodiana (assembly GCA_036321105.1). NCBI lineage: Eukaryota > Viridiplantae > Streptophyta > Magnoliopsida > Asparagales > Asparagaceae > Dracaena > Dracaena cambodiana. The sequence goes on along the minus strand of JAYEPQ010000020.1, from coordinate 12,298,912 downwards.
TGGAATGAAGAGGTAAAAAATACTATTAAGATCAAGCGAGATCTTTATAGAGATTTGAATAATAATAATAATAATAATGGAATAAGTTTTGAAAAGTATAAACTAGTAAAGAAGGAGGCTAAGAAAGCTGTTCGAGATGCAAAAACTAAATTATATAAACAATTATACGAGAAGTTGGATAATAAAAAGGCAGAAATGATATATATAGAATTGTTCGAATAAGAGAGAGAAAATTTAAAGATTTATGTACTGTAAAGTGTATTAAAAATGATGATCAGACAGTTCTAATTCGAGACGAAGAGACTAAAGAAAGATGGAAAAATTATTTTGATAAATTATATAATGGTAGTTTTACTCAAGATTTGGGAGATCTTACTATTTAATGTGAGGATATGAATCGTAGTTTTATGCGCAGAATTAAAAAGTCTGAAGTAAAAGAGGCTTTGAAGAGGATGTAATTAAGAAAAACTATTGGTCCATATGAGATTCCTATAGAGGTATGGAGATACTTATGAGAGATTGGTGTGAGGTGGCTAACAGATTTTTTAATAAGATTTGGCAAATTAAGAAATTGTCAAATGAATGGAGGAAGAGTACCCTAATACTTCTGTATTAGAATAAGGACGATATTCAGAATTGTTTTAACTATCGGGGAATAAAACTCACGTGTCACACTATGAAACTTTGGAAAATGGTCATTGAATATAAATTGCGACAAACTGTTAAAATATCGGAGAACCAGTTTGGATTTATGCTGGGATGATCGACGACAAAAGTTATTCATTTATTTCGTCAACTTATAGAGCGATTCCAAAAGAGAAATAGAGATTTGCATATGGTAATTATTGACTTAGAGAAAGCCTATGATAAGGTTCCATGTGAGATATTTTGGTCGACACTGATGAAGAAAAGAGTTCCCATCAAATATATCGATATAATTAAGGATATGTATGATGGAATTGTGGCCAATGTCAGAACATGTGGTGGTTTAACAAGTGATTTTTCTATCACAATTGAATTGCATAAGAATTTGCATTGAGCCTATTATTATTTGCTATAGTGATTGATGAACTTATTAAAACCATTCAGGATGAGATATCTTGGTGTATACTATTTGCTGATGATATTGTCTTAGTTGATGAGACAAGAGTAGGGGTAAATGTCAAATTAGAGTTATGGAGATATACATTAGAATCTAGAGGTTTTAGATTGAGTATATTTAAAACAGTGTATATGGAGTGTAAATTTAGTAAATGATGGACTATAAACTATAATGCTGTAAAACTGGATAGGTAAAAGATACAAATGAGTAGTTAGTTTAGATATTTGGTTTCTTTTATTTAGAATAATGGAGAGATTGATAATAATGTTAACCATATGATACAAATTGGCTGGTTGAAATGGAGGAGGGCAACAGGAGTTTTATGCGACCGTAGCATTCCGTTAAAATTGAAAGGAAAATTTTATAGGACTGCTATCAGGCCAGTTTTATTATATGGCACAGAATGTTGGGCTATGAAGAAACGTCATTCATAGAAGATAAGTGTAGCAGAGATGTGCATGCTCTGTTGGATGTGCGGTAATACTAGGAGAGATAAAGTGAGAAATGAAGATATTCGTGCTAAAATAGGTGTAGCTCCCATTGATGAGAATATGCGAGAAAATCGCTTATGATGGTTTGGTCATGTGCAACGTAGGCCTATAAGTGCACCAGTTCGAAGAGGGGAGTTTATCAATGTAGGATAAGTTAAAAGAACGAAAGGAAGACCAAAAAAAATATAGATGGAGGTGATACGCAAAGATATGGAGTCTAGAGGTTTAAGTAAGGAGATATTACTTGATAGAAATGAATGGAGAAGGAATATCAAAGTGATTGATTCGGCGTGATTCTTTTTTTGGTTCATATAGCCTACCCCAAATACTTAGGATAAAAGGCTTAGTTGTTGTATATACATATGTATATATATAAATATATGTATATATATATTCAGTGAAAACTGTTAATTTTGTATCTACTTGATGGAAGAATGAATCAAAAATTTTGTTCTAAAGAGTCGAGATCGTAATCCAAAATTAAATTTTTAAAAAATTATTAGAGCTTGTGGAAATGAACAACAGGTTAGGTAACTTCATAAAGAGGTAGCTCATTTCCATTATTCTCATATATATATATATATATATATATATATATATATATATATATATATATATATATATATATATATATATATATATATATATATATATATATATATAAGTATTAAAGTAATAGTTTTAGCCTACTCCTCATAATGCCTCAAATCCAAGTTATCTCTAGGTTATCAATACCAGATCTAGGCATTCACATGCACATCGTCAGATAACAACCAAAATATTATTGTATCGCAATAGTGGGAAGAATATATATATAATGAATATTATTGAGAGTTGGGTCTAAACATGATAAATGATATAAAGCATAAAAAATTACACTAATAATTATTTCTAATAACAATGAGAATAGATCAATGTATCATCGAATGTAGTTAAGATAAGAGTATTTATACTTGAAATGTTATGTAATTGGAAAAACTAATCGATATGATATTATTGTTTTGATTGTTTCTTGTAAAGACCCATAAAATAGTCGGATGGATTGTACGGTGCTAACTTGGACCTGCCATCAGGTAAATATGAATAATTAAGTATGATTTTGTAAATCACCACATACCATGGTGTGAGAAAGATCATTTATACAGCTTAACAAGTTTATAACCGAAATAGACTATAACTCCATCATTCTATTTCTCTTCCAATCCAATATTACTTGTGGTTTACTAAGATTCATTTCCGGTTCAAGTTTTGTTTATGTAGCTCGAGTACGTCTCATATCAAGTACAATATTTTGATTAATTTAATTAATTTATTAACAATATAGTTGTCATATTCAATTTATACATTATTGAATAGATCATGGTATAGCTAAATTAAGAATTTGCTGATTTTGAACATCATAAAGATAAATCGATCAAGTAAAAGCAAGGTATTGGAAAGTTTTCCATACAAGTATATTCTTAATTAAAAATCACTGATCCTTTCGATATTTGCTACTTAAATATTCTAAAACACCGACATAGGATAATAATAAAAGTAATACTCTTCATGATTATATTTTTTTTTATATAGTTTTAGCAAATGGTATCTATAAGTTGTGCATGATCTAGTTATACTATATGATTTAACAATTTAAATAACAAGTGCATAATACGAATAATAGAATTTTATAACATGAAGAATAATTAGAATTGATAAATATGAATTTATTCAAGATAAACAAGTTGATTTATACAAAATAAGTAATGTAATTGAAATAGCATAATTACATAAATTGGTATATTTAGTGTGTCCAAAGAAACCGGCCTCAATTTATTTTATGTTAATGATCAACTGATAATCACAACTATGAAATCTACATATATAATTATTATAAAAATGTTAATAATAGTTTAAAATAAATTTAGATGAATTTTAGAAATTTTTCTAGCATTTCTAAATCACTAAAAACATAATTTTAGGTTAAATAGGCTTAATGAGTTGAAGTCTATCTTATTAGGTCTATAAGATTGTGGATAATGATTTTAAGTTATAGATCATTGGGTAATGGGTGTAAACTATTCTAAAATCTGTAGCATCCTATTATTCATTGTAAACAGTTGAGTCGTATGGCATCACATAATAACACGACGAGCCTAACAATCTATACATTTATTGCACCATGGATAAATAGAATACAACGAATCAAAGAACAATTAAAAATTTTCAATTGAAAGAGTCGCACAAAATATCTCAATAACTTAACTTATAAAGTAGCTAATAAAGTTCCAAGAAAATAATTTATTGCAATTTCCAAATATTATCAAGTTCACTAATTTCGAGAATAACTTCTAAGCTAGCTAATCTTATAATGCTACTTATCCCTCACAATACTCTAAATCCTACTTCACAACCAGTGCACCAATCTCTATTTTAGGATCTAAGCATATATTTGAATTTGCTCATGTACAACTAAGATCGTCAGTAGAATGACCAGTAAATAAGAAAATAACAGTAACCCAATAACAATATATGATATATAGTAACCAGTGAAAAAATGTCAAATCAATAAATAATGAATACTTGCAATGAAAATCTCATAAACTAATGCTCATTATACCATGTTAATAAATAATGAATAAAGCATTAAAAAAAATAATACGTAATCCTTTTTATATTCATGTTTCCATTTAATTTGATTAAATTCATTAGTCACTTCTATTATGATATTTTAGAATCCCAATCAAGTATAAATATTTGTGTCTCTTATTGCATTCATATTTACTATGAAAATCAAATCAATTAATAGTCAGTCGAATCCTATCTAGCCTAAATTCAATGACAATGTTAACAGAGCATATCTTATCCAATATTAATAAGAATTCAATCAATAAACGAGAGATCAACAATTCAATTAAAAATAATACCGAATCTTACAAGCTTCTGATAACTTATGTATTCGATCAATTTCAATTATATCGATTCTATATTTTAATTTAGTTGTCAATGGTAATTGCATACGATTTTAATTTGAATACAATGTCAAGATCTTAGATCCATCTCATTAGTATTTACCAACGAAACAATTTAAGTTCAATTATTGAAATTACATGTCAACAGTTTGCTTGTTACGACCAAACACATAAATCAAAGATTGATTATTATATGATGATATTTAACTTGTTGATATAGTCACTTTTATTATTCTCATTAGTAACAATCATTTACTTGACAAATAAACCACTATACAAGGCAATGACTGGGGTCCATTGTCAAAGAGAAGTTCTCACCATTGAAAGTTCCATTTTCATTTCAGCCACTTTTGCAGTGATAGCAAGTAGCTTTCAAAATCACTGTTGAAGTTGTTGTTGACAGTGCTATAAAAAAACGATACAATAAGGGTCATTCTCACTCTCTTTTTTTTTTTTTTTTCAAAGACTCTTTTCGATAACAATAAATAAATAGGGTCATATACTTGCAATTAAAATTTATAGATGTCAATATAAATATATATATATAAACGCATTAACATAAAAAAAATCATGTTATTAGCACTAATTTATCCAAAACCTATTATATGGATAAAACCTATTATATATTAAATCTTTTTTGGATAAAAATTGCGTACAACATAAAACATAAGTGATAAATCACATGAATTTAAGTAAAAAAGATGTAGGAAATATACCATTCAACATATATACAAGAAATCAAGACTCGTTTAAGATTAAAAACCATATCTTTAATTATAAATCATATGAAAAACTTTATTTCACACATATTTTAGAAAACTCTTTGATAAGTATAGCTACAAGAAAAATACCTATGAGAATAAGAGGATAAAATCCAAATAACATAATTTAGCATATCCTTTGAGTGAGTTGGACTCACCTTTCTTGATTTAAAATAGATTTATGCATGTGGTTAAAAGATGTCAAAAGTATAATAAACGAAGGCTGAATTATTCTTTTCATCTTACTTTCTCTCCTCTCCTTCTCCTTTCTTTCGTTTTTCTCTCTATTTTTACTAGGTTAGAAATGGTTGGTTATGGCTAATCTCTCTCTTTTTAAAAGAGTCGGGTTTCCAATTAAACTACCTATTCTAATTAATGATAGAATCGTAAAGAATTGAAAATCAAATTTTATCATATCTTATTAATTATGTTAGGTGCAGTCTAATTTAATTACTCTAATTTACATAATTAATCATAGTAATTGATTAATTTAGTTGGTTTAGGCTCAGGATTTGATTCTAGTAGGTCAAAGGTTCGAGTAGTTCCTTCCATTATTTACTTGGATTAATTAATCTTTTTCTTTTTTATTCTAAATTTTTATTTAAAATTTCTTATTACCACATTTAAAATTTAATTTCAATAAATCAAGGCTCATAAGTGGAGTGGGTGTTACATCTTACCCCTTATAAAAAAAATTGTCCTCGAAATTTAACAAAACTTAGAATGATGACAATGAGGGTTATGCATTTAATTGAAGAGGAGTGGAAACCGCTCACTGATGTCCCACTTTCATTCCCATATTACTTATCTTCTCGACCATTGTTTTCAAGAGACCAGCACTAGTGGAACCACCTTTTTCTTCAATGTCTTCTCCATTGTTCATAATCACTATTGGTTGTTTTAGATAGGAAAGATCCGGTCAAATCTCTAGTATTGAATGATCCATGATATGAGTATCATCTCACATGTATCTCTTCCGTTATAATATATAAAAAATATTGTGAACTCCCTCCAATGATGGTGATAATGCCAAGTGATAAGATACCTTACCCACTCGCTCAAAAATCTTGAAGGGTCCACTTTTTTGCCTGGGCTGCTTTCAAATGTCTTAAATTAAATTAACCTTATCCACCATCTGTATACTTATCTCAGACCCAAGTAGCTTTCTCTCTCATCTCATTAAATTAGTGATAAGCTCCTCCTGTAAAGCGCTTCGAATGGTACCATCATGATGTCTACTTGGTAGCTACTGTTGTAAGCGAGAGGTGTGTGGAATCTTTCCACGGACTACCAAAATCAAGCATACACGATCTCTTTATATCCTCTAAGGTCTGAATAATTCTCTCTGACTGGCATCCATCTTTACATGATAAGCGGAGCTAAACTCTAACTTTGGTCCCAAACTATCTTAGGTTTCTTCCAAAAGTATTATTTGAATTAGGTATCTCGATCTGAAACAATGCTAACGGTACACCGTGCAATTTCACCACTTTATATATGTACTTCTCTGTCGTAACCTCTATAGACTATCCTATATGAAGTGGAGTGAAATATGCTACTTTGATGAGACAATCCACAATCAAATATATTGCATTGTTGCTTATAGGAATTCGTTGTAGCGCTGTAACGAGATCCATATTAACCTTCTCCCACTTCTATTTAGGTATAGATTATGGTTGAAGTAATCCATATTAACCTTCTCTGATACTTTAGCATTTACTTGCTGATATACTAAATACTTGGATACAAATATAACGATCTTTCGCTTCATATTATGTCACCAACAGTGCTGCTTCGAGTCTTCATACATCTTCATTCCATCAGATAAATAGAATAAGATAAATTATCAACCTTTGAACTGCACAACTTCTCCTTTCATCATATAAAACTGATTGGCGAATCATACGGATCCATCGGTATGAATCATGTGGATCCTCTATTCAGCCTTTATCTATCTCTTGGATTTGTACAACTTAGTATATATGTAACACACCAAAATTACCATGCTTATTAAATTATAAATTATCAAGATCAAAAATTTCTTTGTATACAACTCCTAAGTTAACTAAGTTTCTAAATGCACCTGATGAATATCATATATTATACTTTTCCTCTCATACTTTATCTATTTTTGTATATAAATAAATGCTACTTGGGTATTTTTAGTGTCTTTTTCAGGTAATTCAATTTGTAAAAGGAGATGGTATGAAATCAGAGTTGGAGTCGGAAATCAGAGTCCGAAAAGTTACTAAAGTGGGCAAGACTACGAGACTATGATGCTGCAGAGACCTAAAGTCAAATAAAGTAAGGAAAACTAAACGAAGAAGACAATATTTTCATGTGGAAAAAATTTCATGAATTTTTTCCAAACTTAGGCCGTTATTTAGCGGTTTTAGCACTATTTGGCTGCCCAATGTGGGCGCCCCTCTCCGGGTTTCTCCCGTGGCATTGTTGTAATTTAGTGATTTTGTGGTTCTGTTAGAATTAGGGTTTGATTTCTGAAGCCTATATATTGGCCTATCCTTGTATTCTAAAGGGAATCCTGGAAGTTTTGTACTCGTTTTAATTTAATAAAATTAGGGTTTTGCTAAAGGGGTGGCGGCCACAATACCGTGCTCCAGAGGTAAGTCATTGCTTTTAATTCTTTATTTGCTTTTTAGATAGATTTAATTGCTTTCTAGTATAGATTTATTCGCTTTCTAGATTAGATTTTATTTGCTTTCATGAATAAAAATTTGATTTTGTTTATTAAAAATATGAGTAGCTAATTAGTTTAGCTCTAAGATGTAGATGAAGTTAAGATCCACCATGTAATTGTTTTCTAATATTTTTCTTCTTAAATAAAATTAATAAAGATATGATTTTTCTATAAAAAGATTAAAATACAGAAACTCGAAGATTAAAAATTTAATAGGTTATACTTGAATTAGGTTTCTTGATAGCCTATGTTTAGTTAGGATTTGGGGTTGTTGATTTTATCTTTTTCATCGAACTATCTAAATATTTAGTTTGTCATTATGAAAAGTAGTATCTTTGATGAGTTATACTTGCACACAACTTGATAGCTCATACTTAGGGCACTTGAAGTAAAGATTAAACTAAAAAGATCAAATTTTTATGATAGAAGAAAATAATAGAAATAAGAACATGGTTGGAAACTAGTGGATTCCAGATCCTAGGTTATTTAGATTAATCTGACTTCAACTAAAATCTTTGGTTAGTCCGTTAGACTGAGGAAAAAATATGAATCGCAAAAGCATTTTACATCTCTGTGGGATGACTTGTACAGCGCTACAACGATACTGTGCGCTTGCAGTTTATCACATCAAGTTTTTGGCGCCGTTGCCGGGGATCAACGGTATTTTTCTTGCTTTTTCTGACGTTTTACTGGTTAACAGTGTGTGTTGAGTGTGCAGAGAACATAAAATTGCAGATACAGGAAGGTAAAAAGGATCGAAGAAGCCTCAGATCTACGTAGCAGAAATTAGAGAGTCAGAGTCTCTGGTTTGGCCGCTAGGTAGCGGCCAAAACCGCTATTTAGCGGCCATAAAGGTAACTTCGAGTCCCAAAGTTTCTCCAGTTCTGTATTTTGGTTCCATTGTTTTATAAAAAATACAAAAAAAAATTATTAGGAACAGTAGGAATCACATTTTTATTTGATCATATCTATTCCACCGTTTTATCTCTCCACCATACCCCACTTCCTACATTAGTTTAGGAATTTCACGCACACACGCACGGTCGCTGGTTCATGCCACATTGGACACGTGATCAATTTGGTTGACTTGTAAGATCAGATTTGTTCCTGGGAGCCAAGATGGACCAGCCGATCCCGATCCTTCAGGATCGATGTTACCCGTTGCGCACATCACTTCCATCATGCATTAAGCTTCCACACGCAGCGGGTAATCATTATGAGTTGAAACTGCAGTACATTAGTATACTTCCTAAATTCACTGGTTCTGATTCAGAAGATGCATATCTCTTTATCAGTGAATTTTATGAAGTATGCGTAATGATTAAACTGCAACATTTATCGGAGGACGCAATTAAGCTCCGCTTCATCCCCTTTGCACTTAAGGATAATGCTAAGAAGTGGTTGTACAGTATGCCTACTGATTCAATCACTACTTGGGATGAATTCGTTACATTGTTTCTCAAGAAGTATTATTCTACGCATAAGACGACAAAAATTCGAAATCAAATTAATCAATTCCGTCAAGTGTTGGGAGAACCCTTCTGGAAATACTTAGAACGGTTCAAGGATTTATTAGCTCAGTGCCCCCACCATGCGATAGAAAAGTGCCGGTTGTGTCAAATCATGTACGAAGGACTCGATTACACATCCAAAACTCTTTCGGAGTCCATGTGTCAGGGGGAGTTTATGAAAAAAAATGAGGATGAAGCATGGGATTTTCTTGAGGACTTATCGTGGAAAACTATGCAGTGGGAGAGTCCCACTGAGAAGCCCAGTATATCAACTTCTGCTCATAAAGGTGGGTTTCACAGCGTCGACAGCTCTATAGCTGCCGAAGCTAAGATTGCAGCCCTTATGAGAAGAATTGAGGCATTGGAGACTCCTAGTGCTCCACCGGTGAGTCAGGTAAATCAAAATCAAGTTCCCACATGCTTTAATTGCGGAACTCTGAATCATGTTATGGAGGAGTATCCATTATTAATAAATCCCATGGGTTCCATCCTTGAGCAGGCTAACGCCTTATATCAACAATCCATGAATAATCCTTACGCTCCTACATACAATCCTGGCTGGAGGAACCATCCAAATCTAACATGGGGTCAAGGGCAATATCAGGGGGCTCTTAACCGTAACATGCAACCTTCAGCCAATGGTCAGTTTCCAAGACCAAATGTGGGTGCTTATCAACACCCAAATGCTTCAAATTATGGGAACAACCAGAATAGACCACCTGCACAAAACCACTCATATCCACAACAGGGGTCTAATAACGATCAAGAAAAGCGACTTCAGTCACTTGAGAAGAACGTTGAAAAACTTCTCAAGTCTCATTCTAAGTTTGACTCGCATATGTCCAACTTTAATACACACATGGAAAATCTTATGAAAATGTCAGCTGATTTTATGCAAAATACAGGTTAGCAACTGCTCATGAACACTCAATCTATTAAGAATGTAGAGCAGCAGGTTGGACAATTAGCGAGTCAAATGAGTGAACGTGGCCAGGGTACCTTTCCAAGACAAACCATAACGAACCCCAATGCCAGTTCCTCAAACTCCAATCAGTCGCATGTCCACCAATGCAATGCCATTCACACGCTTAGATCTGGTAAGCAAGTGGACAATAATGTAGTCATGCCCCCTGATCCCACTCCTACTATCTCGCAGGCTACATTACCTCTTCCACCCCTTTCTCCACAACCATCTCCATCACCTCCATCATCGTCACGTACTCATTTGGAAGAACCTGTTCCTGAGTCGAAAGCACCATATCCAAATCGGCTTAGGAAACCTTCACAGCAAGTAGAAAAGATTCTTGAAACATTTCAGCAGGTGAAGGTTAATATTCCACTCCTTGACATTATACAACAGGTTCCTACTTATGCTAAGTTCCTCAAGGATTTGTATACTAAGAAACGAGCAAGAAACATTCCTGAGAAAGTTTTTCTTACTGCAAATATATCACATATCATCACTAACTCCTTGTCTATCAAGTACAAAGATCCAGATTCCCCTACAATCTCATGCACTATTGGAAACACTACATTTGATAGGGCGTTGCTTGATTTAGGGGCAAGTGTCAATTTACTTCCTTACATTGTTTATCAGCAACTAGGGTTAGAAAAACTTTAACCTACCAAGGTCACATTACAACTAGTTGATCGTTCAATTAAGAGACCACTTGGCATGTTGAAGATGTGCTCATTAAGGTTGGCGAGTTTATCTTTCCTGTAGACTTGATTGTCTTAGAAACTGAGCTAATCTCCAATCTACGGAATCAAATTTCTGTTATCTTGGGTAGACCATTCCTTGCAACATCAAATACATTAATTGATTGTAGGAGTGGCCTCATGAAGTTATCATTTGGGAATATGACTGTGGCATTGAACATATTTAATATGGATGAGCACGCGACGAGCTCCCTCATTGAGGTCAACATGGTTCATAATTTGCACTCTCATTCGACCTCTTGCACTGATGATGAACCCTCTTTTGAGCAATTGTTCAAAGATGAGCTCATATTATTAGATGAATTGGCACATACAGATTGTATATCTGATGATACTTACGCATGTGTGCCATTAATTTATGAGCAAACTTTTGAGGATTTGTTTGCAGAGGAGCTCGCATTATTTCGTGAGTTAGAAGAGCCATCACCACATCCACTTGATCATATTGCACTCTTCTCACCTCATGGTATTTCTACATATATGCTTGTTACTAACGATGATTGGCAGGTTTATAATAAAGAATTCTTTAATCCAATTATTAATGCTTGCATGTGGACAAAGAAAAAGCGAGGACGACATAAGAAACAGACAGATAATTTCGTGACTTGTAAGAGGTTGATGAGATGTAATAATGCACCCACTTCACGTTACTATGAAAGTGAAAAGCGATCGAGAGGTCGTAACCGCTTTACATGCGTTAATAGGGTGAGGATATTGAGATAGTAACTTTTTACGACTCTCATTATTTATATTTGTGTAATAGTTTTTATTTTACCACCCTTTGTTTGTGCATGAGGGCATACATAAGTTTAGGTGTGGGGGAGTGGATTAGGAGATTTTTATTTTTTTAGGATTTTTAAGATTTTTTTTTTATTTTTTAGGATTTTATTTTTTATTTTTTGGGTTTCTTTATTTTACACTTTGGGTAGTTTTTAGGGTATATTAGGGTAACTAACTAAAAAAAAAACTGAAAAAAAATTAATAAAAAAATAAATTTAACAAAAAATTTATGTATTTTTATCAATAGATCAAACTATTTACAAATAAAGGAACAAATTTAGATTTGAAATTGGATAGAAGAGTAGATTGGATGATACACCAGAATTTTATGAAAAACTATTAAAATCCGAAAAATAAATATCGCTAACAGTAGTTTTGAGGTAAATATACATCTATTTTTACTTCACAATAGTTTATTAGGTTAAGGACAAAAATAATAATGATTGAGTAAGTTTTCTCTCTCTAAACAAAAAAAAAGAGAAAAAAAATAGAAAAAAGGAAAAAAAAAAGTGAGAATAAAATAATGGGGTGAGCCTGGTATTAAGACAATAGCCTCGAGAGTGATAAAATAATGGGGTGCGCCTGGTATTAAGGCAATAGCCTTAGGAGTGAAAAAAAAGAGTATGATCCAAGTAATCGGGTACTTTGCGCCTAAGCAAGCATGAATATTCGCATGAAAGGTGAAATATTCTAAAAAAAAAGAAAAGAAAAGAAAAGAAAAAAAAAAGAAAAAAAAAGAAAAAAAAATTGTTATGAGAGAGGAGATGAATCATGAGTTAGAGTTGGAGTCCAAAACCAAAGTAGACTATCACACGTTTACGTAGATGTATAGAAGCCAATAGATTATCTGTTAGTGGGTATTGAAAAATAGGATTTAAATTTTTGATTAAAATGATAAGTGTATCTGATATGACGCTCGATTTGAAAATTGATAATCTAAATGCGTTCTTGAGTTTATATATTAGTGAGATTAATTGATGAAAATATCATAAAAAAAAGATTTTTCTTTCTTTTGTATAAAATTTTTATTTTTCTTGATTTTCGGTTATCCTTATTTTTCATTTCTTTTTTCCTTAATCTATTATCTTCTTGAATTTTGTGGGTATATTCACTGCAAACCCTCACGAGACAACACTCGTCCACTAGGGTAACCTAGGGGTTTAAAGGCTTATTGCACGTGCTAAGTGCAATCACGATTCCTGCGAAAGTGAGTTAGGATTTTTCATTTTTCTTTTTAGGTTTAGGTTTTGCTCGAGAACTAGTAAAAGATAGGTGTGGGGGTGTGATGAATATCATATATTGTATTTTTTTCTCTCATACTTTATCTATTTTTGTATATAAATAAATGCTACTCGGGTATTTTTAGTGTCTTTTTCAGGTAATTCGATTCGTAAAAGGAGATGACATGAAATCAGAGTTGGAGTCGGAAATCAGATTCCGAAAAGTTACTAAAGTTGGCAAGGCTACGAGACTACGATGCTGCAGAGACTTAAAGTAAAATACAGTTAGGAAAAATAAACGAAGAAGACAATATTTTCATGTGGAAAAAATTTCATGAATGTTTCCAAACTTAGGCCGCTATTTAGCAGCTTTAGCCACTATTTGGCGGCCCAATGTGGGCCCCCCTCTCCGGGTTTTCGCCCGTGGCATCATTGTAATTTAGTGGTTTTGTGGCTTTTTTAGAATTAGGGTTTGATTTCTGAAGCCTATATATTGGCCTATCCTTGTATTCTAAAGGGAATTCTGGAAGTTTTGTACTCGTTTTAATTTAATAAAATCAGGGTTTTGCTGAAGGGGTGGCGGCCACAATACCGTGCTCCAGAGGTAAGCCATTGCTTTTAATTCTTTATTTGCTTTCTAGATAGATTTAATTACTTTCTACTATAGATTTATTCGCTTTCTAGATTAGATTTTATTTGCTTTCATGAATAAAAATATGATTTTGTTTATTAAAAATATGAGTAGCTAATTAGTTTAGCTCTAGGATGTTGATGAAAGTAAGATCCACTATGTAATTGCTTTCTAATATTTTTTTTCTTAAATAAAATTAATAAAGATATGATTTTTCTATAAAAAAGATTAAAATACAAAAACTCGAAGATTAAGACTTTGATAGGTTATACTTGAATTAGCTTTCTTGATAGCCTATACTTAGTTAGGGTTTGGGGTTGTTGATTTTATCTTTTTCATCGAACTATCTAAAGATTTAGTTTGTCTTTATGGAAAGTAGTATCTTCGATGAGTTATACTTACACACAACTTGATAGCTCATACTTAGGGCACTTGAAGTAAATATTAAACTAAAAAGATCAAATTTTTATGATAGAAGAAAATAATAGAAATAAGAACATGGTTGGAAACTAGTGGATTCTAGATCCTAGGTTATTTAGATTAATCTGACTTCAACTAAAATCTTTGATTAGTCCATTAGACTGAGAAAAAAGTAAGAATCGCAAAAGCACCCTAGATCTCTGTGGGACGACCTGTACAGCGTTACAACGATACTGTGCGCTTGCAGTTTATCACATAAGCACCCTTTGGCATTTAGTGGTGATGAGTTGTCAGAGGAGAGTGAGAGGTGACACTCTAGTTGGACACTTGTCATACATGCAAGAAGCCTTGGGACTAGTCTAGATGACAAGGTTACCAAAATGCCCTTAGGCATATATAACCTCATTCTCTATAGAGAAATATTGTCAAAGAACAAAACAAAATCGCCTTCCTCTCTCTAACCTTAGTTCTTTTGGTTTGCTTAAAAGAAAGAATGAAAGGGAGAAAAGAGAAAGCCAAAGAGAAAATAGATTCGCTGAAACAAAGAAGGTTAAGGGAATAGAGGCAAGTAACACCTTATTCTTGTTATCTCTTCGAGTCGTATTTGAATACAAGTAACATGTATGCTCTTTTTTGGAAATTATTTGATTGTGAGAACACAATTCTTTTATAGATTTGGTGCAACTAGCACCTTATTCTTATTTTCTCTTAGAACTGTATTTGAGTACACGTAACATGCATATTCTTTCTTGGGATTTATTTTATTTGTATTTTGAAAATATGATTCTTTTAAGGACTTTGTGCAAATAATACTTTATTTCTTTGATTCTTTTTGAAATTGTTATTTGATTTGTAGCATGAGTACATGATTCCTTTTTATGGATATGCATGATTCTTATTGGGATTTATTAGATCATTTTGAATATGCACACTTAGTCAGATTCGCAGACTGCACACTTAGTAGATTCGCAGACTGCACACTTAGTCAGATTTGCAGACTGCATACTTAAAGATTCGCGGATTTACATAGTTAGACAGATTCACGGATTTACATACTTAGCCAGATTCGCGGATTTACATACTTCGCTAGATTCACGAATTTACATAGCCTGATTCGCGGATTTACAGACTTGGCCAGATTCGCGGATTTACATACTTAGCCTAATTCGTGAATTTACATACTTAGCCTGATTCGCGGATTTACAGACTTGGCCAGATTCGTGTATTTACATACTTAGCCTGATTCGCGGATTTACATACTTAGCCTGATTTGCGGATTTACAGACTTAGCTAGATTCGCGGATTTACAGACTTGCCAAATTCACGAATTTGCAGATTTGGAGTTTTCTAGAGATTATTTATTCCATAATAACATAATGATAAGTTTAATTTACTTATTCATTTTATGATAACATGACATGTGAATATCAACATGATACATGAAGGCAAGATTATTCATGAGAATAAATTCTAGTATTTTTATTACATGACATGAAGTATTCTTATAATACATGAAGGCAAGATTATTCATGAGAATAAGTTCTAGTTTCTTTATTACATGACATGAAGTATTCTTTTGATACATGAAGGCAAGATTATTCATGAGAACAAGTTCAGTTTCTTTATTATATAACATGAAGTATTCTTATGATACATGTGTACATGCTCCCAAATCTTGATTCATGAACTCTTGATTCTTATGAAAATGATATGTACACAGTTTGACATGAAAGGCCACGTGTTCTCATATGTAAGGGTCATTGTCTGGAACGATCTCCCCTTCTCTACTTTCATGATCTGGACTTAAGAAAATCCAGGGGATTAAACCCAGCAAGTAATACAAGAACAAGAAACATGTGTACTATCATAGAACAAAAATAAATAAAAGAATATACCAATAAATTGCGTTGGTACGAAACATATCATGAGAATACTGAAAATTCTTTCTTATCTTTGATATCCATCAAATCTAGTATCGTGCCTATTCTATTATTTCTAATTCATTTGGAATATCTATCTTGAAACTCCATCTAATTAATTTTCGTTGCTCCGTCACCGAACAATGACGACACAATTTTCTGCTAGTGCGAGCCCAAATCTAATGGATGAAATGTCTGAGTTTAGGAATATGGTACAAAGGGTAGAACAAACGCAACAAACCACGATAATGATATTAGAAAGGATTTTATAGTACCAAAAACAAGAGAGAATAAAAATGGTGAACCTTTTAAGGGCGGCAAATAAGAGGTCTGTGGCATTTAAAGGGTCATATAGGTAAGGAGCAAACCCATCGGCCAGGAAATTTGATGGCACACCAGCAACGAAGTAGGTGATGCCGAATCGAGGTCTAGTAATCTGTAATCATTGTCATAAACCAGGACATATCCAGAAAATGTGTAGAAGAGCTCAAGGATTGTGTCTGGTGTGCGGGTCTACTAGTCATCAGTTGAGAGATTGCCCAAAAACTCAACAGTCGGTAAAAGCTAAGGTCCCATTTTAGCCAAAGGACAGATCAACAAATATATTAACCCAGAAGGTTTCAGGACCAGGTCAGAAAGGGCCTTTGGAAACCCAACAACAAACTCATGCCAACGCCCAAGGAGGAACAGAAAGGAGGAAAGGGAAAGTTAAGCTGATGAATGTCGAGAAAGTTCAAACCACTAGAGAAGTCATGGCAGGTATAATTTTAGTTGGCAATGTACCGACCACTGTTTTATTTGATTCCGAAGCATCACACAGTTTCATCACTAGCATATTTATTTCCCACAATTTTA
This sequence comes from Dracaena cambodiana, assembly GCA_036321105.1. Classification (NCBI taxonomy): domain Eukaryota; kingdom Viridiplantae; phylum Streptophyta; class Magnoliopsida; order Asparagales; family Asparagaceae; genus Dracaena; species Dracaena cambodiana. The sequence continues at coordinate 12,281,854 of JAYEPQ010000020.1, read as the reverse complement.
TCGATTTTACTATCTTACCTGCGAGGTGGGACATTAAGACCGGAAATGGTAGTATCATAACCAATAAAGAGTATAGATTGTGTTCCTTGGTGATTAATGAATTTTGTGCCAACTCATTACTTATTAATCGAGGATAATATGATGTTATCATAGGCATGGATTTGTTGAGCACCTTCCATGCAGTAATAGGTTGTAGAAGAATGAATGATCTCAGTAGTGTCAGAATTCTTAAATATATTTCTTGATGAGATATCTGGATTACAACTAGTAAGAACTGTAGAATTTACTATTGACATTAGCCCTGGAGCTTAATTAGTTTGTAAACCCTTTATCAAATGGAAATCATGGAATTAGAAGAGGTTAAGAGGCAAGTGGACGAGTTGTTGAAATTGGGTTTTGTAAGATCTGGTGTTTCGCTTTGGGGAGCTCCAGTATTATTAATAGATAAGAAGAATGGGAGTCAAAGAATGTGTATAAACTATTGAGATTTGAATGCAGTAATAATTAAGAATAAATATCCCTTGCCAAGGATAACTGATATATTTGATCAACTTGAAGGAATAAAGGTATTTCCAAGGATAGATCTTCGTTCATAATTCCATCAAATAAGGTCCTAACAAAAGATATTCTAAAAATTGCATTTATAACTTGACATGGTCATTATGAGTACTTAGTGATGCCGTTTAGGGTAACTAATGCTCCAGCAATATTTATAAATTTGATGAACTATGTTTTTGCTCGGTATTTAGACAAATTTGTGATGTTGTTTATTGACGATATATTAATCTACTCCATGAATAGAGAAGAGCATGAGCATTGTTTTACAAACTCTAAGGGAACAAAAGATATATGAAAAACTCAGCACATGTGAATTTTGGTTGAATAAAATTGTTTTCTTGGGCCATATAATATCTGGAGATAGTATAATCAACTGATCTTAAAAAGATAGAAGTTGTGATGGATTAGTCTTTGTCAAAAAATCAGTATTAGAAATTCAAAAATTTCAAGAGATAACTTGGTATTACATAAGGTTTGTACAAAATTTTACAAAAAACATATCTCCTTTGACTAAACTAACTAGGAAAGAAGTAGAATATGTCAAAATAAAGGAATGCAACAAGACATTTGAATAATTAAGATAGAGGCTGACAACAGTGTCAGTGCTAGTAATTTCGGACAATACTGGAGGCATGAAGGTTTGTAGTTATTTATCAAATTAGTGATTATGATATATGTTAGTACAGAGTGAAAAAATAATTAAATTTGGATCTTGCACTTTAGTTTCCAGAGAAAGGTAAAATAAAAAAAAATGATTCCATACTTGTATTTCTTTTAGAAGATTGGGGAGACTAAATATAAGAGACATGACTTTGAGTATGCAGTTCTAAAGGGAAGAAGAATGATTAAGAATAATTGGTGTTGGTAGACTTGGCAGAGTAAATATACTTGATGAGATTAAATAGGCAAGTGAACTAGAAGATATGGAACAATTCACGGAAAGGTAAATGCAAGGATACAAAGAGATCTTAGAAGACTGAGAATTAGTCGATTAAAAGTAGATGATAAATTATAATTAAAGAAGATAAATATTATTAAGTCAGAACATGGCCATATATCTTGTTTCTCAAATTAAAACTTATCTTTCCAAACGATTGTCTTATTCTATTACTTTTGTTGATCAATCCTATTTGACATTTTGTATCTTCCATCTGCACTCCAATGTAGTTCATGTTTTCAATATTTTGTATATCACAAGTCTTATTGAGACGGCGGGGCAATTGTAGAGATTTATTCTCTAGCACCAGCAATTGCAGTCACTTGATAGGATAATATTGTGTAATTGAAATTTTGTAACTAACCATGAACTCATTTCCAATCTTGTATTTTTACCATTCACTACTCCATTATATCGACATTATAATAATTGAGGTTCATTTTCTCTTCTAGTGCCTGTCACGACTAGGTAATAAGATCACATAAGTTGACTCTATAAGATCTTTACCACTTGTATCTTTTCCATTGCTTAATCAGGATGGCGTGGCACTCTGAATTAGTAGCAGATATTCCTGATTAAATTTTATCCTGCTTTTGCATTTCTTCATCCAAAAAAAAATTGAAAATAAATTGGAAATCTTGTCTACCCAATATCATTTCTATCAAAGACGAAAATTATTCATCATGTATTTTGTGTATCATAGATAAGGAGATGCTTAGGTGAAAGTCCAAAATAGTGACTCTATCAAAAGTAGACGAATTCTAATATGGAATGCACGATCACTAAGGGACTCTACTCGAGAACTTGAGGACGATATCAGGACTATTTTCATGATCAGGCACATTACTTGAATATATATTTTTTACATGACAATAAGTACTTGTGTACACTGACATAGTTTTGAATTGGAATTTCGAGGACGAAATTCTTTTGTTAGGTGGGTAGGATGTAACACCCCAAAATTACCATACTTATTAAATTATAAATTATCAAGATTAAAAATTTCTTTGTATACAACTCCTAAGTTAACTAAGTTTCTAAGTGCACCCCTTTGGCATTTAGTGGTGATGAGTTGTCAGAGGAGAGTGAGAGGTGGCACTCTAATTGGACACTTGTCATACATGCAAAAAGCCTTGGGACTAGGCTAGATGACAAGGTTACCAAAATGCCCTTAGGCATTTATAACCTCATTCTCTCTAGAGAAATATTGTCAAAGAACAAAACAAAATCACATTCCTCTCTCTAACCTTAGTTCTTTTGGTTTGCTTAAAAGAAAGAAAGAAAGGGAGAAAATAGAAAGCCAAAGAGAAAATAGATTCACTGAAACAAAGGAGATTAAGGGAATAGAGGCAAGTAACACTTTATTCTTGTTCTCACTTTGAGTCGTATTTGAATACAAGTAACATGTATGCTCTTTTTTGGAAATTATTTGATTGCGAGAACATAATTCTTTTATGGATTTGGTGCAAGTAGCATCTTATTCTTATTTTCTCTTAGAACCGTATTTGAGTACAAGTAACATGCATATTCTTTCTTGGGATTTATTTTATTTGTATTTTGAAAATATGATTCTTTTAAGGACTTTGTGAAAATAACACTTTATTTCTTTGATTCTTTCTTGAAATTGTTATTTGATTTGTAGCATGAGTACATGATTCCTTTTTATGGATATGCATGATTCTTTTTGGGATTTATTAGATCATTTTGGATATGCACACTTAGTCAGATTCGCAGACTGCACACTTAGCAGATTCGCATACTGCACACTTAGTCAGATTCGCAGACTGCATACTTAACAGATTCGCGAATTTACATAGTTAGCAAGATTCGCGGATTTACATACTTAGCCAAATTCGCAGATTTACATACTTAGCCAGATTTGCGGATTTACATACTTAGCCTAATTCGCAGATTTACAGACTTGGCCAGATTCGCGGGTTTACATACTTAGCCAGATTCGCGGATTTACATACTTAACTTGATTTGCGAATTTACAGACTTGGCCAGATTTGCAGATTTATATACTTAGCCTGATTCGTGGATTTACATACTTAGCCTGATTTGCGGATTTACAGACTTAGCCAGATTCGCGGATTTACAGAGTTACCAAATTTGCGGATTTGCAGATTTGGAGTTTTCTAGAGATTATTTATTCCATAATAACATAATGATAAGTTTAATTTGCTTATTCATTTTATGATATTCATTTTATGATAACATGACATGTGAATATCAACATGATACATGAAGGCAAGATTATTCATGAGAATAAATTCTAGTATTTTTATTACATGACATGAAGTATTCTTATATTACATGAAGGCAAGATTATTCATGAGAACAAGTTCTAGTATCTTTATTACATGACATGAAGTATTCTTATGATACATGAAGGTAAGATTATTCATGAGAACAAGTTCTAGTATCTTTATTACATGACATGAAGTATTCTTATGATACATGTGTACATGATCCCAAATCTTGATTCCTAAACTCTTGATTCTTGTGAAAATGATATGTACACAATTTGACATGAAAGGCCATGTGTTTCCTTTAATTCACGTACATCATATGTATTACTAACAAGGGAAAAACTACATGATGGATAGATAAGTATCGTATTATACAAGGATCTTGTTGGCCAACTTCTTGATTAGGTGCTGAGAGCCTTTTAATAGCGACACTGGGTGGTACTGAGCCACCGTCTAATATATGAGTCACCATATGGGTGATGCCCGTTACTTGTTTCATTTAACGGGGTCTGAGTTGTAATCACCTAGCGGTGTGTCATAGTTCAGTGCCATGAGTTTGAGGCCAGGTCCCATGTACGCACGGATACTTGTATAATATAGGAAACTGCGCGCTATCTTATCCATCATTGAGTTCCAATTTCAACACTAACATGATATAGGCTTGCTAAATTTTACATGAATCTTGTGGATGACTAACATAGTTCTTGATACATGCAACATGATTGACACTTATCTCCTTACCTACATCTTGTCACCTTTTCATGATTTGTGTCTACTATTTGCATGAATAGTCTTACTTAATTCATTTTCAGTATTCTCATGATATGTTTCGTACCAACGCAATTTATTGTTATATTCTTTTATTTATTTTTGTTCAATGATAGTACACATGTTTCTTGTTCTTGCGTTACTTTCTAGGTTTAATCCCCTGGGTTTTCTTAAGCCCAGATCATGAAAGTAGAGAAGGGGAGATCGTTCCAGACAACGACCCTTACTTCACCAACCAGATCGAGTAGAAGATATTAGTACAGTACTACTTGGTACTTTGCACTCTTGTTTCTATTTCCTTTTACTGGGCACTGCTTTAACTCTCCTGTATTTTGACTCTTTTGTGTAAATATTTAGAGCAGTGTGCCGTTTTATGTAATCAACTCTCTGTATGAATGAAATTCTTTTAGTTTTAGACATGTTTATTCATCTTGATATGGCAGTAGTTACGGTTATTCCAAGATCCTGTGACTACTGGGTTATTTATAGTATTTAAGCAGCATCCTCCGTTTTGAAATCCTTTTATTAATTGGGGGCGTTACAATATACTTTTGAGCTTCCTTTATCCTCTCAACCAACGGGGATTGAGGTTACAAAGCCATCATTCGTGGCTCCAAAGCAGGTAAAACAATCTCTACATCTAGCATCTGATCTCCTCAAGCACTTTCTTTAGCTGAATCAGAAACATGGTCATAGGCTTCCATTCAAAGTATCAGGAACAACATTGAAGTTGCCAGGATGATATTGCACATCAATATCATAATCTGCCATCAACTCATACCATCTTCTCCGTCTCATGCTAAATTTTTTCTGTGAGAAGACATACTTTAACCTCTTATTATCCATGTAAATCTCCACTCTCATGCAACAAGTACTGTCTCCAAATTTTCAAGGCAAAAATCACTACCACAGGCTCCAAATCATGGTGTCTGTTGAGGTCGTAACTATCATAATGTATAAACAATCATCTGACCATGCTGCATCAAAACATAATCCATCATTTGTAAGATGCACTACTGTATATAACGATTCCACTAGATCTATCTGGTATAACAAATACTGGTATTGAAATAAGCCTACACTTCAACTCTTCTAAAACTACGTCATAATTTTCTGTCCATTCATACTTCTGTTCTTTCTTCATTAGCCTAGTCAAAGGTCTTACAATCTAAGAAAGTTTTGCACGAATCTTTGGTAATACCCTACTAATCTATGGAAACTTATCATTTCAATCACTAATTTCGAAACAGGCCAATTCCTCACTGTAGCAATCTTGCTAGGATTTATAGAAATTTCATCCTCTGAGATAATGTGTCCAATGAAGGAAATACTCTCCAACCAAAACTCACATTTGCTATACTTCCCATAAAGTTTCTTCTTTTCCAAGGTCTCCAAAACTATTCTCAAGTGCTTAATATGATCTTCTTCATTCTTAGAGTACACCGAGATGTTATCAATGAAAGTTACCACATACTTGTCCTTGAATGTGGTGAGAACTCTATTAATCAAGTTCATGAAGATAGCTGGTACATTAGTCCTCCAAATGACATCACGAAGAATTCATAGTGTCCATACTGACTCTCAAAGCCATCTTGGATATGTTAGATTCCTTCACTTTTACTTGATGATATCCCGGTTTAAGATTCAACTTCAAGAATATGTATTTCAGCCAAGTTGATCAAATAGGTCATCAATTCTTGGCATGAATACGAATTCTTGGTTGTGACTTGATTTAATCTTATATAATAAGTACACAATATTTTGCCTCCATCCTTCTTTCTTGTCAAAAGCACAGGTACTCTCCAAGGTGAAGTACTCGGCCTAGTGAAAACCCGAGCTTCCACTCATCCAACTAGTTTTTCATTTCTTCTAGCTTTGTTAGACCATCCAATATGTGTCTTAGAAATAGGTGCATTGCCTGGAATGATGTCAATGAAAAACTTCACGGCTATGCCTAATGGTAATCCTGAGAAATTTTTGAAGACATCTATGAACGCTAACACTACTGAATTTCCGTTGGAAACACATCCAAATGAGCTAGTACCTCTTTCATAGAATAAATTATTGCCTCCAACAAACTCAAACACCCAGTGGCTTCGCATCCTAAAGATGATGCTCCTCATCACTACACAAAAGGTGTTAAGTCAATCCATCTCTAATATCATTTCAAATCTATGAGTGTCGGTAACTAGGAGATTGATATAAAATTCTATCTTACAAACCACTAGCGGACAAGTTCTACACATCTTAGTAGAAATACTACTCCCATTTCCCATGCTTATATTCCAATTAATGTTTAGGTTCTTGTACAGTATGTTATGTTATGCTACAAATATAGATAAAATACAACAAGTGACGCTCCATAATCTAATAAGACTAATGTATAATACATGATAGACTAGAATCATATCTGTCACTAAGTCATCTGGGCCCTCCATATACTCTGTTTCAGATTAAAGGCTTATCCAACTTTCTGACCTGTCACTTTGTGCTCTGTGCTTGCCCAAAAAACTTTTCTCTGAGGAGCTAGTGGTTGCTTGCCCTAATTCAATTCTGGTTGCTCTGCTGCTATTGCTGATGCAGTATTGTTCCCACTGGTTTTGCTCGAGGGAAATCCCTTGCTATATGCTCACTAAATCATATTTTCGTCGTTTACAACGTCAAAGTTGAAATTTACCATTGAGAATCAAAAACACAACAAAATTTGGGATTTTTTAATTGCGACACTCAAGATTTTTTATACAATCAAAATAAGGTTACAGTTTTTGGTTTCTTTGATTATGAGGAGTGTGACGATGGAAGCATGATCAGAACGACCCTTCTTTACTTTCATTGATAATCCAACAAGAAACTTAAAGCACTCGAATTCATCTTACTTTTCTTCGTGAGTTTTTTGATCCCTTTGTTTCGATGCTTGGCGTCATTTTTATAGTTGGAGGGTGCGCCAACCATTTCCTCAATTTGTGGAGATCGTGGTAGTTACTTGCCCACGATCGGATGTGCTCGAATTTCCATTGGTAAGATGAATCGATAAGACTAGTTGGTTGCTTTTGGCGAGATTAACTTTCCTTCTCGACAGAGCTAGCTTGGCTTGGCACATTTAATTTTCTTTTAGCTTTTGGCAAAGCTTGGTTTGGTGGAGTTAATTTAGTCTTAGCTTTCGGCGAAACTAATTAACTTGGCTAGGTGGATTTGGTCCTCTTCTCGCTTTCGGCAATGCAAATCCTATTTTGGTGGGACCAACCTACTTCTTGTGGGGCTAATATGCTGGTGAGGCTAATTCTATTTTGGTAGAGTCGACCTGCTTCTAGCGGAGCTATTCTTTCGATGGGGCCAATCAGCTCCTAGCGGGGCTAATTTGCTGGCGAAACTAATTTTGTTTTGGTGATAGCCAACCTACTTCTGGCGGGGCTATCCTTTCGGTAGGGGCAATCAGCTATTTTGTTATCTCCTGCTCTATAGATTTTAATAAATTTCACTGAATACAATTTTGATAGCTTACAAAAGTTTTCGAGATAAACTATATTTGAATCTCGAAATACTTTGAATTTCCTTTCCTTGCTTATAAGCATCAGATATTCTGCATGTCATATTTGATTTGACAGCATGCTTTCGGCAGAATTGGCATATGATCTTGCCCTAGTTTGGCTACTTGGTATGCTTCCAGTGAGGCTAACATGTGGAGTTGGTCTGGCAGAACTAAGCATCTTATCACAACACTTTGACTACCACACGGGTAATGATTTCCTCTTTAAATGCTTTGGATAAGGATGAAAACTGTTTCAGATAAAGGCAAAAAACCTCTTCACCTATCCTTTCATTCTTCTTTGTTTTAAATACCTTGGTTTTTTTGTTCTTTCTCCAAATATTTCCCGCTTTAGAAATTTTTCTTTCTCTTTTTCCCAGCGATTTTCAAATTTATAGCACCCAAACGAGCAACGTAATCGTCATATGCGCAGGTGGCAGGGGCGAGTGGCTCTTCTTTGGCAATGGCTCATCCACCTAAGACTGATATGTTTTCTCCTCACCGACATCAATGAGTGTTTCAATTTATTTTCTTATCTATTATAATGCAGTTCATTATCGAAGGGGTTTCTCTTGATGATGATGATAAGTCTTCTAACTACCTTATATTTGTAATTATGGGGTTACCTTGTGACAGGGAACCATTGAACTAAACCATTGATCAAGCGATAGTATCAAGATTCTGTCTGCTTGGGTAGAAAATCATTTTGAACTCCGCCTGGCGGGAGTAATTTGAACTCTCGTTCGGTGGAGTTAATTTCTCGCTCTTTGCAGTAACGTATTTTCTTTCTTTGTTCAGTGATGACGGCGATTTTTGTTGTAATGACCCACCTGTTTTACTGCTTCTTTATAGTATTTTACACTAGTTTTCCGGTTGCCGCTCACCACCTGGATGGATCCACCGTAGGCATTAGGGGTTATATAGACTTTTATTGTCCATATCCTGCTTCTTTATATTGTTATGATAACGAAGAGAGGACTCTTTTAATTCGCAATGATAGTTATCAAACTGTCTGGGAGTTAGTCACTAATGCCTCATTCTCGGTTAGGGATAGAAATGGACTCCCTACCACATTTCATATTTGGGGACGAGACACGAAGGATTCTTTACTTCTTCCTCTCTGCCCTTGGGTTTATTGATTGGAAGGGACTTATTTTATGCTTCCAGACATAGAAAGACACTATTCTTTGAATTATCTTCGACCATGTATTGAGGAGCGACAAATGGAATAGCATCTTACCCCATCCAAGATTCCCTCATAGTTGTTAAGTTCGTTAAATCTGGATTTATCCAAGATAGTCCTCCACTCATGTGATCGGTCTTCTTCTAGGCATAATATTTCGAGATATTCCGGTAGGTGAAAGCTTCAACATGGCTAGGACTTTCCAAAATAAATTTGTAAGAAACAAGGGTGAGTACCCAGCTGAAATTTTAGTGCTCCGGGTTGCATTCATGTAGGAGTCAAAGATTGGTGGGCTTTATTAATGGGGTTTGTATTGACCAAGTTCGAGAAGGAACTGTCAAACATTGGGCTCTTCAAGGTGGTAAGGGCCACTCAATATGGCATTGATACCAATCCAGCACTACTGTTTGCAATTTTAGAATTATATAATCCAACAACTGACACTTTCTTTATCCCAGATGGTAAAATGGGGTTTACTCTCCATGAGATGTGGCAGATTTCAGGGCTTCCCATTAGAGATGTTTCATATGAGGAGTATTTTTCTGGAACTGAAGAACTTGAGATCTTAGCCTCTTAGGATAGCGCTTTGTACCATACTTTATGGGATTTGACTTGCCACTTTCGCATCTGCTCGGACTTGACTGACACGAAGGGGAGTCTGATATGGCACAAGAAGTGGGCTGATTATTTCTTTACCAACTTGGATGGGAAGGGAGCTATTAGTTTTCAATAACCTGCTAGTATAGATGATATCACTTCAAGGATATCTTAGTTTAAGGTCAGCAATCACATTTTGAGGGAGCCTTAAGATTACCTTTCTGCTGGGACAGTACTCTTGAGCTATCATAGTTGGACAGCTTGTGAGTTATCTCCTACTATGGCGCTTGCAGCTTACCTCGTCTTTTGGCTCAAGAAGTGTGTTGTCCCTTTGTTGCCAGGGGAGTTTGTTTCAATGAGGAATTTATACCCTGCAGTTTAATTTGTGTATAGGTGTCCACTGGGTCTTCTGCCAGCCATGGTTTGCCGCATGTAGTAGGGTTTGAGGCCACTAATTTCGGTGAAATTTTGGATTCCTCTTCATTGTCACATAATGCAATAATTTTCAAAGATTACAGTAATCTCAAAATCACAATTAAAAGAAGATTACAATCAAAATAGAAAATAAGAAGAGAGATTTATAGATTTATCTTTCTTTTTATAAAAGTAGTGGGCTCTTCACGTGGCTATGAGGTTTTCTTCGGCCCTCGTTGACTATCTGATAGAGATGGGAGCAGCATGGCAATGACCAGTTTACTAGTTTTCTTGAGCAGTATGGTGGGAGCCAGTTTGCTTATTTTAATGAACGCGCCTGGGCACGATTTGGCTGGATAACCGTTACGCACTCGAGAGCACATTAAATGGTTGACCTTGGGTCTTCCCAAAAGTCATTTCCATAATATCTCATGACGTCTATTTATAGGCAAAAGTTGGGTGGGTCACTTGCCTTGTAGATAAGAATGGAAATATACCATAATCTTCATCAAATATTTGATTTAATCTAATCTGATTTGGTTCAATAAATCTGGTCTTGATTTGACCAAGTGAGGATTTAGCAGAATTTCAGAGATCTCCAGTTTGATTAGATCAGGTTTAATTTGGATTTGATTAGATCTAAAATTTCTATCCACTTTGATTCCATTAGGATTCTTTGATACGGCAGATGTGGGCCCCCACTCATCAATTTTTTCCTGTCAACAAGACCCCATCTAAAGTTTTTGAAATCTCATCATCTGTTTGTAACAAGTTTCGAAATACTTTGGATTTCTTTATTGTGATTTTGTCATGAGCTTGAACCATTCATCGATCGATGAGCTATTCAAAGATTGTAGTATAACAGCAATTGAATTATTGATGACTACCAGAGGTGATTATTAACATAGTAGTCTTGAGTGAGTCTATTGATGTAGTATTTTGAGGACATCCTTTGGTTGATCTTCTTGATGGATCTTCTTAAGATTATCTGGTTTTATTACTCGAAGCTATTAGCTTCATGCTTCTATTGTGCTATGAAGATTAAAACCATCGGCAGGTTCCAATCCAATAGGTGGTAATTATGAGAAATAAGGCTCTAGAAGATTCTCGCACTCAAACTGCCCAGTGAATGACCGTCAACATGGTAAAGCCGAATCATTGTGATTGTTACTGAAGAAGTTCGCCAATGGGATTTGACGGTGATACAGGAGATACTGAAGGCTTTCTGAAGTGCTAAAAACTTTGTATCTTTTTCTTTATTTTGGTCTTTTTAGCTCTCTTTCTGTTTTGCAATGGATGATGAATTTTGCACCTTATTGCTTCTTTTATCCTGCAATCATGAATAAAGAAATATTTTAGTTGTCTTGAATTTAATGCATCACTCTGAGATTTTGTGTTACGTTTGATTGTGGTGATGGAATTGGCAAGAGCTTATTATGATGTGATGATTTTGAAGATGGTGTTGTGATTGGAGCGAATGGGCGATATTTAAGCGAATATGGGAAGAATGGATGATTGATGGATAAATTAATGAAGATAGAACTTGTTAAGGGTGTGGAGATACCTTAGCAAGTTGAGTATTTTAATTGTGATAGATATAATAATCAGGTCGTAGGTAGAGGTGCATTGTCACACCTGCCGAGGATATCAGATCAAGATTATGAGTTGGCTTGCCTGGATGACAGACAGAGTTAGTTTAGCAGAGGCGCGTTGTTGCACAAGCCGAGATGGTCAAGTTGGATTATGGGGGTGACTCGTCCGGATGACAAACAGAGCCGGGATGATCAGGTTAGGATCGAAGGACCATAGACATTGGTATGGCTAACATGCCTACAGGATGACTTTCCTGGATGACAAATAGAATCATTAATCGGGTCATGATCATGGAGTCATAAACAGAGGTATGACTAACATGCCTATAAGATGATTCGCCTAGATGACAAATAGAATCATTGATCGGGTCAGGATCATAGAGTCATAGATAGAGGTATAGCTGACGTGCTTATGAAGGGATCACCGTGTTAGGATCATAATACCGTAGACAGATATATGACTGACATACCTACGGGGTGATGATTGATGTTTGCGATATTTCGATAACAATATTTGTTGGGACCAAACTTGGTGAAAGGATTTTCTTTTGGATTAATGAATGAGTTTTCTTTTGGGATTGGTGGAAGAATTAAGGAACATGGTACTTGCTAAGGGCATGGAAATACCATAGCAAGTTGAATATTTTGATTATGTTGTAAGTATGATGAGGACTAGTTTGCAAAGTGATTCCCTAGGCAGAGGTGTACTATTAAACATACCTATGGGGTTTTGACAGAGGTGTATTGTTAAACTTGCCAAGATGATTGGGTTAGGGTCGAAGAACTATGGGCAGAGGTGTACTGCTAAACATTTTCATAGGATTTCGGCAGAGGTGTACTGTTAAACATACCGAAATGACCAGATTAGGGGAACCATGGGCAACGGTATACTGTTTAACATACCCATGGAGTTTTGGCATAGTTGTACTGTTAAATTTGCTAAGATGGCTGAGTTAGGATTGAAGAACCATGAATAGAGGTGTACTGTTAAACGTACTCATGGGGTTTTGGCAAAGGTATACTGTTAAATATACCGATATGACTGGATTAGGAGCGAAGAACTATGAGCAGAGTTGTACTGTTAAACATACGCATGGGATTTTGGCAGAGGTGTATCTGGTTTTATGAAATTGATACATATTCCAATTTTCTTTCACACCTTTGAAGGCATTACGCGATGTTTGCTTTGCGGTTAAAGTGTGAATTTAGCCACATTTTTTTATCTGCGGTTTAGCTTCAAGTTTTAAGCTGGTATAGCCTCATGACTGGGCTAGTATAATTTCGCGTTATACGCAGGGTTAGACATGTGTGTTGGCTTAGCCTCGCATACTGTGTTACATTCATGTGCTGGCTTAGCCTTACACATTGAAATATCTCTATATTTTAGTTGCGGACATAACTTTGCGCTCTGTGCGAGCATAACCTTGTATTTAGATGACTTTACGCTGTATTAGCATTGCGTTGTATGCTGGATTTAGCCTCGCATTATATGTATGGTTTATTGGATGTGGGTCCCACCCCTTGTGTGGGTTTCATTTAATTGATTACGAGCCCATTGTAAGTCGATGGACCACTTTGTTCCTCATCAAAAACTATGCAAGGCTGCTGGTTGACCTGACACTTTAAGTCTCTGACGCATACCCTATCCTTCCATTTCTTGATGTTTATGCATGCTGAGAGTTAGTATCATATTTTGAACTACTTCCGCAGGGCTGAGAGTTAGCCTCATGTCCTGCGTCTTCTATGCTAGGCTGAGACTTAGCTTCGCATTATGGTTCTTCCGTACATGCTAAAACTTAGCTTTGTATTTTGATTATTCTATGCAAGGCCAAAATTTAGCCTCGCATTTTGATTTATCTTCATGCTTCGGATTAGCCTTGTGCTCTGGATTTGCCTCTCGCGCTGTGTTAATTTCACGCGTTGGTTTTGCCTTCGCACTGAAGGTTTGATATCAGACTGTAAATTAGTCTTGTGTTCTGTATTTTTTCCAGTTGCATAAATCACACGGTTTGCCAGATAACCTCCCATTTTGCTATTCTTACGCAAGTGTTATCCTCGCGTTTCAACTATTTTACGCGGGGCTGTAGGTTAGCCTTCATCTTTGGAGTTTATATGCAAAGCTGACTCTTAGCATCGCTTTTCTATTCAATTTTGCTCTTTGAATGAGTTCTATGTGCTGGCTTAGCGTCGCGTACTAGGTTATCCATATACTCTGACTTAGCATCATACACTGAGTTAGCTTCACATTCCAACTGCGAGCATAGCCTCGGGTTTAGATGACTTTACGCTGGTTTTCTCTGCACAGTCTTGCATTGTTTGCAGGTATTAGCCTCGCGATCACTATGCTGGCTTAGCCTCGCATTGTATGCAAGCATAATCTTACGTTCTACCTTCATACATATCCTTATTTGGCTGGATATGGGTCCCACCTCCTGCATAGGACATATTTGGTTATCCATGGAGTTTGTCATGTGGTAATAGATTACTTTATTTTTCGTAGTAGACTATACGAGGCTGAATCTTAACCTCGTATTTATGTTCACTTTTATACTCTGAATGAGTTCTGTATGCTGGCTTAGTCTCATGCACTGAGTTTATCCATGCACACTGGTTTAGTTTCACGCTGAGTTTACTTCACATTCTTGTAATAGGCTTAGACTCGAGTTTTACGTTGGCATGACCTTGCGTTGTACGTGGGGTTTAGCCACGCGTTTTAAATAATTTTACGCTGACTTGGCCTCGCATTCCATGCAGGCGTAGCCTTACATTTTGGTTCTTCTGTACAAGACTGATACTTAGTCTCGCATTTTGACAGTTAACACTTAGCCTCGCGTCCTTGTTCTTTTGTGCAAGGCTGACACTTAGCTTTGCATCTTGGTATTTTGGACTAGGCCGATAGTTTGTGAGATTATCCTTGCTTTTATGCTTATGTAGCCTCACGATCTATGCTGGGATAAATCACGCATTTCAACTGTTGCATAAATCACGCGGTCCGTCAGATAGCCTCCCATTTTGCTATTCTTACACAAGTGTTATCTTCGCGTTTCAACTGTTTTATGCGGGGTTGTAGGTTAGCCTTCCTCTTTGGAGTTTATATGTGGAGCTTAGTCTTAACATCACGTTTCTATTCACTTTTGCCCTTTGAATGAGTTCTATGCGCTGGCTTAGCATCGCGTACTAGGTTATCCATGTACGTTGACTTAGCATCGCACACCGACTTAGCATCACATTCCAACTGCGAGCGTAACCTCGCATTTAGATGACTTTACGCTGGCTTTTCTTTGCAGAGTCTTGCATTGTTTGCATGTATTAGCCTCACGATCTTTACACTGGCTTAGCCTCGCATTGTATGCAAGCATAATCTTACGTTCTACCTTCATACATATTCTTATTTGGCTAGATGTGGATCCCACCTCCTGCATGGGACTTACTTGGCTATCCATGGAGTTTGTCATGCGGTAATAGATTACTTTCCATTTCGTAGTAGACTATACGAGGCTAAATCTTAACCTCGTATTTATATTCACTTTTGTACTCTAAATGAGTTCTGTACGCTGACTTAGTCTCACGCACTGGGTTTATCCATACACGCTGGCTTAGCATTGCACTAAGTTTGCTACACATTCTTGTAATAGGCTTAGCCTCAAGTTTTATGTTGGCGTGACCTTGTGCTGTACGTGGCGTTTAGCCACGCATTATAAATAATTTTATGCTGACTTGGCGTCGCATTCCATGCAGGCGTAGCTTTACATTTTGGTTCTTCTGTGCAAGACTAATACTTAGTCTTGCATTTTGATAGTTAACACTTAGTCTCATGTCCTTGTTCTTCTGTGCAAGGCTGACACTTAGCTTCGCATCTTAGTATTTTGCTCTAGGTCGATAGTTTGTGAGATTAGCCATGCTTTTATTCTTATGTAGCCTCGCGATCTATGCTGGGATAGCATTGCATTGTACGCTGGCTTCATACACGGGCATAACCTCGTTTCTGAATAAATTTACGCTAGTTTGGTCTCGTCTTAGTCTCGCGTCTAGATGACTTTATGTTGGTTTGGTCTTGAATTAGTCTCGCGTCTAAATAACTTTACGCTGGCTTAGCCTTCCTTGTACGTGGGATTCAGCCTCGCATTGTACGCGAGCATAATCTCCCGTCTAAATTACTTTAGGCAGATTTAACCTCATGTTTTACGCAAGGATAGACTTGTGCACTGACTTAGCCTAGCGCACTGCATTTAATTCGTGCGTTGGTTTATCCTCGCGCACAGAATTAAACTCGTATTTCAGCTGCGAGCATAGTCTCGCATTCTACACTGGCATAGCTCTCCATCTGAATGAATTTACACTGGCTCAGTCTCGACTTAGCCTCGCATCTGGATAAATTTACACTGGCTTAGTCTCGACTGTACGCAGGGCTTAGCCTTGCATTCTAGTGATGCAAGGCTAACACTTAGCATTGCATTCTAGCAATTCTGCGCAAGACTAACACATAGCCTTGCGCTCTAGTTCACTTTACATGAGCTTTGCATATACTTTGACAGTCTTGAATTCTCATTTGGAGTGGTGCCATCCATCTTGTTACAAGAGCAGATAATCAGCTTCACTCCAAGAATGAAGGCAAGAAAGGCACACTCACGAGTCTGGCCATTCTTTGAAATATCAACTTCAAAACCGCCAGTGATGGAGTCGATAATAAGAACAACATAGTTAGTAATATAATAATTTAACTGCAAGCGTACAGTGTCGGTCGTAGTGCTGTACAGGTCGTTCCACAGAGATCTCAGGTGTTTTGCGATTCTTACTAATTCTATAGTTTAATGGACTAATAAAAGATTCTAAGTCGGATTTTAGAGTTATTTTAATTAGCCTAAGATCTAAAATCCACTGGTTTCCAACCATATATTTACTTCTATTATCTTCTTCTATCATAAAAAAGTGATCTTTTAGTTTAATCTTTACTTCAAGTGTCCTAAGTATGTGTTATCAAGTGGTGTGCAAGTATAACGCATCAAAAATACAATTTTTCATAAAAGTAAACTAAATCATTAGATAATTCAATGAAGAACATAAAAATCAACAACCCCAAACCCTAACTAAGTATAGACTATCAAGAAACTTAACTTAAGTATAACCTATCAAAGTATTAATCTATGAGTTCTTATATTTTAATCTTTTCATAGAAAAATCATGTGTTTATTATTTTAATTAGGAAGAAAATATTAAAGAGCAACTACATGGTGAATTCTAGTTTTATCTATATTGTAGAGCTAAGCTAAATTAGCTACTCATAATTTTAATAAGCAAAATCCTATTTTTATTCATGAAAGCAATTAAATTTAATCTAGAAAGCAAATAAATCTAAACTAGAAAGCATTTAAAATAGAAAGCAATCTAAACAAAGGTTACCTTTGGAGTCGGTATTGTGACCGTCACCCTTTCAGCAAACCCTAATCCTAATTTTATTAAATAAAATACGAGTACAAAATTACAGGATAAAACCTAGTTACAAGTATACAACATATAAATAGGCTTTGGAGAATCAAACCCTAATTTTGTTACAACTGAAAAACTAAAAAATTACGTCGAAGTCCCTGAAGAAAAATCAACCTATGGGCCCCTCTTTTTTGCTGTCAATTGGTGGCAAAATGCCACCAATAGCGACATAATTATGTTGAAATTTTCTGGTTTTTCTCCTACATGAGTCTCTTATCTTATACTCTTAATTATCCTAACTGTATTGTACTTTGACTCTCTGCAGTATCTTAATCTTGTAACTTTGCTCTTTTTTAAACTCTTTTATAGGCTTTGTTTCCTAACTCGGCTCTGGTTTTATGCCATCTCCTTGTATGAATAGGATTATCTAAAAATCAAACTAAAAATACCCGAGTAGTATTATTTAAATAAAAAAATAGATAATATGGAGGCTATAAATATGTAATATATGACAATCATCACACCCCACACCTATTTTTTGCTAGTTCTCGAGTAAAACATAAACCTAAAAAAGAAAAAGAAAAATCTTAACTCACTTTGGCAGGAATCGTGATTGCACTTAGCACGTGCAACAAGCCTTTAAACCCTTAGGTTATCCTAGTGGACGAGTGTTGTCTAATTAGGATTTGCAGTGAATATACCCATAAAATTAGTGAATAAAATAGATTAAGGAATAAAGAAAAGAAAAATAAGGATAACCAAAACTCAAGAAAAATAAAAATTTTATACAATAAAATGAAAAAAAACTTTTTTTTAAAAAATATTTTCTTCAATTAATCTCACTAATATACAAACTCAAGAATACATTAGATTATCAAATTTTAAATCAAACATCATATCAGATACACTTATCATTCTAATCAAAAACTCAAATCCTATCTTTCAATACCCACTAACAGATAATCTATTGGCTCATATACATCTACGTGCACATATGATAGTCTACTTTGGCCTTGAACTCTAACTCATGATTCATCTCCTCTCTCATAACAAAAATTTTTTCTTTCTTTTTTTTCTTTCTTTTCTTTTTTTAAGAATATTTCATCTTTCATGTGAATATTCATGCTTGCTTAGGCGCAAAGTAGTCGATTACTCGGATCATAATTTTTTTTTCACTCTTGAGCCTATTGTCTTAATACCAGGCACACTTTATTATTTTATCACTCTCGAGACTATTGCCTTAATAATAGGCACACCCCATTTTTTTTTATTCTCAATTTTTTTTCCTTTTTTTGTTTAGAGAGAGAAGACTTACTCAATCATTATCATCTTCGTTTTTACCCAAATAAACTATTGTGAAGTGAAAAATCGATGTATACTTGTCTCAAAACTACTATTAGTGGTATTTTTTTTAGATTTTAATTTTTTTCATAAAATTCTAAGTGTATCGTCCAATATACTATCCTATCAAATTTCAAATTTAAATTTGTCCCATTACCTGTAATTATGTTGATCTATTGATGAAAATATATAAATAATTTTTGTTCAGTTTTTATTATTTTTTTAGTTAGTTACCCTAAAAATTACCCAAAGTGTAAAATAAAGAAACCCTAAAAATCTAAAAATAAAATACAAATTTTAAACAAAAACTAAAAACCCTAGAAAAATATGAAGAAAATATCCTAACCCACTCCCCCACACCTAAACTCGTGTATGCCCTCATATACAAATAAAGAGTGGTAAATAAATAAGAAAACTATAATATAAATATTATGCACTTATTAGAAAATTCAAGCCGGTTACGACCTCTTGATTACTTTCCACTCTCATAATGTGTCCTTTTACATTTTGATATGGATGAACTTAGCCTTTTTGTCAGTTTTACATTTAATCTCTCCATCTTGTTTTATATTTTCCTTAATTTATTCTTACTCTTCTTTCTTTTATTTAATAGTAAAATTTTGAGGTTGGAAAGCGTACCTTTATCATCGTCCATATTTCATCCACGAGCATCTTTCATATTAGTAAGTATTTTGGTTTTATCATCATGTGAAATAATATACTCACCTTAGTGTTGTGGAATTATGAGCTCGATTTTGGATCGATCTTTTAAATTTTTAGGTAGCATAACCTCTTGCTTTTGTGGTTCCTTCCATTCTTCTAGTGTTTTGATCTTGTTATGCTAATTTTCTTCTGACCTGTCATCAAAATTTTTAAAAGAAAATATCATACTATTGGACTTATCGTTAGTCAAATCATTATGAAGCAATAAAAATTCTTCTTCACAAATTTCTTCACAAATTTCATGAAAAGAATCAAATGATAATGTGTCACTAGTAAGTTCATCATGAGGTAAATCACCAAGCAAGTTTTTTCTTTTATAGTTTCTTCATAATTATCTTCACAATGGTTTAAAATAAGTTGATCATAATATTGAAATATAGACTCATCATGCACAAAATTATTTAACTCATTTTGAGTCATATCTACTTCAAAAGATGACAAGTGATTGCTCGTTGGAGTAAGATATGTTTAAACAATTAGATGGTTGATCTCCAAAAAGTTTAGTTTGAGAAAACATTTTGAGAAGATCTTCCATATAAGATGCAATTTGAAAGGATGAATTTTGAGAGGATGATTTTAGCAAAACTTCCTCTATTTTACGTGCTTCCTCTATTGTACGTGCTTGCTCCTCAGTCTCACGATTATAATTTTTCTTATTTTTTTTTTCAAATGATTGCATCTCGAGATCATGAGTGAAATTTGACAGTGGATATGATAGATCTGTGTACATATTTGATGACAGATATGAAGAGGTTGTAGGTAAATTCTCATGACATGCATACCTCGCTTCTAATCTTTTTAATCTTTCATCTAACTTGTTTAATTGAATATCTTGTTCATGATTGTATTTAGAACATGAAGATAAATAGCCTATAAAGAAAGAATCAGATGGAAGACTCTCTTGATACGGATCTTGATTATATGCAAAATTAGATTGATTCATCTATTTACAATTATAATTTTGTATATAGGAAGTGATCGTAGGTTCATGATATGTGGTGTGAATTTAATTATGACCTAATCCTAGCGCACTTCATATCTATGGACACTGATAATAATTATGATATGGATCACGACAATGATAGCAACTAGTTGGATTTTGAAACAATTTTTAATTTTTTTTTTGAAAAACGTTGGAGAAGGAAAGAAATAGAAAAGAAAAAAGAAAAAATTGAAATTTTCTTTGTATTTTTTAACAGATCCAGAGACCCAAAATCCATAATACTAGAGAAAAACGTGGGTGATATTCGCATAAATTGCTGCTAAATAGAGGCAAATACTGCTATTTGGTGGCTAAACTAGGGAGTTTAGCTCCCTAGTTTTTGTGGTGTATCTCTGATTCTTCTCTAGTTATTTTTTCTTCCTGTATCTGAACTTATAGATCCCTGAATGCTCAACACACACTGTTAACTCGTAAAATATTAGAAAAAGTAAGAAAAACACCGTCGATCTCCGGCAACGGCGCCAAAAACTTGATTTGATAATTTAACTGTAAGCGTACAGTATCGGTTGTAGTACTATATAGGTCGTTCCACAGAGATGTCAGGTGTTTTGTGATTCTTAGAAATTCTATAGTTTAACGGACTAATAAAGGATTCTAAGTCGTATTTGAAAGTTACTCTAATTAGCCTAAGATCTAAAATCCACTAGTTTCCAACCATGCATTTACTTCTATTATCTTTTTCTATCATAAAAAAGTGATATTTTAGTTTAATCTTTACTTCAACTGTCCTAAGCATGTGTTATCAAGTGGTATGCAAGCATAACGCATCAAAAATATAACTTTTCATAAAAGCAAACTAAATCATTAGATAATTCGATGAAGAAGATAAAAATCAACAAGCTCAAACCCTAACTAAGCATAGGCTATTAAGAAACTTAACTTAAGTATAACCTATCAAAGTATTAATCTACGAGTTCTTATATTTTAATCTTTTAATAGAAAAATCATGTCTTTATTATTTTAATTAGGAAGAAAATATTAGAGAGCAATTACATGGTGGATTCTAGTTTCATCTATATCTTAGAGCTAAACTAAATTAGCTACTCATAATTCTAGTAAGCAAAATACTATTTTTATTCATGAAAACAATTAAATCTAATCTAGAAAGCAAATAAATCTAAACAGAAAGCAATTAAAAGATAACTACCTAAGAAAAATTGAAGAACAGTAAAGGTTACCTCTGGAGTCGGTATTATGACCGTCACCCCTTTAGCAAATCCTAATCCTAATTTTATTAAATAAAATACGAGTACAAAATTACAGGATAAAACCTAGTTACAAGTATACGACCAATAAATACGTTTCGGAGAATCAAACCCTAATTTTTATACAACTGAAAAACTTCAAAATTACATCAATGCCCTCGAAGAAAAATCAACTTGTGGGCCCCTCTTTTTGCTGCCAGTTGGTGGCAAAATGCTGCCAAATAGTGGCATAATTATGTTGAAATTTTCTAGTTTTTCTCCTATATGAGTCTCTTGTCTTATACTCTTGATTCTCCTAACTATATTATACTTTGACTCTCTCAGTATCTTAATCTTGTAGTTTTGCTCTCTTTTAAACTCTTTGATAGACTTTATTTCCTAAATTAGCTCTGATTTTATACTATCTCTTTGTATGAATAGGATTACCTAAAAATCAAACTAAAAATACCTGAGTAACATTATTTAAATACAAAAATAGATAATATGGAGGTTATAAATATGCAATATATGACACTCATCAGTTAGCCTGCGAGGTCCCAGTGACTATGTCCATGTTCTTGATGAAATCGAGAAGCCTTGGTGTAATACCCCAAATTCCCTATAGAAATTTGTTGTATTTATCTAAACAATATTTTTGTATTTATTTATTTTAAATACATAATGTAAACAAAGAAAAACTAATATTATTTTTAAACTAATCTTATCTTTATCTAACTTATTATTTTAGTTTATCTCAAATATTATTTTGTTGAATAATAACAAACTTAATAGAGTTTGGATTGGAATAGAAAGATTTAACTATATCTATTCTTATTCCAATATTAATAAGAGTACATATAAAAGATATTAAAAAAAGAAAAATAAATTGAAACTCTCCTTCCCTTTTTCAATACCCAAAAAAAAAAAGAATCTCTCTTCTCTGTTCAGCCTTTCGGCTGAACAGGAAAAAAAAAGAGAAAACAAATTATGAAAGAGGGTGAAGGAAAAGGAGCAAAAGAAAAGAAAAGAAAAGAATATATATATATATATATATATATATATATATATATATATATATATATATATATATATATATATATATATATATATATATATATATATATATATATATATATATATATATATATATATATATATATATATATATATATATATATATATATAAAGAGAGAGAGAGAGAGAGAGAGAAGAGGAGAATAGAGATGACAAAAGAAATGATCTGATCCAAATTGTCATCGGTCAATTTTCAAAGTAGAATTTTTTTTTAAGGCAAGTACTTTACTATTTTATGAATTTTCTATAATTTGTTTTATCAACTACTTAATATTATTTTTTTTTTCTGAATGTGTGTTGATGCAAGTACTATTTTTAATTCATTTTCTTTGCCATTTAACTTTATAACAAAAATAAAAAAATTATATCTGCAAGTGTTTTGTTTTTAATGTATGAAACTTTTTTTTTTACCATCTAAATTTATTGTAGAAACTTAATAAGATTCTCTTATAATTATATGTGATGGTTTTATTTTCTGTTTTGGATGTGTTAAACTTCTATCTTGGGCACTACAGTTAGTTTCTACACATATATTCTGTGTGGTGATTGCGTTACTGTTGATACTTAAAATTTTTGGGTCCCTATAACTTGATCGCTTGGGCGATCTGCTGATGGAACATATTTATTTCCATATAATGACATATAAGTGAATTTTTTAGGGGCATTATTTCATAGTTGGATTAACATAACCCAATAAGAGGGTTGTGGACTTGTTGTGGCCGAATTCCTATGCTTAAAATAAAAATTAAATCCTAATATGTAATCCTTTCCATGCTGGCAGTACCTATCATCAAGCATACGGAGTCACATGAGTATTTATACGAAATCAGTAGAAAAATGTTCATTTGTACCATAAAAAATAAAAACTTGTTCTAATTATACGAAATCAGTAGAAAAGTGAACAGAACCCTGTTCTGTTCACTGAACAGAACTGCTGTTCTGTTGAACAGCAAACTCAAAAAAAACATCCTGTTCTGTTCTATTCAACCCCTGTTCTGTTTTGATATAAGTTTTTAAATAACTGACAGTTTATATGAAATTATATGAAATCTTATGTGATGAAGTGATTTTGGTCTGTATCAGTCACAGAATAAGAGATATATGAGAAACATGAAGAACGATCCATTGATTTTTACATTAAAAAATAAACAAATACTAATATTTGCCTTGCTAGTTGTTTCTAGCTCTGCAAATCATAATTAGCTTTTATAATACAATTAGACAATGAAAGGAACCATCTATTGTATATTTGAAAAATGAAATAGAAACAGTTTCTTCTATTTACCTTGATTTTTTTTTATCTACAGTGAACAATATAATTAACTTTGAAATAGTAACTTATGAATTTCAAAATTCTGCCCTTTTCTTGTCCATTGCAATTCCTATTAATTAACAATTGTGGACCCTCAACTATAGTTGGGATAAATGTTTTTTTTGGACCAGTCATCAATACGTATTTGCATAGTGGATTTGTATCTTGGAGGTAGTTCCGTTGTTCATGTCATTAATTGCCAATTTCCTCCTATCAGCGGAATACTCGCGAAACTGCTTTTATAATCAAGAAGTTGCCTTTGACCAAGGCTAAACAATATCTTAAAGATGTTATTGATTGGTTTTTGAAGGTCTTGCAATTATTCATCTTTCAATATCCACACATACAATATAGATATGGGAAATATTTATTTATAAAATTTTATTTAATACATATGTGACTTGTTGATTTAATCATAGTTAAGACTAAATGTAATGTATATTATATATTCATTTTAAAATATGAAAATAAATTTATGGGGTTAAGAGGGAACTTGAAGAAAGAACTGTACATATGTTTTTGGAGGTTTACATTTTTGAGATTGTGCAATTGAACTTAGAAACCTGATCACGGAGGTTCTGGTTGATTACTAGATCAACATCATTATATAGGGTTATGCGCCTAGAACTTAGGCTCATTAGAGTTTATATTTATTAGTACCTAGCGATACGTCATAGAGCAGTACCAAAAATCATAGCCGTAGTCCCGGGTATGCGCGGAATACTCATAAAATACTTAACACACTACTTCTGACAGTTCCAAATAAAATCATAATGAACATATTATGATATCATATTTCACCTGCATGCTTAATTTTTGTATTGTTACAATGTCATTCATAACATGTGTACATGAATATACATATTGACTGTAATTATTCTCAATACAACTGCAATTTCTCATGTTCTACTCAATCGTAATGATTTGTAATTCGTGATACATTCATGATTTTAGAGTTTATACAACTCTTTACCATCATATTAAATTCCAACAATATTCAAGACATATTTCACTACTAGTGGTTGAGTTAATATTCTTTTTAAGAAAAGTATAATTTAATACATGTTACACATTTTTTACATTATTTAAAATTTTGATACTATCATGATTTTATAATTTTATTTAGTTCCATGTTTTATTTATATATACACAAAGCGTGCCTGTGTATTATTATTTCTCCTCTTGCAGTACTTACTAGGTCGTTCTAACGATCCTGTTTTGGTACATCCAGATATTGATTTGCAGGTTAACAAGAAAAAAGACCCACCACAGCTGGAACCATATTTTATGGAGTTAGCAGATTCTCAATATGTCCATTTACTGCAGGAGAAATACAATAGAGACTCTTCTAGTTTATTTTTCTTTTTAGAAACTTCATTATTCATCTTTTTTTTGTTCACTTAAAATTTTTTATGATGAAACAAAGATTGTCTGGCTCCCATATATGCTTATATTGATTCTTATTTATGAAAGAAATTTATTATTTTAGTTCCATGTTATTATCTTATTATATATGTGTATGTATTTGTAGCAGTTATACATACATATTTAGGTGTTTTAAGCTTAGCGTATTATTTTATGATACGTCGCCGAACGCTACCCGTATCTTGAGATGCGACCCAGCTTCGGCTTTAGCCTCTGTCTAAAATCTCTATTTGGAGTTACTGCCACATATACACATATGCATATTTTTATTTATTTGGTCCCTATTCTATCCATTGATTCAAAAAATTTATTCCATCCATCACTATTGATTCTTTGCAACATCTAATATTACTTGTAATTCATTTCTTTAAGGATTGACCTTTCATTTCTATCATATCGTTTGATATCAGAGTGCCCCGCGAAAACAGTAGACCCTTATCTTCGTATAATATCATACATAACTAATATCCATAAGGTTGTTTCACTTTAAATTAAATTTTGAAGGTGAAATTTTCTTTTAAGATGGGTAAATTGTAACACCCAAAATTCCCTATAGAAAATTTTTGTATATATCTAAACAATATGCTTGTATTTATTTATTTTAAATATATAATCTAAACGAAGAAAAACTAATATTATTTTTAAACCAATCTTATCTTTATCTAACTTATTATTTTAGTTTATCTCAAATATTATTTTGTTGAATAATAACAAACTTAATAGAGTTTGAATTGGAAAAGAAAGATTTAACTATATCTAATCTTATCCCAATATTAAAAAGAGTATATATATAACATATTAAAAAAAAAACAAATTGAAACTCTCCTCCCCTTTTTCAATACCCAAAAAAAAAAAAAAAAGAATCTCTCTTCTCTGTTCAGCCTTGTGGCTGAAAAGGAAAAAAGAAATGAGAAAAAAAAATTATGAAAGAGGGTGAATAAAAGGAGCAAAAGAAAAGAAAAGTAAAACAAAGAAAATAGAGAGAGAGAGAGAGAGAGAGGGAGGGAGGGAAGAGGATAATAGAGATGGCTAAAGAAAATATCTGATCCAAATCGTCATTGGTCAATTTTCAAAGTAAATTTTTTTTTTAAGGCAAGTACTTTGCTATTTTATGAATATTCTATATTCTTTCTTTATTAACAACTTAATATTATTTTTTTTCTGAACGTGAGTTGATGCAAGTACTATTTTTAATTCATTTTCTTTGCTCTTTAATTTTGTAACAATATATATATATATATATATATATATATATATATATATATATATATATATATATATATATATATATATATATATATATATATATATATCATCTTAACTTACCAATGCAAGTGTTTTGTTTTTAATGTATGAAACTTTTATTTTTACCATCTAAATTTATTGTAGAAACTTAATAAGATTCTCTTATTATTATATGTGTTGGTTTTATTTTCTGTTTTGGATGTGTTAAACTTCTATCTTGTGCACTACATTTAGTTTCTACATATATATTCTTTGTGGTGATGAATTTTAAAGGACTACATTATGTTACTGTTGATACTTCAAAATTTTGGGCCCCTATAACTCGATCGCAAGGGCGATCTGCCAATGGCACATATTTATTGCCATATAATGACATATATGTGAATTTGTTAGAGGCATTATTTCATACTTGGATTAACGTAACCCAATAAGAGGGTTGTGGACTTGTTGTGGCCGTAATTCCTATGCTTAGAATAAAAATTAAATCTTAATATGTAATCCCTTCCAGCTGGCAGTACCTATCATCAAGCATACGGAGTCACATGAGTATTTATACGAAATTAATAGAAAAATGTGCATTTGTACCATAAAAAAAACTTGTTCTGTTTAGTGAACAGAACCCTGCTCTGTTCACTGAATAGAACTGCTGTTCTGTTGAATAGCAAACTCAAAAAAAAAAAAAAAAAAACATCCTGTTCTGTTGAACATAAAAAAACTAAAAAAAAGAAAAAAAAAATACATGGTTCATTGTTTCGTTAAATACTGATTAGAATGCATAGAGCTCATAGTGTAGTACTTTAGAAGAGAGAGGAAGAGATCGTACTAGCTGACCATCTTTGATTAGAATTAACGTTTTTAATTAAACCAACCATGCCCTGTGTTCCTAAACAGCAAGTTTTAAGGGAATTTTATAACTTAGCAAAGAATGGCCTTTTCATTATATCATACTGCATTTGATACAAGTTTCTAAATAACTAACAGTTTATATAAAATTATATGACATCTTGTGTGATGGAGTGATTTTGGTCTGTATTAGTCATAAAATAAGAGATATATGAGAAACATGAAGAACGATCATTGATTTATACATTAAAAAAATAACAAATACTAATATTTGCCTTGTAGTTGTTGCTTGCTCTGCAAATCATAATTAACTTTTATAATACAATTAGACAATGAAAGGAACCATCTATTGGATATTTGAAAAATGAAACAAAAACAGTTTCTTCTATTTACCTTGATTTTTTTTATTTACAGTGAACTATATAATTAACTAAAATAGTAACTTATGAATCTCAAAATTCTGCCCTTTCTTGTCCATTGCAATTCTTGTTAATTAACAACTGTGGACTCCTCAACAAGAGTTGGGATAAACTTTTCTTTTTGGACTTTCATCAATATATATTTGTATGGTGCATTTGTATTTTGGAGGTAGTTCCGTTGTTCGTGACATTAACTGTCAATTTCCTCCTATCAGCGAAATACTCGCGAAACTTCTTTTGCAATCAGGAAGTTGCCTTTGACCAAGGCTAAACAATATCTTAAAGATGTTTTTGATTGGTCCTTGAAGGTCTTAACATTAGTCATCTTTTAATATCCACACATACGGTATAGATATAGGAAACATTTATTTATAAAATTTTATTTAATACATATGTGACTTGTTGATTTAATCATAATTAAGACTAAATGTAATATATATTATATATTCATTTTAAAACATGAAAATAAATTCATGGAGTTAAGGGAAAACTTGAAGAAAGAACTGTACACATGTTCTAGGAGATTTACATTCTTGAGATTGTACAACCAAACTTAGGAATCTGACCACAGAGGTTTAGAGTGATTACTGAATCACCATAATTATATAGGATTGTGCACCTGGAGCTTAGACTCATCAGATTTCATGTTCATTAGTACCTAGCGGTACGTCCTGAACCAGGAATCATGGCCGTGGTCCCGGGCATGCACGGAATACTTGTAAAACATGTGGGACACTATTTCTGACAGTTTCAAATAAATTCACAATGAACATATTATGATATCATATTTCACCTACATGCTTAATTTTTGTATTTGTTGCAATGTCATCCATAACATATGCACATAAACATACACATTGACTGTTATTATCCTCAATACAACTGCAATTTCTCATGTTCTACTCCTTCATAATGATTTGTAATTCATGATACATTCATGATTTTATAGTTTATATAACTCTTTACTGTCATGTTAAATTCCAACAATATTCAAGATATATTTCACTACTAGTGGTTGAGTTAATATTCTCTTTAAGAAAAATATAATTTAATACATGTTCCACATTCTTTACAATATTTAAAATTATGATACTATCATGATTTTATAATTTTATTTAGTTTTATATTTTATTTATATACATACATAGCGTGTCTGTGTATTATTATTTCTCCTCTTGTAGTACTTATTAGGTCATTCTAACGACTCTGTTTTGGCACACCCAGATAGTGATTTGCAAATTAACGAGGAGAAAGAACTATCGCAGCTGGAACTATATTTTACGGAGTTAGTAGATTCTCAATAAGTACATTTACTGCAGGTACATTTACTGCAGGAGGAATACGATAGAGACTCTTCTAGTTTGTTTTTTTTTTTTAGAAACTTCATTATTCATTTTTGTTTTGTTCACTTAAACTTTTTGATGATGAAACAAAAATCGTTTGGCTCCCCTATGTACTTGTATTGATCCTTATTTATGAAAGAAATTTATTGTTTTATTTCAATATTGTTATCTTATTGTATATGCATATGTACTTATAGCAGTTGTACATACACATTTATGTGTTTTAGGCTTAGTGTATTCTTTTATAATACGTCGCCGAACGCTGTCCGTATTTTGGAATGCCGGGCGTTACACTTGGTCTAAGAGCTACATAAACAGATCAATTTGTTGACGGGTTTTGAGAGTCTCAGCCATTGTCCCTTGACAGTTGGGGGAGATTCTTGAAATTGTCACCGAGTCTTTAGTGAGAACGAGAAGTATAGTCGTCCTCTGTTCATAGTTGAAAGATATTCTCCCATAGTGATGTTCTTGAAGCCAAAAATTACTCCTCCTAGGTCGTTCTTGCTCAAGTTCCTAAAGGAACCATGAGGGCTTTCACTTGGTGAGCGAGACAGCCGCTCCTTATCATTTTTCTTCCTTGTCCCCATCTGTAAGTAATCTTGTCCATCAAATCCATTAGTAACATAGAGAACATCAACGGCATTATGTGGTCAGGATTTGTCAGACTAAGACTTCTTAAACAGTCCCTGATCAATTTAACACAATTGCCATTAGAAGAAAATAGACCAGTCTGGAGATGGGAGAAGAACGGTAACTTCACAGTAAATTCCACATATCGGCATTTCATAAATGATGGAACCATCTCTGCAAATACGGCATGGGTCTGGAGAGTCAAATGCCCTCAAAAGATTAGATTTTTCCTTTGGTTACTTTGCAAAGATGCTATCTTGATCTGGTCAAAGCTCCAAAAAAGAGGCTGGATTGGCTCCAATATATGTTCCCTATGCAAGAGAGACGCGGAATCAAGCGAGCACATTATAAGGAATTGTTCGTTTTCTAAAAGTACATGGGAGAGATGCGTCAGGGCATTAGGATTGAATATCGGAACGGTCCTAGATAAATCTATTTGGAGGAATCTAGATAGGGGGGAACCTGGTAATCACAGACTTAGAAGTGTTATTGCGGCATTTTGCTGGAACATGTGGAGAGAACGAAATGATAGATTATTTAATGACAAATCCCATACCATTGAATTTTGTGTGCGACTCATTGTTCATGATATCATTATTTGGACATGTGCACATTCGGATAAGGAGAGACTTCACCTATCCAGTGGCTACTCGGGAGAAGATATGGAGGTCATGCCGTCAGATGAGACGTAGGGACCTATACCAGAGTTGCGAGGACGGATGGACTTATCACGAAATGCCTGTCTCGCTAGATCACTGTACTTTTATTTTATTTTGTTTATTTACTTTCTTTGTCTTGTAAACTTATTATTGGGTCACTTCCCTAGTGGACCCTGACTATCTTTGTTCTGTTATTTTCTCTTTAATGGAATACGGAGGGAAACATCCCGCCGTTTTATCGTCAAAAACATAGAGAACATCACAAAGCTCCATTGCAGCAGGAGTGAAGCGCTTTCGAAGTATTGACCGGTGGTAAATCTACCTTCTTCAATACTTGAAAATTCTGCTTCTGAATCTTCTTAAAGTGCACAGGGCAAAGACAAGGGGTTGTAACTCTGAGGACTGGCTTCTGACACTTAATAAGGAGCAAAGCATGTAGAGCATCTGCTTCCTAACATGGTAGATATGCTGACGGCAGAACTGGGTAACGGTTTCGCCTTCCATTTGCACCTAGCAAACCTGCACTTTGGTCTCACTATTCTTATTCTCCTTGTCCTGAAGCATCTTAAGGTGTGCAATAGCATCATAGACTTCTACCCCCTTGTTTCTCTTAAATGCCTCCTTGAGCAGAAATAAATGCAAGGGATCGAATCGAGCTCGCTTTTCAATCAGTAGATTGCCGTGGCCGAAACTTCCCTGTTACTTCTCCTATCTGTAACACTGCAGATGGCTACAGTGCTGCTTCGAGGTTCCTTGTTCAGCTTCTTCACATATCAAAGAGCTATCTCCTCATCCTCCTCTCAAGTCAATAAACTCCTTCGACATTTCATCGAGCACCTTGCGGCATCGACATCTCTCTCCTTGCACAGTCCAGGGTGTAGAAACAGTAGGGATCGACAGGGCTGAGGGAATTCTTAACGTGCTGCTTAAGAGCATTGATGTCCGAAGTAGATGTACTTCTTCTTGGGCAACATGTAGCCAAAGTATCGGCAGGCGAAGTCCTTGAAGGAGATGTAGGAGGCCTTGGGGTTGTTGGAGCAGCAGCAACACAGCCAGCCAAATGTCCTCCACTTGCGAACAGAACTATTCTTAACTTTGTTTTATCCAGTGGTTCTCAGGCCAAAAGTTTTAATTAAGCTTCTGTAAATGGAAATTGTCTCTCCTGATTGGAGAAGGAAATGCATAGGATATAACCCTTTTCAAACTTCCTCTGAACCCGAGACGACATCAAAATCTTCAAATAGAGAATTGCACTCCACATCATCAAAGTCTTCTTCTTTAATTGTTTTCTTATTAGCAATACTCAAATTGGATTTGAAGTGGGGGCACTGTTCTTGCCGGGAGTCGAATTCCGACTTACAAGTGTTGCAGATCCTTCGACTTTGAATCGATATCCACATCGACTTCTTCTTCTTCTTCTTCTTCTTCTTCTGCTTTGGCTCTTCTTCTCTCTATTTCTTCTTTTCAACGATTTTTTTAGGAGCCAGATGCAAGATTTGGATACAACATCGACATGTCCGTAATAGTTAGTATGCTTAAGAGAGCCTCTGCAAAGGCTACAACCGTTATTGGCCAACCGTTGAATTTTGCTCCCATCTTAAGCGTCGAATTGCACCACACCTTCTAAGAAGGGCTCTCTCACTGTGGTCGCCATCTTATTTTCGGTGAAATTTTGGATTCCTCTTCATTGTCACATATTACAATAAACTTCAAACATTACAGTAATCTCAAAATTATGAAAAGAAAATTACAATCAAAATAGAAAACAAAAAGAGAGATTTATAGATTCATCTCTCTTTTTATAAAAGTAGTGGGCTCTTCACGTGGCTATGAGATTTGCTTCGATCCTTGTTGACTATTCGACAGAGATGAGAGCAGTATAACGACAACCAATTTATTAGTTTTCTAGAGCAGCATGGCGACAACCAGTTTACTTATTTTTCATGAACGCGTACTCGAGAAAACATTAAATGATTGACCTTGGGTCTCCCCAAAGGTCATTTCCATAATGTCGCATAACGTCTATTTATACGCAAAAGTTTGGTGGATCATCTACTTTTTAGATAAAAATGAAAATATACTGTAATCTTTATCAAATATTTGATTTAATCTAATCTGATTTGGTTCAATAAATCTGGTCTTGATTTGACCAATGGAGGATTTGGCAGAATCTTTGAGATCTCCAGTTTGATTAGATCAGATTTAATTTGAATTTGGTTAGATCTAAAATCTCCATCCCCTTTGATTCTATTTGGATTTTTTGAGATATTGGCAGATGTGGGCCCCTCCTCATCAATTTTTTCCGGTCAACAGCTACTTTTCAAAGCCCTTTTCAAGGAGTCCAAACTGAATCCTCGTATTGACTAGCCTACACTTATTTAATGACTTGGTTTGCATTCTCTTGCCAAGGGTTAATTATTGCTGGTTTAGCCACTCTAGACAACGAGGCGCTTCTGGATTTGCGTAGGTACAAAAATATGATGTGGAGTTTAGAGTATTTGGTGCACACCTGGCGACTTATCAGTCACCATTCTTTATACACTTTTTGAATCACTTTCCTAGTGATAGAAGGAGCATTCTTTGGGGATTTGTTTGAATACGTTGGGGAGTCACACTCCAATCTCTCAATAGGAGTATTATCTTAGTTGCTTTGAATTCGTCATTTTCATCTTCTGTACATAAGTGGGAACTCATGTGAGTTAGAATCGTACATCCCAAGTCGCTTTGCTTGATAGTTTTACTATGACTAGCAGTATACAGGAAACCCCAGTCTTACTTTAGCTTTCAGTGGGAGTCTAGTTGATGGGGCTCGAGCTTGACAACATTTCATCATGGGGTGTATTGGCGCTTCTTTCTTTTTGCCAGTATAGTACCCGAAGTTGTAGACGACGATGGCTTTTTGTCACTAGTATATAGGAACGAATAATACAATCTCTACATACAACCCAAAGTCATTATGTTTGGATTTAATTATTGAGAGATATGAGAAATTAATTAGGGAGGCTGCTATAGCAGGCAGACGACCTCCTGCGTAGCTGGAATCACTGAAATTGCGCAGGGTGGGTGAGCACACCAACAAACTTCCTCATTGACTATCCTTAGTGATCAAGGAGATGACCAAGGAGAAGCAGTATTAGCAGGGGGTCCTGTGACTCGACAAAATAGGAAAACAAGCTCTTCATCCATTCCATCATTTTTCATTGCTACACTACCTCGAGCGGATATTCCTCCAGCTCTACCAGTGGCTACAAGGTGAAAGCGCCTGATTAAGCTTTCTGATATATCAATTTCTTTTGCTGATGTGGTTGTCAGCCACTCGACATCTTCTCAATCGTTATCAACTGCTTTTGCTGCTTTGTTGTTAACGACATTGGCTACTAGCGGTTCTTTTCCACCTTTACTTTCTTTTTTGGTGACAGTGCCCATGGTATCGTACGTGGCTAGAGCTATACCTCTGCCATTTTATAGGATGATTGATTATCAACTGGACAAAGTGACTCAGAATAGGGTATCCACTTTCGCCACTATTTCTTCGGTATTGAGCACTAAACATGCCGGTGCCCTCTCTAATCTAGGAGCATCATCTTAGAAATTTGATGTGGCATCTTGTGGTGATTTGACTACCTCTGCTAGTGCGGACCTACCGGCTATTACCACTAAACAACAGCAAGTACTGCCTATGTGTGATGAGGTGAACATGGCGGATGAAGGACAGTTAGTCGATAACATGCCTCAGGATCAGCCAGTAGGTGCTCCCATTATTAGTTAGAAGACTTAGTCAAGGGTAACAAATCCAGGGCAATGGATGATGAGTCATTACATGAAAATATACCCTAGGAACCTCAGGAAGAAAATATCTCCGATATCTCCGCTTCTCAACAACCTCCCAACCTTGGGTTGCTGAACTTTGCTAGGCAAGAGGGTACAACCTTATCTACTGATTCTCCCATCCATATTTTAGATATCAGTACAACTATCCCTGATCCTGATCTTTTGTACTCTCTACCTGCTGACCGATGTTTTTAGTAGAGGTTTCAGTAGTGCCCGGAGAATTCTCTTTATCATCTAGGATGATGCAAGCATCTTCTAGTCAAGTTGGCACTGACAAAACTTCTAATTTGGTTAAAGATGTCGGAGCACCAATGACCGCTTGATTCAACATCTAAAGGGGATACTGCTCAAGTTGATGAGGATTCTGCAAATCTCTATATAGTCATCCGAGCTTCAAGTACAAACTTGTATCATTTAATGTATATATATATTTTTGTATTTAGTTTTACTTCCCCATCATCTTTGCCTATTACTTGCAGCCATGGTATGCAAGTTTTATTTAAATCCTGATACTTATCGTGCCAAACTTAGCCTATTATTAGAACTTGCTCCTTTACATGTGCTATTGCTTTCACGTTTAGGCAGCATGGTGATTGTTTGATAGGACCTTGATCCTGACTATTTACCTAGTATATCATCTGCTTTGGGATCATGTTCTGTACTTCATCTCTTATGAGCGTTAATGTCGTATAATTTGAGCTTTGGTTCACCTGCATGTCTCGCTAACATTTCCTTTTATCTTTCTTTCACTTTCTCCTAGTGGCCTCATTGACTCCTTAGAGAAGCATGACCATAAGTCCAGGATTTGGGATTGGATTTTGTTCCATTCACCGGTGCAATGACTCCCAATGTGTCTTCTTTGCTCGATTTGAGAATCTAGCATGCACCCATTCATTCACCAAGTATTATTCCGGCACCATCTTTGACTGCTAGTATATGGGATCTTCCAGCCTTTGCAACAATATCCACTACTCCCTCATTTGAACTTCCTTCTCCTTCAGCTTCGTCATCTTTGCTGGGTAAAGTCAGTGAAAATTATTTGAAGAGGGTTATCTTTCGTTCTATAATATGGTGCAAGATTGTGTGGATGAGGTCATGAGGGATAGATTAATTTCCTTGAAGCCCATTGGTGACATACTGGCTAGCTCTTATGCGTCTATCAGCTATGTAGTAGGGCATAAAGTCGCTGCTCCTTTCGAGAAGTATGTTAAACTTTTCATGAGCTCAATAAGTGCATGGCAAAGTTTCCACGCAGATCCCATGACCCCTCTAGTAGATATATTTAAAAAGCGTCTGACGCAAGAATTCCAGTAGCAAAGGGAGAAATTAGTAAGATAACAGGTCTCGATCATCCAGTATTTGGAGGATGCTTAACGAACTCAATAGTTTACTGATAGGAAAATCTATAATACCCCAAAATTCGAGCTATCTGTATTGCTCTCTTGAGACCAATCGTACCGAATAAGTCCACCGAAATCAATTTTGGACACCAAAATAAATTTCGGTTACCGTAACTTTAAATTCACAAACCCAAATGACATTTGGTCTTCGCGATTATTAGTTTTGTAATATTTAGGATTTTTGGAGATTTTTCTTATGAGCCCAAAAAATACTCCCAAAATTAATAATATTAAAATCATCCTTCTAATTACTTCGAAATTTTGGTTCATTTATTCCGGACATCGAAACAATAAACGAATAATTTTGTATAGTTTTCCTCGTTGAGCACTGCGTCCTACATAAATTTGATAGTATTTGGAAAATATTTATCTGAGCCGTAAATAATAAAATATTAAATAAATTAGAAATTACATTATACACACACCATTTCTATAACAGATTTCTAAGGGCATACCCGAAAGAAAGTCGGTTTGAGCTATTGAACGGAGAACTCATGTGGCAAGTCAGGACCCTATGTGGCTAATGGAGGTGTAAGTCACAATTTAGATTAAATTACAAAACTGCCATTGAGTTATTTTTCTTTTCAAAAGAAAACACTCTCTCTCTCTCTCTCTCTCTCTCTCTCTCTCTGTTTCACCACTTCACTCTCAACTCCTCTGACCGTCGGCCAGAACCCAGCAGCAGAGGAAAAAAAAAAGAGAGAGAAGGGAAAAAAAGAGAAAGAAAAGGAAAAATCAAACTGAATCGAGGATTCGAACCGAATATTCGAGATCAAACCGAGGCAAGTAATACTGCTGTATTATTTATTTATTTCTTTATTTAATTTGTATTTAATTTATATTTGTATACGCGATTTTTGTGGTTTATTTTACAAAACATTCTTGATTCA
The DNA here is from genome assembly GCA_036321105.1 of Dracaena cambodiana. Taxonomy (NCBI): domain Eukaryota; kingdom Viridiplantae; phylum Streptophyta; class Magnoliopsida; order Asparagales; family Asparagaceae; genus Dracaena; species Dracaena cambodiana. The sequence goes on along the minus strand of JAYEPQ010000020.1, from coordinate 12,245,278 downwards.
TATTTTAATCTATCGATTGATATTAAAAACTGAATCAGAATAGCGGGTCAAATTTGATTCATATAAATATTATTATATATGCTTAATTTTGAAAAGTAATAATAAAAAATTATGCATGCAAAGATAAATAAATAAATAAATCAATCAATTTTCACCATGCAAAATTAATTTGCATGGCTTTTGCATGGAATTTGCTGAGAGAAAATGAGAGAAAGAGAGAGAAGGCAGAGAAACAAAAATAGAGAGGAGAGAGAGTTTGGTGGACTGGGCCGAGAGAAGAGAAAGAAAAAGAAATGGAAAAAAAAAGAGAAATGGGAAATTAGGCCCGGCCCAGCCCAGAAAAAAGGGAAAAAGAAAGAAAGAAAAGAGTAGTGGGCTTGGAATTAGATTGGGCCAGAGAAAAAAAAGAAAAAGAAAATAAAAGAGACTTGGTCGGCCAGCCCAGCCCAGTTAAAGAAAAAGAAAAAAATAAAATGACAGTGGGCTTAGGCCTGGATCTGGACCTGACAGAAAAGAAAAAAATAAAATAAAAATAAAAATAAGTGTGAATTTAGTGGGATTGGACTTGGGCTTAGTTTGGATTAATTGGGAATAATTAATAGGTATGGATTATTATTACATGATGCACTTGGTTCTCAAATTGGGCTATTGATTAGCATTGAGAATTGAACAAAATTATTGTAATAATTTTGATGATATGCATTATGGTACAATTGTGCACTAACATCTATCATACTATATGTCATGTGTTTTGATATTACAAATCATGTGTTTTATATGTTATGTGTTTTGATATTACAAGTTATGTGTTTTAATATTACAGATAATGTGTTATGATACTATATGTCATGTACAGTCATTGAAATGCAAGCATGTTATCATGAATTGAGAAACAATTAAAGAAGCAAAAGAAAAAGTAAACAAATAAATAAAAAAAATAAAATTTTTAAGTGTATAATTCATTATGAACACGGGGATGGGAGAAACTGTATGATAGATAAGAGTCTTACCATATAAGAAATGATTGTATTGTTAGGGCCGAGATTGTTTTACTGCAGCGGCATGGGTGATTACTAGATCACTAATTGATAATTATCCAGAATGATATGTTCGTTACTGTAATACAGTACGAAAATTGATTGTAGTGCCTAGCGGCATATCATGGTTCAGCGTCATGAATATTGTGGCCGGGTCCTGGGTATGCATGGGCACTTATACGACAATGGAGGATTGTGCTATCCTATCCATTAATACAGTTTCTACAATTAAATTGGACGGTGACTGAAACCAATAGATTATAAAATTAAATAGACAAAGCAATTATTGTCATGTTTATTTAGTTATTGTCATGTTTATTTATTTATGCATTTATTTATGCTTACTTTCATGTTTAATTTATATGTACACGAACAACACTGATATAAACATGCTCATGCACATTTATATTCATGTATTATGATAGTACACAATTTCTCTTTTTAAATGTGTTACTTACTGGGTTTAATCCCGTGAGTTTTGAACCTAGATTTGGAACGTGAAGAAAGGGATCCAGCCCAAATTGAAAATCCGTACTTCATTGGACAGATCGAGTGATAATAGGCAAGCGAAGTACCATCTGGAGAGCCTTTGAATATTTTGTTTATATTTTCTTATGTCTGGGCACTGCTTTCTCTTTTGATTATTTTGTATTCATATTTAAAGCAGTGTGCCATTTTATATAATGAACTTTTGTATAAATGAAATCTTTTAAGTTTCATACATGTTATTTATTCATCTGATTGTGGCAGTAGTTACAGTTATTCCAAGATCCTGTGATTGTTGGGTTGTCTAGTGCAAGTAATAAGTAACGTCCTCCGTTTTGGGAAGCAACTGAAAAATGGGGACGTTACAGGGTGGTATCAGAGCCTAGGTTTAGGTGGAAGAACATATAACTACTGCCACATATGAACATGTCTGTGACTCATTATTTATAATTGTTCCTTATTCTTTGATATATATATCTGTTCTAGTATCGTGCCTATCCTACCATATCAAATTTATTTGAAATATCTATCTTTGAAATTCCATTATTGATTTCTATCTTGTCCGTTATGGAATAATATCGATCTAATTTTCAACCCATATGTCCCTTAGTGACTAATGATAGAGAATTTTATGCCAACTTGCTAAGTATAAATAGACAGGGATATGATATTATCCTAAGTGTAGATTGCCATGTGGTGATAAATTGAGATATAAGAAAAGTATTGTTTCCTATTTGTGACTGTCCAGGGTAGATTTTGTTGGTGGAAGTTAATCCTTAGAATGAGCAGAATTTGAGGTATTCTCAAAGGGAGGAGTTTTAGAAGTTGCGGAAGTAGGAGAAGAAAAAAAAAAGAAGAGGAAGAAGATATTCCAATGGTATCATAATTGTTTGATATATTTCTTGAGGAGAAACCTGGACTACCACTAGTAAGGGCAGTGAAATTTACTATTGATATTATCTGTTGAGCTGAACTAGTTTGTAAGTTATCTTATCAAATAGAAATTGCAGAATTAGAAGTTAAAAGATAAGTAGATGAGATATTGAAATTGGATTTTGTGAGACTTCATGTTTCACCTTGGAGAGCTACAGTATTATTAGCAGGAAAGAAGAATGAGAATAAAAAAATTGTGTGTGGACTATAGGGGTTTAAATGTAGTAACAATAAAAATAAATAAATATCCATTACCGAGGATAACTAATCTGTTTGATCAATTGGGAGGAGGAAGAGTATTTTCGAGGATTGATCTTCATTTGGGATTCTATCAAGTAAAGGTCCGAACAGAAAATATTCTAAAACCTGCATTTAGAATCGGACATGGTCACATGAATAATTGGTGATGTTGTTTCCAGTGACTAATCCTCCAATAGTATTTATAAATTTAATGAAGCATGATTTTGCTCAGTATCTAAATAAATTTGTGGTGGTATTTATCGGTGATATATTAATTTATTCCAAGAATAGAGAAGAACATGCTGAGTATTTGAAAATAGTTTTGTAAACTTTTAGAGAGCAGAAGTTATATGGAAAATTGAACAAATGTGAAATTTGATTGGATAAATTTATTTTTTTTGGTCGTATAGATTCTGGTGACAGTGTATTAGCGGATCCTAAGGAGATATGAGCCATGATAGATTAACATATATCAAAATCAATATCGAAGATACGGAATTTACTGGGATGACTGGATATTATTGAACATTTGTATAGTACCTTGCAAGACTATATCACTTTAATTAAACAGACTAGAAAAGATATGAGATGTCTTTAGAGGAAGAGTGTGACAAAATATTTGAAGAATTGAAATGAAGGTTAATAACAATGTCAGTGTTACCCATTTCCAGATAACCCTGAATGTGTGAAGCTTTATAGTGATGTTTTAAGTTAGGGACTATGATATATTGACATAGAATGGAAGGATGGTTGAATTTGGAACTTGCCCTTAGGTTTCCTAAAAAAAAGAAAAGAAAAATAATATTATGTTTGTATTTTTCTTGAAAATTGAGGACATATAAATGTTGATGAATTACAATAATCAATATTGGTAGACTTGGCTAAGTAATTATAGTTGGCGAAATTAACTATCAAATGAATTAGAAAAAAAACAACCTATGGAAGAATAAATGTAAAAATGTAAAAAGATCTTAGAAGGTTGAGAATTTTATAGAATTAGTCAAGTAGATGGTAGATGACAAGAAATTGATAATGAACTATAAATAAAAAAAAATGACATTTTATCAAACCAGATTATGGCATTATATCTTATTACTCAAGTTAAATTTATCTTTCCAAATGATTGTCCTATTCCATTACTTTTTGTTGATCATTCATATTTGATATTTTGTATCTTCTACCTGAATATTATCATAATACGATTCATGTTTTGAGTCTTTATACATTACAAGTTTTATTGAGTCGGCGGAGCAATTGTAGAGAGATATTTTCTGGCGCCAGCAATCGCAGTCGCTTGATAAGATCGTTGTATGTAATTGAATTTTTTAACTAGTCATGAATTTATTTCTTATTTGTGTCCCTACCATTCATAGTCTTGTTACATTAATATTATAATAGTTTAGATTTATTTTCACTTCTAGAGTCGATTACAACATGTAATATGACCTTGAAAATAAACTCTACAAAAATATTTATTACCTGTATCTTACCTATTACTTAATCAGAATGGCGTGATACTCCAAATTACTAGCAGTTATTCCTGATTAAATTTTATCTTACTTTTGTATTCCTTCACCTAAATAAAATTTCAAGAATAAATTGGAAATTCTGTCTATCCATTATCATTCCTATAAAAAACAGAACTCGTTCATGATATATTATATATCTCAATATTGAGAAAGCGCTTAGCTGGAAGTATAAAATAGTGAATCTATCAAAAGTAGACTTGAGATCAGGATTAAAATATGAGAAGTGACATGTAAGAATCATTAACCGACGGGAGAAATCTTAAAGGATAAAGTAACATTATTAGTTCTTATTTCATAAAATGTACAATCACTAGGAGATTCAACTTGGGAGTTTGAAAAAGACATCAGGACAAAGTTTCCATACCTTTTCTCATGATCAGGTATATCAATTGAATTTATTTTTATATCAGTAGGTACCCGTGAATACAAGCACGCCTTCTAATTTGAAATTTCGAGGACGAAATTTCTTTTGTTAGGTGGGTAGGATGTAATACTCCAAAATTTGAGCTATTTGTATTGCTCTCTTGAGACCAATCGTGCCGAATAAGTCCACCGAAATCAATTTTGGACATCGAAATAATTTTCCGTTAACGTGACTTTAAATCCACAAACTCAAATGATACACGGTCTTTGCGATTATTAGTTTTGTAATATTTAGAATTTTTGGAGATTTTTCTTACGAGGCCGAAAAATACTCCCAAAATTAATAATATTAAAATCATCCGTGTAATTACTTTGGAATTTCGGTTCATTTATTCCGGATATCGAAACAACAAACGAATAATTTTGTAGAGTTCCCCTCGTCGAGCACTACGTTCTGCATAAATTTGGTAGTATTTGGAAAATGTTTATCTGAGCCGTAAATAATAAAATATTAAATAAATTAAAAATTACTTTACACACCCACCATTTCTATAATAGATTTCTAAGGGCACACCCCAAAGAAAGTCAGTTTGAGCTGTCGAACGATGAATTCATGTGGCATGTCGGGACCTTATGTGGCTAATGGAGGTGTAAGTCAAAATTTAGATTAAATTACAAAACTGCCATTGAGTTATTTTTCCTTTCAAAAGAAAACTCTCTCTCTCTCTCTCTCGCACCACTTCACTCTCACCTCCTCTGTCCTTCGTCTAGAACCCAGCAGCAAAGGAAAAAAATAGTGAGGGAGAGAAGGAAAAAAAGAGAAAAAAAAGGAAAAATCAAACCGAATCGAGCATTCGAATCGAATATTCGAGATCAAGCCGAGACAAGTAACATTGCTATATTTTTTTTATTTATTTCTTTATTTAATTTTATTTAATTTATATTTGTATACGTGATTTTTGTGGTTTATTTTGCAAAAATTCTTGATTCATATTTTAATCTATCGATTGATATTGAAAACTGAATTAGAATAGCGGATCAAATTTGATTCATATAAATATTTTGATATACGCTTAATTTTGAAAAAATAATAAAAAAATTATGCATGCAAAGATAAATAAATAATTTTTACCATGCAAAAATAATTTGCATGGCTTTTGCATGGAATTTGATGAGAGAAAAAGAGAGAGAGAGAGAGAAGGGAGAGAGAAAAATAGAGAGGAGAGAGAGTTTGGTGGACTGGGCCGAGAGAAGAGAAAGAAAAAGAAAAGGGAAAAAAAAGAGAAATGGGAAACTGGGCCTGACCAAGCCCAAAAAAAAAACAGAAAAAAAAAAGAAAGAAAAGAGTAGTGGGCTTGGAATTGGTTTGGGCCAGAGAAAAAAAAAGAAGAAAAAGAAAATTAAAGAGACTGGGTCGGCCAGCCCAGCCCAGTAAAGAAAAAGAAAAAAAGAAAAGAAATGATAGTGGGTTTGTGCCTGGATCTAGCCTTGACAGAAAAGAAAAAATAAAATAAAAATAAAAATAAGTAGAAATTTAGTAGGATTGGGTTTGGGCTTAGTTTGGATTAGTTCGGAATAATTGATAGGTAGAGATTATTATTACATAATACACTTGGTTTCCAAATTGGGCTATTAATTGGCATTGAAAATTAAACAAGATTATTGTAATAATTTTGATGATATGCATTGTGGTACAATTGTGCACTAATATCTATCATACTACATGTCATGTGTTTTGATATTATAAGTCATGTGTTTTACATGTCATGTGCTTTGATATTACAAGTTATGTATTTTAATATTACAGATCATATGTTATGATACTATATATCATGTACAGTCATTGAAATGCAAGCATGTTATCATGAATTGAAAAATAATTAAAGAAGCAAAGGAAAAAGTAAACAAATAAATGGAAAAAATAAAATTTTTAAGTGCATAATTCATTATGAACACGGAGATGGGAGAAACTATATGATAGATAAGAGCCTTACTGTATAAGAATTGATTGTATTGTTAGGGCCGAGATTGTTTTACTGCAGCGGTCTGGGTGATTACTGGATCACCAATTAATAATTACCCAGAGTGGTATGTCCATTACTGTAATAAATACGAAAATTGATTGTAGTGCCTACCAGCATGTCATGGTTTAGCGCCATGAATATTGTGGCCGGGTCCCGGGTATGCACGGGTACTTATACGACAACGGAGAATTGCGCTATCTTATCCATTAATACAGTTTCTACAATTAAATTGGACGGTGACTGAAACCAATAGAATATAGAATTAAATCGACAAAGCAATTATTATCATGTTTATTTAGTTATTGTCATGTTTATTTATTTATGCATTTATTTATGCTTACTTTCATGTTTAATTTATATGTACACGAACAATACTGATATAAACATGCTCATGCATACTTATATTCTTGTACTATGATAGTACACAATTTCTCTTTTTAAATGTGTTACTTGCAGGGTTTAATTTCTTGGGTTTTGAACCCAGATTTGGAACGTGAAGAAGGGGATTCAGCCCTAGTTGAAAATCTGTACTTCATTGAACAGATCGATTGATAATAGGCAAGCGAAGTACCATCTGGAGAGTCTTTGTATATTTTGTTTATATTTTCTTTTACCTGGGCACTGCTTTCTCTTTTGATTCTTTTGTATTCATATTTAAAACAGTGTGTCATTTTATATAATTAACTTTTTGTATAAATGAAATCTTTTCAGTTTCAGACATGTTATTTATTCATCTGATTGTGGCAGTAGTTACGGTTATTTTAAGATTCTGTGACTGTTGGGTTGTCCAGTGCAAGTAATAAGTAACGTCATCCGTTTTGGGAAGCAACTGAAAAATAGGGGCGTTACAAAATCCGAGTGAAAGATTTGAAAATCGTCAATCTCAATCATCTGATTACAGACTCGCACAAAATTTCAGAGGAGATCTTAAAAGAGATCGAAGAGCAGGAGGCTCGATTGACTGCTGCGAGAGATTCTTTTGGGCTTAAAGGCTAAAATTTCTCTCTATCTGTTGTCTTAGAGGCTTTGGACTCATTTTTTTAACTCCACTTTTCTTTTTCTTTTTTTAATACTTTAGCCTCCAACGAAGCAAACTCATTGGTGCAGTTGACCCATTGGCAAGGCTAGGTGAGATTATCCCATTGGTGAGGCTAACCTACTAGTGAGGCTAACTCACTGGCGAGGCTAACCTTTGGCAAGGTTATCCTGCTGACGATGGATTAGATACTTTTCATAATGATCAGATCTTTTTTGCAAGAATCGAAGCGTCAAATGTCGCTTCATTCTCCGGGACGAGCGCTACATCGAAATTCCGAGTTGGGAATGATTTAACATTTATGGCGCCTCTTTGTTAGCTGCACCTAGAGGTCCAGCCTCAGACTTCTAGATTCTCTTCCTTACGGGTGTAAATATCCCTAGGGTGGTTTGGGCACTTTCAGTATCAGCCTCTTCTTTTCTCTTGGATGGTTCTTTGCTGTTCTGGATTCTGATCGACCTTTTCTTTTCCGTGATGGGGTGGTTCCATCTCTATGGATTCTTCAACTAATGATGAAGGGGATGAAACTTTCAACTCTAAACAAAGATTAGTGGATCAAGTTTTGCACTTGTACCACAAGGGTACGACTTTCTTTGCTGCTTTATACGTATATATATTTATGATTTTCTTCTCCCTTTTCTTTTTTCTTTTCTTTTTTTGAAGTTTGTGCACTCTTGGCTTTGCAGTGTAACCTCAAGCTTCAGATCATCTGGGATAATGAGTTTCTTTCTAACGCGTGAACCAACCAATAGTATTGCCATGGCATGGCCCAGCAGGATGATCGCCTTTCTGGTCTGATTTCCACACCTATGGCAACATTATTAGTTGGTAGCCTCAATCTTTCCCTTAACAAGCCTTCTAGCTGCAGTGGGCTATAAAGCATGCGACGTTTTTCAAAAGCCATTGCATCTTGGCTGGGGCTCCTGTTCCCAGGGTTCCATGGACAACATGGCATCCTTTCAAAATGCTGATTTTTTCTAATGAGCTAACTATGGCTTCTAAACTCCTATTATTCTAATGAGCTAACTATGGCTTCTAAGTTGATTTTTTTGTCATTCTAATTAGCCTAGGATATAGAATCCACTAGTTCACAGCCAAGTATTACTTCTATTATCTTCTTCATAACATAAAAACTATTTTTTTAGTTTTAATCTTTATTTAAAGTGTTCTAAGTATGAGTTATCAAGTGGCGTGCAAGCATTAACTCATTAAAAATACTACTTTTCATAAAATAAACTAAATCATTAGATAATTTTTTGAAGAAGATGAAAATCAACAATCCCAAACCCTAACTAAGTTTAGACTATCAAGAAATTTAACTCAAGTATAACCTATCAAAACATTAATCTACGAGTTGTATTTTAATTTTTTTATAGAAAAATCATATCTTTATTGTTTTATTTTAGAAAAAACAATAAAAAGCAATTACATTGTTGATTCCTAGTTTCATCTATATCCTAGAACTAAATTAAGTTAGCTACTCATATTACTAATTAATAAGATTATATTTTTATTTTTAGAAATCATTAAGAATCCTATTTTTCTATGAAATATATATACTAGAAAGTAATTAAATTTATCTAAAAAGCAAATAAAATATTTCTACTCACTAGAAAGCAGTGACAACAATGGTATCATCTCTGGAGTTCGGTATGGCGGTCATCACCCCTTTGGTAAAACCCTAATCTTTATTAATTAAAAGTGCATCAAAAAGGCTGCATCAAAAAGGCCTTCTCAATTATAAAGATTCAAGGGGTATTTATAACTCAAACACAATCCTACTCCTCCTCAAACTCAGTACAAAATATATAATTCTAATCCAATATAAACTAATCTCAAGATATATATAATTCTAATTTAATCCATAGGAATTAGAAAATAATGGTTGAGATTAGATTACTCAAAATGCTATTTTTCAAGGCTAAAATCTGAAATTAGTTTCAGCACACTCATAGCCCGCTGGACCAAATATTCCATTCTGTAGTACATCAGTAAAATAGCCATAATTTTTGCATACGAACTTAGATTGAGCTATTCTTGATGGTGTTTCGAAGATAATTCTGAACTCTACAAATTTCTTTTGCACAAATTTTTCCAGTTCAAACTTTATCTTTGCGGAAATTTCTCTTGAAATTGCTGCTATTGCACTTGAGTTTCTGTCTTCACCTTAGTCTTTCTTTGCTCATATTCTTGACAAATTTGCTTCTTCTTCTTCTTCTCTTCCTTATAAATCCATTATTACCTAAAAAAACATACTAAAATACCTAAGTAGAAATTAGATACATACAAAAATAGATAAAATATAGAAGGAAATATGAAAAATATAATAATCATCAACTACTGACCTCAGGATAGGCTGGTTTGATGATAACCGGCTGAAGACAGAAGATTGAGCCAGTAAATGCTTCTATTTATATTTCCCTGAACTTGGTGCAGTCGGTCAATGGTTTCTCAAGTCTTCTATAGGTAAAGCTAACTTACATCCATCGTCAACCCTAACGCCTATTCATTGATGCTCTTGAACTTGTCAACATGAATATCAGCTTTGCTAGGCTTCTTTGTTTTTCCTATGTGCTTACTGATTTTGCTAGAATGCCTTTTAGCCTCGTTGGATTTATTAGGCCCACTAGACCTCTTGAAAGCGATAGAGTTGTTAACCCCGCCAGGATACTTCATAATTTCTCCAGACTAGCTAGGTCCCTGAGACTTCTTGCTAGTCTCGCCCACAGTGCCGTAAGTGAGTTTGCACTTTTTATTATTGCCAATATGACCTTCATTTACTTTAGGAGTCTTGTCGGTGTTCCTATTCAGCTTTCCAGTTAGATTAGTCTGCTTCTTGGCTTTACGGCTAACGATGGCTTAGTAAAAAGCATTCTTCCTCTTTTTGTTACTGAGAGGATTAGGTCTAGGTGTTGTGGCTGGAGTAGAGGAAGATGAACTTGCTTGGGCAGCGTCTACCCTTGCACTGGTAACGGTAATAGTTACACCAGTGTTGCCGTATTGATTCCTCCAATGGAAGAGGCAAATCCACCAGTGGATGTGGGTTGGGCTTCCACTCTCTTGGCTCTACAGAAATAATCGGTCTTGGATGGAGAGATGGAGTTGTTATTGTGCAGAAATTCTTTATAATTGGCATGGTCAAATTTAATTACCAGGGTATCGACAATAGCATCTACCACTATATTACTGGATTGCGGCATGAACCCCTCGATGAGAGAGGCGCAACTACCCAGTGGAGTCGCCAGTTTGTTTCCATTATTTACAACGTTAAAGTTGAGATTTTCCATTGATAACCAAAAACACAACAAAGTTTGGAATTTTTGAATTGCAACACTCATAATTTTTGGTTTCTTTGATTCTGGGGAGTGTATCAATGGAAGTATAATCAGAATGACCCTTCTTTACTTCCATTGACGATCCAACAAGAAACTTGAAGCACTAGAATTCTCCTTAGTTTTCTTCATGAGTTTTTCAAACCCTTTTTTTGGATACTTGGCGTCATTTTTATTGTTGGAGGGTGCCATAACCATTCCCACAATTTGTGAAGATTGTGGTAATTACTTGCCCATGATCGGATGTGCTCGAATTCCCTTGAGTGAGGTGAATCAATAAGGCTACTTGATTGCTTTTGGTGAGTTAATTTTCCTTCTCGGTAGAGCTAGCCTAGCCAGGCCAATTTAATTTTCTTTTAGCTTCTGGCGAAGCTTGCTTTGGTGGAGTTAATTTAGTTTTAATTTTCGGCGAAGCTAGTTAACTTGGCCAGGCAGATTTAATCCTCTTTTAGCTTCCAAAGAGGCAAATCCTATTTTAGTGGGGCCAATCTGCTTTTGGTGGGGCTAATTTGCTAGCAAGGTTAATTCTGTTTTGGTGGAGCCGACCTGCCTCGAGCAGAGCTATCCTTTCGGTGGGGCCAATCAGCTTCTGGCGAGGCTAATTTGCTAGCAAGTTTAATTCTATTTTGGTGGGACCGACATGCTTCTCAAGGGCTATCCTTTTGGTAGGGCCAATTAGCTTCTGGCAGGCTAATTTGCTGGCGAGGCTAATTTTGTTTTGATGGGACCGACCTGCTTCTAGCGGAGCTATCCTTTTGGTGGGGCCAATCAGGTATTTTGATTGCTCATGGCCTATGGATTTTAACAAATTTTACTGAATACAATTTTGATAGCCTATAGATCTGTTGTTAACGCACAGATGGCTAGTAAACCTGCACTCCATTGTAGTATGGGTCTTCTGATAGTAACCACACAGTGGCCTCTGTTATTGTTCCATAAATGGATGCCTCACCACACTCTTAGTTGTTGTCCCTCTTGAGATCTTACCAAGTGATCTGTAGGCACTAAAGTTTGCACCCTCTTTGTTTGTTAATCACCTCCTCAACATTTTGAACCGCATCAATAACTTCAACATAAGTTTCAAGTTTGAAAGTTTTGATATATTTCTAAATGTCCAATCTAAAATTATGTCATAAACAATGAGCTCGAACTACCTCGTTCTCCACTGTAAATGGTGCAAATTTGCTTAGTCAGATGAACTTCACCGCACAACCATCCAATAGCATGCCACACTGCTTCTGGTTGATGAATTGTTTTTTCTTCTTCCTTTGAGCTACATTAGGAAACAATCTTAGGAAGAAACTAGCTGTGGATGTCTCCTACAAGATTGGTTGAGATAGCTGGTTCTCCTCTGACTATCACCATTTTTCGAGTAATGTCTACCAATTGCATCTTGATATCATCAACTTGATCCGCTTATGGAATATGTACAACCCTCAATAAATTCTCTATCTCAGAAACCCATTGCTTAACTTCCAATGCTCCTGCCTCCCATAAAAAAAAGCCAAATGAAGATGCCTAAAATCAGTGATATTCCCCAAATGTCGATCACTAGGCTCCATGGCATGCCCCAGTACTGCCATCACACAAACTTGAAAAGTTTTGGCCTATGGCTATTTAGTCTCAATTATGCCATGATGAACACTGAACATCTCATTAATGTTGATCACAATAGTCATTGAGGTGGAGTTATATCCAATCTTATTAACACGATGAGTAGAAGCCATTACTATGAGAAAAGAGGATAGAGTAAACACTAATAGGATAATAGTAATGAACATAATTTCTCTCTTTCTCTCTCTCATATATATATATATATATATATATATATATATATATATATATATATGGATTATTGTAGGTAAGTCGCTAGCTCAAGAAATATTACGTGAGCTAGCAGTAAAACTATAATGATCAAATAATTTTCCTTCATTTTTTTTAACAATTACTATCTCTACCTCCTTAAATTCTTTTAGATTAAATTTCATAAATCTTGGAGTTCATTTACCCTTTCATCAAGTGCATACAAAATGTTTTATTTATTGAAAACCGTTAATTTTGTGTTAACTTGATGGAAGACCAAATCAAAACTAAAATTCAAGAAATTAGGTATGAGTGAACCCTAAGGGGTCAAGATTATAATCCAAAAGAAATTTAAAAAAAAATTATTTGAGATAGTAGAAATGAACTACAACTCAGGTAACTTATGTGAGCTGTCAACTCATTTATATTTTTATCATATATATATATAGACACACACACACACATAGCAAGATCATATGTGTGTGTGTGTTTAACTCAAAATGGTATAATAACATTAATTTGATTCCGAGTCTTTTAATTGTAATGATATTTAAGTCAGTCTAAATCACTTGAAGTGACTTGGAGAGCCTAATACCAACTATAATGATCACTATAAATTAGCGGATGGCTGGCTGAGTCATTCAACATTGCATTATAACAAGATTAGCCATAGAATTAATACATTCATTGACAATAGATATAAATAGAATACAACAAATCATAGAATAATTAATTATTTTTAAATAAACTATCTTTATAAAAATTCAGATCAAGTAGAGTCTCCAATGTATCCTAATAAAAATAAGATCATAAAACTAGTTAATTAAGTCTCAAAAATAAGTTATTACAATTTCCAAATACTGTCAAGTCCATCCAAAAAAATCTTCTAAACTTGATAATTTTGTAACATTGCTTGTCCCCCAAAATACTCTAAATCATGCTCTGTAATAGTACACCAATCTTTGTTTCAAGGTCTAAATCTATATTTAGGTCTGGTCATGCACAATCTGGATTGTCAATAAAGTAACTAATAAATATGAAAATAACAGTAACTCAACAACAATATATAATAAATAGTATCTATTGGAAAAACTACCAAATCAATAAGTAATGCATATATGCAACGAAAATCTAATAAACCAATACTCAATAAACCATATCAATGAGTAATAAGAAATATAATCAAAAACAAATAATTACACAATGTTTCTGATTTATTTAATTTATTAGTCATTTTTATTATGGTTTTTTAGAGTTTCCAGTAAAGCATAAATATTAGTGCCTCTAATTATATCTATGTTTTCAATAGGAAAATAGATCAATTAATAGTCAATCGGAGCCTATCCCACCAAAGTTCGGTAACAATTTTAATAAATCATATCCTATTTAAGTTCAATGATAATTCAATCAATAAATAAAGAATCCATAATTCAATTGCAAACAGAATGATAAATCTTACAATTGGGCCCCCTAATAATTCATATATTCAATCAATTTAAATTACACTAATTATATATTTCAATTTAATTGTAAATGGTAGTGGTATATGATTTCAATTTCAATAATCTTTACGGTGTCAATAACATACAAATTATCCACCATTGTAATCAATATTTACCATTGAAATAATTCAAGTTCAATTATTGCAGTTAAATATCAATACATTTGCTTGTTATGAGCAAATACACAAATCAATAATTAACTATTATATGATAATATTTAATATGACGATATATCCACTTATTATTATTTTCATTAGTTACAAGCAATTACTCATAATAAAATAACAAATAAAATATTAAGCAAGCCAATGACCAAGGTTCACTATCGAAAACCCCCATTCCTTCTATCACTTTTGTAGCATGAGGTTGTCGAAGGTACTATCAAATCTGCCAACGACAGTATTCTAAGAAAACAACGCAGTAAGGGTCATTCTTAGCCTTTATTTCGAAGATTTTTATCGATAATGACAAAGAGCTGGGGTCATATACATGCAATTAAAACTCATAAATATCAATATAGACATAAATAAATGCATTAATACCAATGAAGATCATTTCTTTAGCACTGATCTTCCAAAACTTATTACATATCAAATCTCTTTTTAATTGTAGAAGAAAATAGAGTGAAAGTAGAATGAAAAAATTTCTGTATATTTTCTTGTTTCTAAACTGTACAATGAGCCATCCTTTTATAGGTGAAGGAGGTAATAAAAAGAATAATTACAGGATCTGTAATTGATAGTAATTACATAAAATTTTCAACTAGTCAAATCAGAGATTTATCAACTATCCTAAATTATTCAAATCAAAGATTTGTCAACTATCCTAATTTACGAAAATATCTCAATATCAATAAGAAAGTATCTCAAAATATTTTAGCATTATGATCATATCTCAATTATATCTCAACATCCCCCCTCAAACTCATGGTGGCGCCGTAGAAGCCAACTGGAGTTTGCTAACATGTTCACTAAGACGACCAGGTGAGTGTGATTTAGTGAAAATATCAGCAAGCTGATCAGCAGAGGAAATGGAACACAAGCGAAGGGTGCCATCACTGAGATGATGCCTGATGAAGTGGCAGTCAATCTAATATGCTTTGTGCGCTCATGAAAAATATTATTATGCGCAATCTGAATAGCACTCTGGTTATCATAGTAGAGAAGAGAACGAGACAGCTGAGGGGCATCCAAGTCAGCTAAAAGACGATGCAGCCATAAAAACTTAGCAGTAGCATCAGTAAGGGCGCGATACTCAGCCTCAGTGGTAGATTGAGCGACAACTGTTTGTTTCTTACTTCGCCAAGAAATAAGACACGAACCAAGTAAGAAATAAATACCAGTGGTAGAACGACGATCCGTAGGATCACCAGCCTAATCAGCATCATAATAATCTCGTAACTCAAGAGATGACTGAGATGAATAGTATAAACTATGGAAAAGAGTGCCCTTGACATAGCGGAGGATTCGAAGAACAGCAACATAGTGAGGTAAGCGAGGCTCATGCATAAACTGACTGACCAGGTGAACAGCATAAGAAATATCAGGGCGAGTAACTGTGAGATAAATAAGACTACCAACCAACTGTCGATAGAGAGTAGGGTCAGACAAAGGAAAACCATCAGTAAGGTTGAGCCGAGCATTATATTCCAAAAGGGTACTGGCAGTCTTGCTGTCGGTTAGATCAGTCATCTATATAAAATCTGAAGCATACTTGGCTTGAGAAAAAGAATAACCATCCAAAGAAAATGTTACCTCAAGACCAAGAAAGTAACTAAGGATGCCAAGATCTTTCATTTCAAAATGATGACCCAGAAAAACTTGAAGTGCATGAATGCCAGTAGTATCATCACCAGTGATGATCATGTCATCAACATAGAGAAGTAGAAGGATGCTGCCTGAGGCAGTCTTATGGATGAATAAGGCAGTGTCATAAGCACTGGTTACAAAACCCTGCTGTGTGATGACATATGTAAATTTGGCAAACCAAGCATGAGGAGCTTGCTTCAGACCATAGATCGCACGATGAAGGCAGCAAACCTTATGAGGAGGATGCTCATAACTAGAAGGAGACTTCATATAAACTTCCTCAGTAAGATCTCCATTCAGAAATGCAGTTTTAACACCCATCTGAAATAATGACCAACGCCGAACAGCAACAACAACAATCAAAGATCTAACAGAGGTAAGTCGAGCAACAGGAGAAAAAGTCTCCTCATAGTCAATAGTATACTCTTGAGAGTAACCGAACGCAACAAGACGAGCTTTGTATCGCTCAATTGAGCCATCTGCCCGAGTCTTAATCTTGTAAACCCACTTTCAACCCACTGCAAACTTTCGAAGAGGCAAATCCACCAAATTCCAAGTATATGTCTTGGCAAGAGCATGTAATTCATCAGACATAGCTTGCTACCAAAAAAGATCGGAACTAGCCTCACGATAAGAGTGAGGCTCATGAAGAGTAGCAAGAGCAGAGAAACAATGATAATCATGAAGATAAGAAGGAGGAGCTCTTACCCTATCAGAACGACGAGGTGCAATAATTTGGGAGAACTCAGTAGTAGAAGGTGGTACAGGTACATCTTGAAGAGAACCAAGTGATGATACTGGATCCGCAGAGGGAGCAAGGTCATTGGAAGAGGCTGAGGATGGATCGTTAGAGGAGTTGGTATCACATGTATAAAAGTTAGTAGACTCAGAAAACAGAGTAATAGAGGGATCGGTGAAGACAGGGAAATGACTAGAGTAAGGTAAGGGAAAGAAAGAAAGGGTGGTGAAGAACTTATGTTCCCAAAACTCTACATGACGAGAGATACGAAGGCTTTTGGTGATAGGAACATAACAACGGTATCCTTTTTGTTCAGTGCCATAACCAAGAAAGCAATATAGTCTGAAACGAGGTTCTAACATCGTTCGTTCATGAGGAGGGAGAAGAATGAAGCAGGCACAACCAAAAACTCGAAGAGAGCTGTAATCAGGAATGTACCATACAGCAGTTCAAAAGGAGTTTTGTTGTCAAGAATGGGTGAGGGGACACGATTGATGGTGTAGACAGCAGTAAGAGCAGCCTCTCCCCAAAACGCTGAGGAAGCGAGGTAGAAATGAGGAGAGATCAAACGGTGTCTAGAATGTGACAGTGTTTACGCTCTGCTCGACCATTTTGTTGTGATGTATAGGGACAAGAGCGATGAGAGAGAGTTTCATTTTGTTGCAAAAACTCAATGAAGGATTTTTCGTTATACTCCAGAGCATTATCAGAACGAAAAATTTTGATAGCATGAGAAACCTTGGTAAATACCATTTGGTGAAAGCGTTTGTAAATTACAAACAACTCAGAATGCTTATGCATAAGATAAATCCATGTATAACGTGAAAAATCATCTACAAATATGACAAATTAGTGGGAGCCCCCTCGGTAGAAATTGGAGAATGGCCCCAAATATTAGAATGAATAAGATCAAAAGGAGAAAAAGATAAAGAGTCACTAGTATTAAAAGGTAAATGAGTTTGTTTTCCAAGTTGACAAGAAAAATAATCAAATTTATCAAAAGTGACAGAGCCAAGGAGACTACTAGAGACTAACTGCTGAATACGAGGTAAAAAAGTATGACCGAGACGAGAATACCAAATGCTCGAGGTGATGGCCAAGACAGCTGAAGGTGTAGTAGAAGGAATCTGCAAGTTTACCATTTCAAACATACGTCCAACTTTACAACCTGTCCTAATGACCTGACCCGACCGAGGATCTTGCACATCAACACCACGAAAAGAAAAGTGAAGCTCAAAACCTAACTCAACAAGTTGGCCAACAGAGAGGAGATTCGATGATAACTTAGGAACTAAATAGGTATTATCGATAGAGATGTCGGAGGTAGAAATTGAACCAATATGGCTAATAGGCATTGCAGAACCATCGGCAGCATAAATAATATGGTTAGGGTCTAGTGCAGATTTAGTGGAAAAAATGGTGGGATCAGAAGTCATATGATTACAACAAGCAGAATCTATAAACTAAGAAGAAGTACCTGGAGTGACAGATAGTGCAGTAGATGAACGAGACAGAATCTGATAGACCAAAGCCTCAATATCAGCAGCAGTGAGCAAAGTAGATTGAGAAGAAGACTCAGGGGCAGAGGGATAAGTGGAGACAACCGCAGCAGCCTGTTGGAGGGAACCACGAGAGTCTCGTGTCTTTTTTTGTTGTAACTTGAAACAATCAGTAATCAAGTGGTCGTTTTTCTTGCAATACCGACAAAATAACTTTTGAGAAGGAGATTGTGACTGTGGAGTAGAACGTTGGGAGGAAGCCAAAGAGACAGCAGCCAAAACAAGATCGGGAGATTATAGCTTCATAGTAAGGCGACGATGTTCTTCGGAAATTAACTCAGAAACAGCAAGATCCATGGTAGGAAGTGGCGTACAATGAAGAAGGGCTGCCCGAGTGGACTTAAAGTCATCGCGAAGAGCCGTCATAAAATGTATGAACTTACGGCGGTCCCGATATCTTGCAAAGAGCTCGATATCTGCAGCACAATGAAGTTGGGGTTCGACAGCAGTCAACTGATCCCAAAGAAGAGCGACTTGAGAGTAAAATTCAGTAATGAACTGACCAGATTCTTGACGCATCTGGTAAAGTTTTGTCTCAATCTGAAACTGAAGAGAACATCATTGCTGCAGTCGTATCGAGCAACTAAGAAATCCCATGCAACTTTTGCATTCTCGAGCCTGGGTAGAAGACTGTTAATAGATAGGATTGATGTATTAACAATCCACTGCAGAATTTTGCTATGAATACTCTCCCAGTCGTCCAAGCGAGTAGCGTAATCAGTGGCGGATTCATCCTTAGCACAAACAGGCTTAGGAGAATCCTCAGAAACATAACGCGACAATTTTTTTCCTTTGAGAAAAAGTTTCATATTGGAAGCCCAAAGACTATAGTTGGTTCCATTCAAAACAATATCAAATAGACAAACAATATCATTTTAGGAAGACATTTTGGAACGGATATGCCAAACTCAACTTCCGAAAAATCAATCAAAAAAAATTAGCGTCCAAAAAAAAACCAAACCTGATTGTAGAATAGAATTGACCAGGACAAGTGGGGCTCACTCGTTGAAGAAGAGAGGTGTGTGAAGACCACTTGTAGAGACTTCACATGGTATGTGGAAGAGCTTGTCAAGTCCGATGGAGCTGAAATTTTGATGGAAGGAGATCGAAGGGAGACGAACAATCTGAAAGTAGAAAATTGTCGAGATCTGACTTCAAAATGGCCGAAACGGGTACAAAGAGTTTCGAGATGTGTGAGGACAAAAAAAAAACTCACTTTTGGTGGTTTATGCACTCACAAAGAAGTTAGAAGAGGCACCAGAATTCCGGTAGCTCTGATACCATGTAGAAGAAAATAGAGCGAAAGCGAAATAAAGAAATTTCTGTATATTTTCTTGTTTCTGAACTATACAATGAGCCATCCTTTTATAGGTGAAGGAGGTAATAAAAAGAATAATTACAAGATATGTAATTGATACTATTTACATAAAATCTTCAACTAGTCAAATCAGAGATTTGTCAATTATTCTAAATTAGTCAAATCAAAGATTTGTCAACTATCCTAATTTAGAAAAATATCTTAATATCTAATAGGAAAGTATCTCAAAATATTTTAGCATTATGATCGTATCTCAATTATATCTCAACATTAATAAAAATCACATCTTTACAATAAGATGTAAAATAGAAGCAATAAATCATATATATTTAAGTATAGAGATGTATAAATATATCTCTCTACATATATACAACAAATTAACATATATTTAATTACAAATCATACGGAAAACCCCATTTTTGTGCATGTTTCAGCAAAACACTTTCATAAATATAATTACAAGTATTATATCTATGAAATTTAGAGATGATAGAATCCAAATAATATAATTTAGTATGTCCTTTAATTGAGTTGGACTCATCTTACTTGATTTTAGATATATCTATGTATTGTGATTGACAAGATGTCGAAAACATCACGAACTTATATTGAATTCTCCTCTTCTTTCTCTCTTCTCCTTCTTTTTCTGGCATTTTTCATTCTATTTTTTGTTGCGTTGAGAAGGGTTATGTTGTGGCTAACCTCTTACTTTTTATAAGAGTAATGTTTCAAATTTAACTTGCTATATTATTAGTAATAGGAACTAATAGATTTGGAAATCAAATCCTATCATATCTTATTAATTAGTTTAGATCAAGTCTAACTTAATAATTCCAACTTAATTAATTAAAACAAAACTAATTGATTAGCCTATTGGTCATGGATTCAAGTTGTGGTCTCTCCTATTTGTTTCTATTAATTAATACAACTTTTCTTTTTATTTTGAAATCTTTTTATTTAAAATTTTTTTACCTCATTAAAAATTTAATTCAAATTCATCAAGATTTATAAGTGAAAAAATTTAATTCCAATACATCAAGATTTATAAGTGGAGTGGGCATTACAGTTTGGTTATGGCTATGAGTGATGAAGTTAATTAATTCATTGGGAATAATGATAGAGACTAGTTCCTAAACCAAATGAAGAACCTATTATAAGAACTAAATGAGCTTTTAAGAATAAATTGGATGAACAAGCGAATGTAATTAGAAATGATATTATACTTGTGGTTAAGGGATATAACCAAATTGAGAGTATATATATTGATGAAACTTTTGCACCCATTACAAGCTTTAAGCATTAAAATTTTACTTATATATTCTTGTCACCAAGGCTTTTAAATTTTTCAAATGGATGTTAGACATGTATTTCACAATGTTTATCCTAATAAAGAAGTCAATGTAGTATAGCCACTTACTTTCATCAGTCATAAACTTCCTAATCATGTTTTCAAAATTGACAAATGCTTGGTCGTAAACATGCATCTCATGCTTGGTATAGTAGATTCAGTGCATACATTTTAAAGCATAGATTTATTAAAGGAGTTGCTGATAATACCTTTTTTATCTTGAAAATTGACAAAGTTATCCTTATTGTATATTGATGATATTATTTTCCATGTTACTAATAAGAATCTTTGTCACAAGTATAAGAAGTTGATGCACAATAAATTTGAGATGTCCATGATGGGTGAGTTGAAATACTTTCTAGAATTCCAAGTCAAACAATCAAATCATTATCTCTCAAGAGAAATATATCAAGGAACTGCTCAAGAGGTTTGACATGGATGAACTAAAAGCGAAGACTATACCTATGAACCGAAAGCGGAGACTATACCTATGAACCCATCGATAAATATTATAAGAGACGGGATTAGAGTTTCTATCAATGAGAAAAGATATGGAGGTATGATCAATAGTCTTTTGTATCTTACATCATGTCATCTTGATATTATATTTTTGTTTATGTACCCGATTTTAGGCCAATCCGAAAGAATCACACATGAAAACTATAAAATGGATTTTTCAATACTTTAAGGCTCCTAGAAATTTGGATTATGATTTTCTGGTTATAATGATTTTGATTTTTTGATTATTTTAATAATGATTATGTAGGTTGCTTAACTAATAGGAAAAGCAATAGTGGCATTGTTCATTTTTAGGATATTCGGTAATTTTATGTTCAAGTAGAAAACAAAATGTGTAGTGTTGTCGACCAGTGAGGCTGGATACATTACTTAAGGTAGCTATTATGGTCAAATATTTTGGATGACAGTTAGTTTACAAGATTTTGACCTAAATTATAAAAAAAAAAAAAAATCCACTTAGATGTGATATCAAAAGTGCTATAAACTTAAGCGACAATCTTGTTTATTATATCCGTACATAGATGTATGGCATCACTTTATTAGGGACCATATTGCTAAGATGATATAATAACTTAGTTTGTTCCTACCAATCAACAACTTACAGATACCTTTACAAAACCTTTGCATGAGAAGTGTTTCACTCATTTGAGATAGTAATTGGATATTATTTTCATTGATATATGGCATGTTGTTTTGTATCTTAGTATCATATTCTCTTTTGATTTCTTTGTTTTTGGTTTTTTAGATTGTATAGGTTTCTTTTTTTTTTTTTTTTTGGTTCCTTTCGCAATTTAAAAAACAAAAAAAAAGTGCTTGCGTGTCTTTTTTTTTATGATATGTGGCATAAATTTTAATGGCACATAAGATGTCAAGCATGAGTCTACTATTTTCAAATCTAGTTTAAATGTATATTGTTGATGTATTTGACCATGATGCTTGATTATAGTTTTACTTTTCCTAATTCTATTGAAATATACATATACAACATTATTTTATTTTATTTTACTAAGAGATTCTAAAGTTCACTTCTTTCCATATTCTTGTGTGTGTATTATGTTTCTCTTTCAAGATTTAAACAGATGCATTATATGCAAAAAAAAAATTGCATACATAAATCTAATTTTCAAGATAAGTATAGAATAAAGTTGTATTAAGTGCAAAATACTCATCTCAAATCCATGCAAAAAGTCTGCATACAAGATGTCAATTACCTTACTTGTGAGTTTTGTGATTTGCAGCATTATCAAGGGTATCTATACTGTTCTAAATGCTTATGTTTAGAGATGGTGTATATTCACCCACAAAGCACTATCGATCCTTCTCCGGATCTTGTTGAAGTATTAGAATCTATATCATTGTCAATATGTGAAAGTTGAGATTTACCTTGATAATTTTAAATTGATTTTTGTTAGTTACATATTTTGTTTGTTTGGATGGTTGTTCTTATACTTTCTTTGGTTTTTATTGTAGTGTTTTGTGGTTTCGATGATTAATACATTGATGTGATTTATATTAATGATGATCATGCCTTGTATCAAAGTCTACTTGTTGGGACTATTTTCCTACACAACTATGGTACCCAACAATGATATCACACACATTTGGACTCAATAAATTATTCTCTCTTTACTCTTTTTTGACTTATTATTCTATGATCTTCATCTTCTAATAGTCATTATGATGTTGCTTATCTCAGACCAATAATATCTTTTGCTAGTAATTAAATATTAACACATTTAGGTAGAGAAAATACTAAGAGGGAGAACTGGACTTGTCACTTGATTTACAGTCAACTTCATGTTTGAAAGCTTGGATTTAATATCATGAATTATATATACAAGAAAATGGGTTTTTAGTGGCGATATTTTAGTGACATGTATTAAAATTGTTACTAAAATTGAGTATTTGTGACAAAAATTAAATGTTGTCACAAATATTATGTTTCAGTGACGGAGATAAATATTTGTCACAAATATATAATTTTTTATGACAACAGATAAAAACTTGTCACAAAAATATAGTTTTCAGTGATGAGAACGAAATATTGTTACATAAATATAAATGTTTTAGTGACGACGACTAAAACTTGTCACTAAAAAATAGTTTTCAATGACACAAACTAAAACTTGTTGCTAAAACATAAATACTTCAGTGACATCAAAGAAAAATTATAACTAAACATAATTTTCAGTAACAAAGGCTACAAATCGTCACTGAAAAGTAAATTTTTTCTGTGACAACTAAAATAATTATCACTAAAACTACGTATTTAGTAACAGAAACTTTATGTCATTGCTAAAACATTAATATCTTTTGTGACAATGAAAAAACGCGTCACTAAAACTGAGTATTCAGTAAGAAAATTATAGTTTGTCACTAAAACATTTTTTTTTTCAATGACAAATACAATAATTGTCACTAAAACTAATTGTTCAGTGAAGAAAACTAAATACCATCACAAAAACATAAATTATTTTTGTGACAACTTAAGAACTTGTTGTTCGCCGCAAAAGTTTTGCTTCCTCCCATTGAATACAACTTAGATTACAATGAAAGTGAAAAAGAGATAAAAAGATAACAAAAGAGAGGATTTTATAACTCAATCTCTCTCTTTTACAATATATGTGTGGGATTTATGGCGATGGGATCTGTCGAGCAGCTCCTTTGGACGATCGAACGTCGAACTCTTCTCCCTTGAAGATATCGGCCGACCATAGAAGATGTTCTCTGGTCTTTCACGAACTCAAGACTCTGTGCGTAAGTTGAATTCTCTAAGAGGAAAAGATCTCAATTGCCGAAAAGAAGACCAGCCGAAAGGAAAAAGGAAGACCCCTAGTGTTTCACTAAGAAGGTATTTATTTCCCCCAGGTTAATGCAAGAGTTTCTATCTAAATAAAATTCCTGCTCATCAAGGATTCCAATCAAATAGAATTTTGATTTAAATCTCTTGATTTAGAGTTCTGATTGAACTTAATTTAGATATCTAGATAAACCCAAATCATAATCTCAATCAATTTAAGATCCTAGTTATCTGCTCACGTGGAGGTAAACTCATCAAAACGCCAAACTAAATAACCAGAATGCAGAGCTAATGCGGAGCTACTGAACATCTCCGCGTTTTACTCAATCGCGAGGCTAAAATAGCCAAACGCGGGGCTACTGAGTTAGCTGTGCATTCTGTTGTGGAAAATCCTATTTACTTAGAAATTTTCACTGCCAACAGAACCCCCTCCAAAGTTTTCAAAATGATTTAGAACTTAGCAAATTTTTAAATACTTTAGATACTTAAACTGAAACGCGGAGTTAGAATACCAAGTCTCCTTCGCGTTATGCTCGCCTACGCGGAGCTAATCAGCTTTACTTTTTTAGTGAAATGAGTAATTGCTTCATTAATTACTCTTGAATTTCTACGCCGAACACCAAGCGGCGGAAATCTTGTTTAAATAGAGCTTCTGGCTCATTTTCTTCCTCATTTGCAGAGTTTGAAGAATTCGGAGCTCCGGTGATCGAGTGATTCATGTCGAGGAACAATCTTCGACTGATCTTCCCTCAATTCTCCGTTTAGGATGTGGCTCCAGAAGAGTACGGCTTCATGCACGTTAGCCGGCGTTAGCGGCAATGGCGGCGGCCGTGGATGTAGACGCAGCGGCGAACCAGTCTATGCCGTGTCTATTAAAGGTAAAAACCTTATCTTTCGGTCTTTTTAGAACCATCCTGGATTGTTTTCGCTCGATTTTAACGTGCCAATTGTTTATTTCACCGGCAAGATCGTCGTTCTCCGGCCGTAAGGCTTAATGGAGAAGGAGAAGTCAGAGAGGAACTCTGATCTTTCTCTTATACGTAAAGTTATCGCGTCATCCTCGCGCTTGAAACGCGGGGCTACTTTGACTAGCAGTCGCATTCTAACGAGAGGCTATGAAAGAGAAGGAAGAGGTTGTACGTCCGAAAATTGAATCTTTGATTCCATTGAAAAATTGATGAATTACAATAGGAATTTAGATTACAAAAATTCCGAAGAATTACAAGAACGGGAATATTGGTGGATTCCCTTTTTTAAGTGGGTTCGGGTGGCGGTGGAGTCTTGTTGCTGCCTCCGTTGACTATCCAACTTGGAAGGGGATCTGTGAAGAAAACCTGCTCCTTCTGATCTCTCTCAACCTTCTGTGAAGAATCGCTCTGCCGGCCCTCAAAAAAAGTCACCTCTCCCGTTAAATTCCTGTATTTTATAAACCGAAGAATCTCGAAATCCGGCTCAATTCTCTCCTGAAAAAGCGGATCACGGGATATCAGGAAAATAAAATAGGAAATAAAACAACGGAAAACAACGAAAAACAACCCGCGGGTGGCAACCCGCGGGATCGCCCCCGCGGGTTGCCACCCGCGGGAATCCTCCCGCGGGTGGCAACCCGCGGGGGCTCCCGCGGGTTGCAACCCGCGGGAATTCTCCCGCGGGTTGCTTCCCGCGGGGATTCCCGCGGGGATTCCCGCGGGTTGCAACCCGCGGGTGCTCCCGCGGGTTGCTTCCCGCGGGTGCCCCCGCGGGTTACAACCCGCGGGTTGCATCCCGCGGGTGCTCCCGCGGGATGGAACCCGCGGGTGCTCCCACGGGATGGAACCCGCGGGTGCTCCCACGGGTTGCATCCCGCGGGTGTGCCCACTTAGCAAAATTAGGGTTTTTTTTTTATTATTATTAATTTATTTATTTATTTAATTATTTTTAGTGTCTACATAACCCTCTCCAAAGTTTTTGAAGTTCTGTATTGAACCGTACTGAATTTCGAAATACTTTGGATTTTTTAATTTTGGTTATAGACTTTTTAAAAGATTTGGTCGATAGGGATAACTGTTAATATATTTATTTATTCCATAACAAGCAGATGTATGATTTTAACGTACTCATTAGAGGACAAGCAGAGGTATAATGTTAACGTGCTTATTTTAGGTCAAGCAGAGGTATAATATTAACGTGCTTATTTTAATCCTAACCGTTCAGTGACATCTAGTATGACGAATCAGGAAAAGACAGAAGTGACATTAAACGTGTCTTGGAGCTTAACCTATTCAGAGGATCTGGTCATGATAGGGACAAGCTGACTAAACAGAGGTGATGGTTAACGTGTTTAGTTTTGAATATGACTATCAGAGGTAACTGTTAACTTGATAGGGAGATGATTTTCGTCAGAGGTGATTTTCAACTTAACGATATCAAAAGCACGTTCATCAAAGGTTGTAATGTTGGACTTGATGAAGTGTGAATTTTCTTTTCTGTCAGAGGTGAAATCTTAACGTGACAAGGGATTTAATCGGATCTTATCTCATTTGATTTTGAATTATGATGTCAGAGGTATGATTTTAACTTGACTAATATTTTGGAGTGTCGCTTGCTCTGTTAGAGCAAAATGACAAGAAAAGTTTTGCTGTCAGAGGTGAAATCTTAACGTGACAGGAGATTTATCTGATTAGGATTTTTAGCAAACCCCCAGCTATCAACGGGTTTGATTTTGCCTTTACCAACTACCGTTTGAGTCGGGCTAGCCATGCTATTATCCTCAGCATAGTGAGTTGTCGAGGGTTTCGTTTGGGTTTAAATACCAAACTTTTCCTCTTCCCTTTGCCTTAGCAGCTTAGGGCAGTGATGTATTCTTATATTCGGATAAGAATACTGTTGTGACAGATTTGTCGTGGGATTTTTAGCAAACCCCCAGCTATCAACGGGTTTGATTTTGCCTTTACCAACTACCGTTTGAGTTGGGCTAGCCATGCTATTATCCTCAGCATAGTGAGTTGTCGAGGGTTTCGTTTGGGTTTAAATACCAAACTTTTCCTCTTCCCTTTGCCTTAGCGGCGTCAGGCAATTCATACTTTTACCCCCAGTATGGTGGGGTTGGCGAGAAATTTATTCTCTTCCCGTAGCCTTGTCGGCGTTGGGTGGTTCTTACTTATTACCCACAATATGGTGGGGTTGGCGAGAAATTTATTCTCTTCCCGTAGCCTTGTCGGCGTTGGGTAATTCATACTTATTACCCCCAGTATGGTGGGGTTAACGAGAAATTTATTCTCTTCCCGTAACCTTATCGGCGTTGGACGGTTCATACTTATTACTCCCAGTATGATGGGGTTGGCGAGAAATTTATTCTCTTCCCGTAGCCTTGTCGGCGTTGGGTGATTCATACTTATTACCCCCAGTATGATGGGGTTGGCGAGAAATTTATTCTCTTCCCGTAGCCTTGTCGGCATTGGGTGATTCATACTTATTACCCCCAGTATGATGGGGTTGGCGAGAAATTTATTCTCTTCCCGTAGCCTTGTCGGCGTTGGGTAATTCATACTTTTTACCCCCAGTATGGTGGGGTTGACGAGAAATTTATTCTCTTCCCGTAGCCTTAGCGGCATTGGGCAATTCATGCTTTTTACCCCCAGCATGGTGGGGTTGGCGAGAAATTTATTCTCTTCCCGTAGCTTTAGCGGCGTTGGGCAATTCATACTTTTTACCCCCAGCATGGTGGGGTTGGCGAGAAATTTATTCTCTTCCCGTAGCCTTGTCGGCGTTGGGTAATTTTTTTTTATTTTTTTTATTTATATATATATATATATATATATATACATGGGGGTTTAAATTAACCGCCTTGAGCCCGTCTTGGGAATTGTTGTAAGCCCAAGTGGTACTTTTAGACCACGCACATTAAATTTGTCGGAGTTAGCTCTAACTCTTTTTTTGTTCAGCTTTGAGCTGAACTGCTCCAGCGTCAATCAACGCTTGAATTTTATCTTTTAAGATAAAACAATTTTTTGTGGGGTGACCTACAATCCGATGGTACAGGCAGTAATTCGGATCGTTAGTTTTCCCTACTTCTTCAGGTCTCTTGCTCTCCGGCAATTTAAGCATCTTGCGTTTGGTGAGCAGATTGAACATAGTAGTAGTATGTTCATCCTTGAACGAATACTGCTTTTGAAGTCTGGGCGACTTTGCTGTGTTGCTTGTAGTTGGCCATGGTTTCTGCTTCAGTGTACTTTCTACCGCCATTGCCGTTATGTCTTTCCCTTTTGAACGGGAAAAATGGAATGGAGATTCGTTTGCACCGTCTCCGGTTGCAGACTGTTGCATTTCGAGACGTCGAAGTATTTCTTCGGCCTTTTCGCCCTGCTTAAGCAGATCCTTCCATGACTTGGATTCGACCGAACCCATCTTGTCTAAAATATCGGTCAACAAGTTATGTCTGCAGGTTTCCACAAGCGTATCCTGCGTCATGCCATGTGGGCATCGAACGGAAAGTTCTCGGAACCGCTCGACATAAGTTTTGACCGTTTCGCCTTCTTCTTGCTTCGCTGCTAGCAAAGATAATATGGAGACTTCTGTATCATCTTCAAAGAATCGGGCTAGGAACTCACGTTCTACATCAGCCCAAGATTTAATTGTTCCCTGGGGTAGCTGCATGAACCAGGTAAATGCGGGCCCCCGTAAAGTACTCGCAAATATCTTAGTCATGGTCGGATCATTCCCCATGAGATGTCCTGTCTGTGAGAGGAAATAGAAGATGTGTTGCTGCGGCGAACTTTTACCGTTGAATGATTGAAGATTCAACGGTTTATATTTTGCAGGATATGGTACGGTCTCCCATTCTATGGGATATGGACGGACTACCCCCACCTCTTGTAGATTTTTGCGATGAAGAAGAGCTTGTAATTGGTTCTCCATCTTCTCTATTTTCTCTGCGTGAGGATTGAGGATAACTTTCACTTCCTCTTCCTCTCTTGAATGAGGAGGCACTTCTTCATCTTCGTCTTTGCTGTCTTCATTTATTTGGACAGGCCGTTTTCCTTTCTGCCGACTAGAAATGGACGGCGATGATTGGTTCTTTCTAGTTTGAGCCAGCAACTCAATCAAAAGTTGTTTCATTTCTTCTATGGTCTCCTCGTGCTATTCGAGACGTTTTTCTTGTCTCTCAAGCCTTTCAGAGACTTCTTCTAGAAGCGCGCCCTCTGGTTCGATAGAAACTCCTTTTGATCCTGGAGTAATTTCCTTATCCGAAAGGTTGTGTCCGACCACCTTTTTGCCTTTATTAACCATATTTGATGAGGCGGCAGGTAGATCGGTTCCAGAGCACACCCTCTTTATTGTCCGTATTCCTTTGGATTCGGTGATCCGCTCAAAAACGGACCGTCTCGGATGGCACTCGCAGTTTGATAGAACAGTTGAGATTAACTGTTCGCATTGGCATTGAGGAGTATTCTGTGCAGAGTTCTTCTTCCAATTGAGGTATTCTCTCAAGTCTTGAGATATCTTCTCCTCTCTATTTGCATCTTGACGTATTTTGCGTCTCAAATTTGGTTCATAATACTGGAGAGTTTGTAATATTTCAGGGCTGAGCTCTTTTCCAGCATTAGATTGTTCTCCAACCCTTCTGCGGATTCTTCTGGAGTGTGTGCTGGCCTGCGCAGTTGTGCGGGCCTCGCACGCATCTGACTTGTTCTTCGGGATCTGGAGGCTTCTATCATGAATATGTTCATCCAAAGAGAAATTTGAAGACCTATCCTCAGATGAGTTCATGAGCACATCCTTATATTTGTTTGTAGAGGAACGGGATGGTACACCTGAGAGAGTAGCCAAAAAGTTAGATGTGCGCTGTGTGCTCACTGTGCGTGTGCCCGAATAGACACCAGAACCAACCCTTGATTTTTTCTGCGGAGTGAAACCCACGGGTTGCAACTTGCGGTGTGCAACCCGCGGTTGGAACCGCGGGTTTGCACCCGCGGTTGCAACCGCGGGGTTGCACCCGCGGGGTGCAACCCGCGGTTGGAACCGCGGGTTTCCACCCGCGGTTGCAACCCGCGGTTGGAACCGCGGGTTTCCACCCGCGGTTGCAACCGCGGGGTTGCCCCCGCGGGGTGCAACCCGCGGTTGGAACCGCGGGTTTCCACCTGCGGTTGCAACCGCGGGGTTGCCCCCGTGCGGTGCAACCCACACTTCTGCCTGCGGATTTTCATTTTTGGAATCTTGGGCTGGATTTTCCGACTGTAATTTTCCAGAGGCGTTGTTCAGGCGGGCCCGTTGGATTTTGTGCCTCAAGTTTCTTTTCTGAGAGCGGGTGAGAGTTTGATTCAACTTAGGAGTGGGCGATGACGCCTCAAGTTTTCTGACAGAGTCAGTTTTAGCGGGCGATGACGCCTCATAAGTTCTAATAGGCGATGACGCCTTCTTCTTTTCGGTGGGCGATGACGCCTCACCTTTGCTCATCATAGCCCGGCGATGACGCCTGGGCTCCGAGTCAGAGGAAGAGATAAACTCTTCGTATTTTTGCTGATCAACTTCTACGATCAGCGTTTCGACAACAGATCCGATGGGTATCAAGTCGGACTGCGCCACGACGTTCTCTGTAGTGAACAGAGAGGCTCCCACTGTGGTCGTCAGTTCTTGTACGCCCGAAAATTGAATCTTTGATTCCATTGAAAAATTGATGAATTACAATAGGAATTTAGATTACAAAAATTCTGAAGAATTACAAGAACGGGAATATTGGTGGATTCCCTTTTTTAAGTGGGTTCGGGTGGCGGTGGAGTCTTGTTGCTGCCTCCGTTGACTATCCAACTTGGAAGGGGATCTGTGAAGAAAACCTGCTCCTTCTGATCTCTCTCAACCTTCTGTGAAGAATCGCTCTGCCGGCCCTAAAAAAAAGTCCCCTCTCCCGTTAAATTCCTGTATTTTATAAACCGAAGAAGCTCGAAATCCGGCTCAATTCTCTCCTGAAACAGCGGATCACGGGATATCAGGAAAATAAAATAGGAAATAAAACAACGGAAAACAACGAAAAACAACCCGCGGGATTGCCCCCACGGGTTGCCACCCGCGGGAATCCTCCCGCGGGTGGCAACCCGCGGGGGCTCCCGCGGGTTGCAACCCGCGGGAATTCTCCCGCGGGTTGCAACCCGCGGGTTGCTTCCCGCGGGTGCAACCCGCGGGTGTGCCCACTTAGCAAAATTAGGGTTTTTTTTTTTAATTTATTTATTTATTTATTTAATTATTTTTAGTGTCTACAGAAGAGGCAGAGAAAACTCTGTTCTTCCTCTACGCGAAATTATCACGTCATCCTCGCGTTTGAAACGCGGGGCTATTTCTTCAACTGCACGCGGAGTTTAACTTAGCTCCGCGTTTTTATACTTAGAAGATTTTCCAAGTTTTCTCTAACTCTTAATTCTTTTTTTGCAGCGAAGTACTTGGACCAAATCCTTTTTGAAGAGGAGTATATGTGGCTCTACCAGTCTTCATCAGCAACTTTAAGGAAGCCAGAAGCATATACTTTACAACATAGTTCTAGGTTTCAAGCTCTAGATCGAAAAGATAAACTTTTGAAGGAGTTACAAGAACTCTGCAGCAGCCCATTAAGTTTTCTTGAGGACCATTTCTGTTAGATGACAATCTTTGTTGCTTTCCAAAGCGATAGAGACCATCTCTGTAGCATGTCGAATCCATCTTGTGCATCTTCATTAGGATTCATATAGCAGTATCTTCAGATGATCCACTAAGAACTTTAAACAGATCATAGCTGATATTTGCAGAGGAGATCATTTGTATGTGAACCATGGAATTGAACTTCAACACCCCGCGAAGGAATCTCGCCGTTAGGTTATTGATGAGTCGATTAATTTGTAGAAGCTTTCGGGAGAGCTATAACTCCCTCTTCTTTTGTAATCCTTTTCATAAATAAAGGCAATTATTTTCCTCTCTATCTGTCAGCTTCAAGAATTTTGCTTGTACAACAAATAGATGGTTTATAATTTTGGTAAAATAATCTAAGTCTCATTTGCGTAACTTAGATCATTAATACCAAGATGATTGGATAAAGATCATCTTAACTTAGATGGAAGCGCCTAATTGCACTCGCCAAAAATCCAAGTTCTTCATAGGAACGCGAAGCTAAGTTATCAAGTTAGCCTTGCGTTTTGCATAGTTGCGCGGAGTTAATAACTTCGCGTTTTCCATCATCACGCGAAGCTAATAGCTTCGCGTTTTGGAGAGTAACTGGTCAGTTTTCTACTCCGAAACTCGCACCGAATTCCAAGAGGCTGTTTCTTTCATTTAAATGGAATCTCTATTCCTCTTTTTCCTCATTTCATTTGAGAATTCTCCAGAGACTTAGAGATTTAGGCGATCAGAGTTCAGGCGATGAGAGATTTCAGCAGTGGCGGCAGCGGCCGTGGAAGCAGCGGGCCAGTCCATACTTCGCCTATTGGGGGTAAGAATCTCTCTTTCGAGACTTTTTAGAACATTTTTTAGAGTGATTTGGCTCGGTTCTATCCGATTGGTCACGTCTTTCTCCGGCGAGATCGCCGTACTCCGGCCGTGTGGCTTGGAGAAGAAGAAAAGCCTCTGGTTTTCTTCTTATGCGAAGTTATCGCGTCATCCTCGCGTTTTGAAGCGCGGGGCTATTTGATTAGCAGTCGCATTGAAACACGAGGCTATTTGATTAGCAGTCGCGTTGAAACGCGAGGCTATTTTGATTAGCCGTCGCGTTGAAACGCGAGGCTATTTTGATTAGCAGTCACGTTGAAACGCGAGGCTATTTTGAGTAGCAGTCGCGTTGAAACACGAGGCTATCTGATTAGCAGTCGCGTTGAAATGCGAGGCTATTTTGAGTAGCAGTCGCGTTGAAGCGCGAGGCTATTTTGAGTAGCAGTTGCGTTGAAATGCGAGGCTATTTTTAAGTTCTGCGTGGCCTAATTTTTAGCTTCGCACGGAGCTACTTTTAGCTTCGCGTGGTCTATTTTTAGCTTCGCGTTTTCATACTTTTAGCTTCGCATTTTCTAACTCTGGTTCTTCTTTTTGCAGTAGGGTATTCAGCAGAAGCTCTTCCCCATAAGCACTATTTTGGTTTTGCCGGGGGTTCTGATCCATTGGCTCAATTTCGATTCATCACCATTCTGGCTGCATACAAACCAGACTCTAGAGAGTGCATGGAGAAGTTGATCAAATATCATCCTACTACTGCACGGGAGATTATAACTGATGCGTCCTTTGAAACCGTGGATAGAGAAGCGCTAGAGAAACCCACATTTCTCTTTGGGATAAGATGGAGCAATCAGACGAGATCCTCTTTGAAGAGGAGTGCATGTGGCTTTATAATTCTAGCGAAGCTTTAATGTTTTTGCCTGGAATGGATCGTAGCTATCCCCTAATCTACCTTCAGAGGCTGGCAATGCATTGTGAGTTAGGGTGGGGACTAACTCAAGAACAAGACGGCGTCCCAACGAGCGAATTGGGCACACATGGAGCTTATCAAGATGGCCCCACCAGATGTATTACTGGTTTGCTTCCAAGCTGACTTAACAAGGAGCTTCTAGTAGGAGAGGTTTCGACCCGCACACGAACTTTCTTGAGTGAGTTCCTGGCGAAATAAGGCCAATACCCGGCTAGTGACTTCAGGATGCCTGGTTGGGTTTACTCATCTGGCAACATGTGGTGGGCCCGCCTTGTTCAATATATGCTGGACTCTCATGAACCCATTCTGAAGGAGATTGGCTTATACAAGGCCATCAGAAATGTTCAATTCGGGTTCTCTCAGAGTGCTTATCATTTCTTCTGCTTTCTGGAGATGTACAACCCCGAGACCTGCACACTATTTACACTAGTGGGTGAGCTAGGGTTCGCTCTCCACGAGATGTTTGAGGTATCTGGGCTTTCAATGGGCGAAGTCTCATATGAAGAGTATATCCCCACTACTGAAGAGTTGAACATGTTGATGGCAAAGGACGAGCGCATCTATGCTACATACTGGGAGATGATGTGCTATTACCGCATCTGTGCCGACATGGCAGGTGTGCGTAATCAGGGTATCGGCCACAAGAAATGGGTCAATTACCTCTTCGCCAATTTGAACTCTAAGGACAGTTCAACAACGATCCGTGGCTATGCTCCTGTCTACATCACGGAGATCGATCACCGCATCGCTAAGACCCGGTTGATGTATTATACCACTGATTCCAACGAAGGTGGATTTGGCCTGGCACCTCTTTCAAGAGTTACCACTATCAAGCTCAGTCCCTAGTATCCAATAGAGGCCTCATTGTTGGGTTCTTGATGCTGTGGTTGAAAAGATGTGTTGTGCCGTCATTGCCAAAAGAGGCAATTGCGATGACTGTGGTATATCAAGCAGTTCTCCTTGCATACGGCCGACCTTTCGGATTCCTTCCTTCCATGGTGTGCAATCTACAACATGGACTGCGAACACTCTGCAATGACTCCATCGCTACTGATAAAGGCAAGGGAAAAGGGAAAGGCAAGTCGAAAGAGATTGCCCCGGTGAAGACTCCGAACCCTAGGGTGGAGCTGCCCTATACCTATCTGATGGCATGGCTCGTCATGCACTGCCCGTCTCTGATGAGCGCTGCTTCACACCGCTCTGGTAACAAATCCCACTTTGTGGAGTTATACGAGCGCTCTTCATGGAAGCATCATTATATATCTCAAATCCGGAAGACTCTCCGGCATCACCAGAATTATGAGATCTTTCGGTGCTTCCTCGACTTTCCTGGTGGTGGATATGGGTTGAAGTTGAAGGATATTGCGCGAGCAGATAACTTCACTGCCTTATCCTCGGGAGCGTTCTGGTGGCTTCTTAACATCCGTCCCGGGCACCTGGTGTACCGTCAAGATGGCAAATGTCTTATTGAACCGTACACCCCAAGTCGCTTCGCTCGCCAATTTGGATATTCCCAACTCTATGTGGGTAATCCAAACAGGAATTTTGCCTATGAGGGGAATCTGTATGAGGGCGCCCGCTACTGGTTTCATTTTACAGCTGGTGGAACCGGAGCTGAATTTATTCTGCTGCAGAAGTCACCAGAACTGGCCAGACTCTTAGCTTTTGCACCTAGTACAGCGTTGCAAATGCTGACATACCCCACTTCTTCATCAACCGAAACTGTTGCAAGGAGATTGAGGCTTTCTACATTAGCCGCCAGGGTGCTTCAAGAGTGAGAGTAAAAGGAATGGACGAATTCCTTGGCGCAACGGCCGAACCCTCAGACGTCAGCGAGTCTGAAGATGATGATGATAATAATAATGATGATGACAACAATGATGTTGGAGGTGCTTCCCAACCTGTCATCATTCGCCTCTGGAGCCCGACCATCAAACGTCACGGTACCCTAAAGAAAGGGCCTGCCAAAAAGAAGCAGAAGTTGTCTCCGGGAACTCTAATAGCCCCCCAAGAAGTGGCTATCAAGTTTGCCTTGGATTTGCTTGCTTCAACTCTGCCTCCAGCGCAGGCAGGGGAGAGTGGACCTGTTAGGGCCCCAAGTGCTCCCGAGATTCCGGCTCCTCCGACAGTAGAACCTATTGAACACCTTGCGGCGCTACCACTGGGTAGTGAAACGGGTACGCTTCTGGAGACAACGGTGGCTCCCCCTTCAAGTCCAACAACTGGACTTGTATCTCCAGGTATGGTTCTTTCAGCTTTTATACTTTGTCTTATATTCATTTTTCTGTATTTTGTATACAACACTCTTTGTTTTGCTTTTCTGAGGTACAGGTGGCCACCCCCCCTTTCGCCAATGCATTCGACCACGCAAGTGGAGTCTGATGAGAGAGTGTATTATTCGGGCACCACTGGCTCAGCGGGTGGATTAGGTAGTTCTGCAAATGATTTTGACGCAGACTACTTCACGACAACTCCTCCCTCTATTCCCTCTTCAGTTTCCTCAATTGATGAACTTGGGAGCGATGATAGGACAGAGGTGATTGTCGCAGCCGCGGCAAAAGAAGCCACTCCCTCTCCAAGTTTGCCGTCTCCAACGCCGAATGTTTGTTTTGAAGAGACTTTTTCAATAGTTGTCGGTGTGCCTTCTGCTCCTCAGCCAGCAATACCAATGCCTTCTATCATAATGGCTGTTGAGACGTCTGCCACTCCTCCAGCTCCAAGTCTTCTAGCAGGGGATGAGGAAAATTTGAAGTTCTCTTTCGAAACTACTTCTGTCACCGGAGGAGCTTCTGGTGGAAACACTCCCTCATCTTCTCCTGTTGGCGGCACTGCCCGGGTGATTTGTATTAGCGATGCTTCCCCTCAGGTTCCTAGTTCTGCCGGATCTGCGTTGGCCTTGCTGGCCCCGCATGTTATGAGCCTGGTACAAGGACGGGCTGCTTCTTCTACAATTCCAGTGAATATCGCTCCTTCTTCAACGGCATCTTCTCTAGCGCTGCCTGCTTTAAATACAAACGCCGTGGATCTTTTTGAGGAACTCTTCAACCATAGCGTTAATGATTTTATGCGGTTGCTAAGAAGATGCATCGAGATGACCCTCGACGGAAGAGATTTCCTTAGTCTCGGACGTCCGATGCTATCCAGTTATTTGGATAATATTGAAAGGGTCGGGGGACAAGACCGAGCAGCTCCTTACCGGGCCCGCCTTGCAGACTTAGAAGAGCAAGTGTATACGCTGAACACAATTCGCCAAGCGGACGTGGAAGCGATTACCGCAATAGAGTTAGCACGGCTTCGGGTAGAGTTAGCGGCGCGTCGAGAGGAATTGATGCGACAAGAAGAAGGGTTGTCTCGGGAATTGGCGGAGCTCCGGGCTCGTCGGGAGTCCATCCTTAAGGGTTTGGAGGCGGTGGACTCCGAGACTGGGGGAAGTCAGGCCGCCATTCTTAGAGCCCAGGAGACCATTGCTAAAGCTCGGGCGATCTTAGTATCCAATGAGCTTCAATTAGGGGAATCCGTTAAGAAGCGGGAAGCGCTAATCCTCCAACGGGAGCAGGTCGAGCAGGAGGAGACAATAAGAAGCCGTGCTATGGAAGAGTCTCGTCAGCATCTAACTCAGCAACTTGCAATGAATGACGATGACTTGCTCCGTAAGGCTCAGCACTCCATGGAAGCAACTCGTCGTTGAGTGGTTGACGAGGCGACGAATAAGTTGAAGCTCCTAGGAGATTCATAGTTTTCTTCTATTCTTTTTATTCTTCATTCTTCTTGTAATAAGAACTTGTAATAAAAGAGAGAAATTTTTTGTAACTTCATTCTTTTGTGGATGAAATAAAGATAATCATTTGATTCTTTTACCTGTTGGCTACAAAATTTGCTTGCACAACAGATAACTTGTCATCAAAATGGCAAAATATTCCAAATCATACCGTCAGAGATAAAACCTTAACATGACAGTATTTTATGGGATTTTTAGCAAACCCTCAGCTGTCAACGGATTTGATTAGCCTTTACCAACTACCGTGTGAGTTGGGCTAGCCATGTTATTCCCCTCAATATGGTGAGTTGTCGAGAATTTTGTTTGGGCTTAAATGCCAAACTTTTCCTCTTCCCTTTGCCTTAGCGGCATTGGGTAATTTATACTTTTACCCCCAGCATGAAGGGGTTGGCGAGAAACTGGTTCTCTTGCCATTGCCTAGTCAGCGTTGGGTAATTCATTAGATTTCGGCAAAAGTGCCTAATTGCGCATGCCTAGTAAGAAAGAAGTTCAAGTGCTCACCTGTGTAACTTGAACAAATGGAGGCGGTTCTAAGCTTCTCATCGTAGCTTGAACTGGGCACACCAAATTTAGGTCAGAGGCGCTCAATCGCGCATGCCTAAGGAGAAGATTGGAGGCGGTTCAAGGCTCAACTGCATAACTTGAACTGGGCACACCAAAGATGGTCGGGTTAGGATGCATCAAATTTAGGTCAGAGGCGCTCAATTGCGCATGCCTAAGAAGAAGATTGGAGGCGGTTTAAGACTCTCTCGCGTAATTTGAACTGGACACACCAAAGATGGTCGGGTTAGGATCCATCAAATTTAGGTCAGAGGCGCTCAATTGTGCATGCCTAAGAAGAAGATTGGAGGCGGTTCAAGGCTCTCTCGCGTAACTTGAACTGGGCACACCAAAGATGGTCGGATTAGGATACATCAAATTTAGGTCAGAGGCGCTCAATTGCGCATGCGTAAGAAGAAGATTGGAGGCGGTTCAAGGCTCTCTCGCGTAATTTGAACTGGGCACACCAAAGATGGTCGGGTTAAGATCCATCAAATTTAGGTCAGAGGTGCTCAATTGTGCATGCCTAAGAAGAAGATTGGAGGCGGTTCAAGGCTCTCTCGCGTAACTTGAACTGGGCACACCTAGTTTAGGTCAGAGACGCTCAATTGCGCATGCCTAAGAAAAATTCCAAGCGCTCATACTGCGTAACTTGGATAAGTGGAGGTGGTCCAAGGCTCAACTCGTAACTCGAACTGGGCACACCACGATGATCGGGTTAGGATTCATCAAATTTAGGTCAGAGGTGCTCAATTGCGCATGCCTAAGAAAGAGATTGGAGGCGGTTCAAGGCTTTCTCGCGTAACTTGAACTGGGCACACCAAGTTTAGGTCAGAGGCGCTCAATTGCGCATGCCTAAGAAGAACATTGGAGGCGGTTCAAAGATCAACTGGCGACTTCAAACTGGGCACACCAAATTTAGGTCAGAGGCGCTCAATTGCGCATGCCTAAGAAGAAGATTGGAGGCGGTTCAAAACTCCTTATCGTAACTGGCGACTTCGAACTGGGCACACCATATTTTAGGTCAGAGGCGCTCAATTGTGCATGCCTAAGAAGAAGATTGGAGGCGGTTCAAAGCTCAACTGGCGACTTCGAACTGGGCACACCAAATTTAGGTCAGAGGTGCTCAATTGCGCATGCCTAAGAAGAAGATTGGAGGCGGTTCAAAGCTCCTTATAGTAACTGGCAACTTCGAACTGGGCACACCAAATTTTAGGTCAGAGGCGCTCAATTGCGCATGCCTAAGAAGACGATTGGAGGCGGTTCAAAGCTCAACTGGCGACTTCGAACTGGGCACACCAAATTTTAGGTCAAAGGCGCTCAATTGCGCATGCTTAAGAAGAAGATTAGAGGCGGTACAAAGCTCAACTGGCAACTTCGAACTGGGCACACCAAATTTTAGGTCAGAGGCGCTCAATTGCGCATACCTAAGAAGAAGATTGGAGGCGGTTCAAAGCTCAACTGGCGACTTCGAACTGGGCACACCAAATTTTAGGTCAGAGACGCTCAATTGCGCATGCCTAAGAAAGAGTCCAAGCACTCATCTGCGTAACTTGAACAAGTGGAGGCGCGTACTTCCAGGGATATTAAGCATAGTATTTCTTCAGAAATTTGCCATTGATCGGCATCATAATCCTGTCGCCACTCTGATTCATTAAGCGATTGGCTCCACTGGAGTATACAGTCTCCACAACAAATGGTCCTTCCCACTTGGGTTCAAATTTACCCTTAGTCTTGTGGGTTAAAACCATCGGCCTTTTAACAGCCAGAACCAAGTCTCCTTGTTTAAAGGTCCTTGGTTTAACGTTCTTATTGAACATTTGTGAGATTCGGGCTTGATACAACTCAATTTATTGTTGGGCCCTAAGACGCTTTTCATTCAACGCCTCTAATTCTTGCAATATTTGCGGATGGCGCTCTTCTGTCGTCATCTTTGTGGCTAAAGCCACTCTTAATGATGGTATCTGGATTTCTAGAGGCAAGACGGCCTCACTTCCATAAACCAAGGAGAACGGGGTAGCTTTGGTCGGGGTGCGAATGGTGGTGCGATAAGCCCACAAACATTCTCCCAGCTTTTCATCCCAATCTCGTTTATTGGAAAAGACGAACTTCCGAAGGAGTTTAATAATCGTCTTGTTAAAGGCTTCGACCAACCCATTTGCCGCGGGGTTATATGGCGTTGAAGCAATATCTTTGATTCTGAACTTATTGCAGAATCTGGAGAATCTCTGACTGATGAATTGCGGACCATTATCATGAATGATCCGTCGGAGGACGCCAAAACGGTAAATGACATGATGCTCGGTGAACTTAATTACATCTATCGTTTTCACCTCTTTCATGGGCACGGCTTCGGCCCATTTTGAAAAATAATCGATTATTGCAAGGATAAACCGATGTCCTCTGGACGACGGGGGAGTTATTGGCCCCACAATGTCCATTCTCCATGCCTCAAACGGCCAACTAGCAACGGTATTGTGCAAGTATTCTGGGGGTTGATGAATAAAATTGGCGTGAACTTGGCATGCATGACACCGTTTAGCGTATGCCATTGCTTCCATGATCATGTTCGGCCAGTAGTACCCCAGCCTTTTTATATTGTATCCGAGTTTTGGGCCGGGCTGATGAGCTCCACATACTCTATCATGTATTTCCCTCAGCATTTCATCTGCTTCTGCTTTTGATATGAAGCGTAACAGCAGACCATCTCTTGACTTTCTATATAAAGTCTGAAGCTTATGGTCATAATAAAATCTCTGGGCCTTCCTCTTTATCGAGGTGGCTCCCTTTGGATCTTCTGGTAATATCCCATGTAGAGCATAATCCACAAACGAAAATCGCCAATCACGGGGTTCCAGAATTAAGCCTGTCTGGCACACTCCTTGTTTTGGAAAACCGTATCTGGGTGGAGGAGTTCTCTGTTGCCAATAGTGACGCTCTTAGCCTCACCTGGAGGGATCGCCAATATTGCAGCTAATGCGGCAAGAGCATCTGCATATAGGTTCTTATTCTGAGATATATGATAAATGTAGAATCGTTCAAAATATCCAGCTAGTTCAATGGCTAGCTGATGATAGGGGATGAGGGCTTCATGTCTGACTTCATACTCGCCCGTCATCTGATTGACGATGAGTTTAGAGTCTCCATATGCCTCTAAATAATTCATTCCCAGTTGCAGAGCCATTTTTAGGCCGATAATGAGCGCGTTATACGCCGCCACATTATTCATGCACGGTTCTGTTAATGAGTAACCATTGGGCAATATATGTTTATATGGGGAGATCAGTACAACCCCCACTCCAGCAGCAGATCGTCTGGCCGCACCATCAAAGAACATCTGCCATGGTTGTTTCTTGCTAACTGTGTTGACCTCCGACGTCTGTTTGGTATTGGACCAAATTGGATGGTCTGCAAGAAAATCGGCGATTGCCTGTCCCTTCATTGCTTTTTGAGGAACGAAGTGTATGTCATATGGCGACAGTAACAGAGCCCATTTTGCTAACCGGCCATTTAAAGATCCCGGTTTCGTCATCAGAATTTTTAGGGGATTGACCCGTGAGATGACATGGATCGTTTGCCCTGAAAGATAGAGTCGCATTTTTTGAACAGCGAACACTGGGGCTAAACACTCCTTTCAATCGGGGTATACCGCTGTTCGGCCCCGATCATGGTTCTGCTTAAATAATAGAGGGCATGTTCATGGCCGTGTTCATTATATTGAGCAAGTAATGCTCCTAAAGCATTATCCATGGCCCTTACATATATAAGGAAGGGCTGTCTAGGGACTGGTGCCATAAGAACGGGAGGTTTAGTGAGGTATTCTTTGAGGTCGTCAAACGCCTGTTGACATGCCTCATCCCATACGAAAGAAACCACCTTTTTCATAAGTCGAGAAAATGGCTGGCATCGTCCTGATAAATTGGAGATGAAGCGCCTGATATAAGCTAACTTTCCTTGCAACCCCCTTAACTCCTTAAGATTGCGGGGCGGTGGCATTTCATTAATTGCTTTCACCTTTCGGGGTCAAGGAAAATTCCTTTTGAGGTTTTTATGAACTCGAGGAACTTCCCGCTGGACACCCCCATGAATGACTTAGTGGGATTCATCTTCAAATGATGTTTCCGCATAAGATCGAAGACCGTTCTTAAATCACGAAGATGATCTTGTTTGTTCTTGCTTTTGACTGCTAGGTCATCCACATAGTACTCAACCGTTTTGCGCAGGTGTTCTTTGAATATAGTGCTCATCGCACGTTGGTAGGTAGCACCGGCGTTCTTCAAGTCGAACGGCATCACCGTGTAACAGTATACCCCCAGCGGCGTTCTGAAAGCTGTATGCTTTTCGTCATCTGGGTGCATCTTGATCTGGTTATAACCTGAGAAGTCATCCATAAAAGACATCATCTCGTAACCACAAGTATTTTCAATCATCTCATCAGTGATGGGAAGTGGAAATTCATCCTTGGGACATGCAGCGTTCAGGTCTCTAAAATCGATGCATATCCGTATTTTGCCGTTTTTCTTACGAACTGGCACTATGTTGGCAACCCAATCAGGGTGCTGCTCTTCACGGATGAATTCGGATTTTATAAGTTTGTTGACCTCGGCAACAATTGCCTCCATCAATTCTGGTCGGAAACGCCGTTGCTGTTGTTTAACAGGTTTGGCGTCTTCTTTAATATTTAACCGGTGTGTGGCAATTTGAGGGTCGAGCCCGGGTATATC
The DNA here is from genome assembly GCA_036321105.1 of Dracaena cambodiana. Lineage (NCBI taxonomy): Eukaryota > Viridiplantae > Streptophyta > Magnoliopsida > Asparagales > Asparagaceae > Dracaena > Dracaena cambodiana. The sequence continues at coordinate 12,202,466 of JAYEPQ010000020.1, read as the reverse complement.
TTCATAACTCCATGCGAACACATCAATATACTCTTTAATAAGAGATATAAGTTTCTCCTTTTCCAATGGAGTTAGTGTGTCGCTTATGAAGATGGGTTTCGGATTTTCTTCGGTTCCCATGTTGACTTGTATTAACTTGTCTTCTGTGGGCGGGTCACGCTGTTCAAAGCGAACATCCAAGAGAGTGTCCATGTGTTTAGCCCAGGAATCATCTTGAACGTCAATTGGTTCCTCATCGCTTTCCGAGGCAGCTGAAACCATATTTACCGTTAAAGATTGAAACCAAGCGCCGGTGCTTTGATCCGAGTCATGGTCAAGTGGATGTAAGTCCTCATTGGCCGAAGAGCTTTCTTCATATTTGTGTGGTGATGAGGGAGGAGTAGATACATAGTCCAACCCCCTGCGAGTCTTTTGATAATAGTCTGGGCTCTTTCCTCTCGATCTAAACGAGTGTATGAGATTTCATCGCCCTTTTCCAAAGTTTAATCCCGGTTTCTGAGTAAAATTATAACCCATCTTTTCCATCATTTATCGGGATTTCTGTTCATACAAGTGAAACTGAGGTGATGTTTGTTCATCACTTTCACTGCTTTGTTTTTGTCGAGGTGACGTAATTACCCTGCCGAACATGATCGGCTTTTGGGACCCTTGTTGAGGAGGTACTTCAAAGAAGTGTCCTTGTTCCTCAGTTATTCTTGATTGAGAGAGGAGGGATGACCTAAGGAGCAAATGATATGTCGCTAGAACTTCAAGTTCGGACAGGCCATCCACTTCAGTGGAAGTACAAGAGGGTTCAGACTCAGTAGCTACAGCATGCTCGTAGACTAACTTTATACTTTCATTAATAATCCATTCACTCTCTATTACATCAACTATATTATCAAGACTCAAACTAAAATCTAAGTGAGGGTTGATTTCATAATCACCCCCATCGTCTTCTCCAGGAAGCTCGTACTCAGTGTCGGCTTCATTGCCACTGTCATCGGACTTTTGAAGCTTGCTAGGCTCGTCATTGGAGACTTCATGGGCTAGTTTATAAAGTGCAGCATCTGTGAAGTAAATCTCCAGCCCTTTGAATGGTTGCTTATCTGCATTTAGCGTCCGGACTTCCCCTTCTTCATCGCAATACTTCATGTATTGGTGGAGAGTACATCATGTAAGTATGGATCCAAGGTCGTCCCAATAAAATGTTGTAGGAGGTATCTGCATCAATTACGTAGCATGTAACTTCCATCCTCAAATCCCTAATTTGACATCGGAGTCGGATCTTTCCAAGGGGACGGCTATTATTGGCATTAAACCCATATATTGTTGTATTGGTTGGTGTCAGACGATGGAGGGAAATCCCTAACAGCTGCATCAACCTTCTGGGCACGACACTTAGTGCAGAACCCGGATCAATTTGAATTCGGTCCACCTTTGTGGATCCGACATATCTGTTGAAATATAAAGGCCTGTTATGCTTTATATTCCTCACTTGCATATCTTCTGGAGAGAAGATAATTTATGGGACCTGCCTCCTCACTTGGTGACAGTGGGGGGTAAGAGTCCTGTTCTTCATCGGCCGATTCAACAATCTGAGCTAGGAATGACTCAGAGTCTGCCAGGGCCTCTCTTAACGCTTCACGTGTTGATTTTGATAATCTCAACAATTCATAAAGCGTTACTCGTGCTAGAATGTTAGCCAGCTGAGCAATTATGTCAAACTTGAAGGTAGTTTCCTTGGCTCCTTCATCTCTAGTAGGATTCTTCTGGAAACGAAATCCTTTCTGCTTTGCGGGTTTTGCAAGTTCCGCATATATGTCTTTCGGATCTACTCTGGTATAGTCCTTGAGATATGTCTTCCCAGACCGAGTACCGGAAGGGCCTGCCCCATCTTGATGAGTGGCCATAGTTTCGGGCTCTTCTTCAGAATCTGTGAAGGCTCCCGAAGCTATATATTCTTCCTTTATCTCTGCGGAAATGGCATTAACAGTCCGCTTCTTCCTCTGACCCCCTGTAGTAGTCCACTGTTCATCTTCTAACAAATCAGGATGAACCCACATAACTTTCCCCTTTTGGGTTGTTAAGGGGACAAGTCCTTCTTGGGCTTTGTTGTGAGGATCAAGGTTCTTTGTAACCATCTTACCCTTTGGGATTGAGGTCACTCCTGCGGGGAACTCATGGGTTCCAACCACTATGGTTGCCATATTGGCAGTGACCTTCTTTTCCTCTTCCTTAAGCGTCAGAACTCCAGCCTCTATTAGTACTTGGATTCTGTTCTTAAGAGGGTAACAATCCCTAGTAGAGTGCCCAACGTTCCGGTGATAGAGAAAGTAATTGGGATCGTTGGTCTTGCCAACGTCCTCTGGCTTCTTATTTTCCGGAAGTTTCAGCATTCCCTTCCTCTGGAGCAGGTGAAAGAGGATAGGCTTCTGTTCCGCCTTGAAAGTATAATTTCTCTCCTGCTGAGGTCTATTTTGCCTTGTGCCCTGCTGATTTTGGGGCTTCAGATTTGGTGGAGGATTTGACTTTTGAGGAGCAGTTTCTGATGCCATCACCGCTTTTCCTTTATTCTTATTGCTGCTATTTTGGGTATATGGCTTATTAGCCCCAGTACTTCTTGATCCACGAGATTCTTCAACTCGACGAATCAAGTCCTCGGCTTGCTCTCCCTGTTTGAGCAAATCCCTCCATGTCTTAGACTCTACGGCCCCCATTTTTAGGAGCACATTGGTCTTAAGATTATGCCGACATGTTTCGACTAAAGTTTCCTGGATCATTCCATGTTTGCAATGTATGGACTTCTCCCGGAACCTTTCTATGAAATCTTTCACCGTCTCTTGTTCCCCTTGTTTAGTTGCAAGGAGGGAATGAACCGTAATCTCGGTATCATCTTCAAAGAAACGTGAGAGAAATAATTTCTCAACATCAAACCAGGTATTAATAGTGCCTGGGGGCAGCTGCATGAACTAAGTAAAGGCAGGCCCTCGCAAAGTACTTGCGAATATTTTGGTCATAATCGGGTCATTACCCATCAAATGTCCTGCTTGGGACAAGAAGTAATAAATGTGCTGACTGGGCGATCCCTTCCCGTCATATGGCTCTAATTTGAGCGGCTTATACTTCTGAGGGTATGGTATCACATCCCATTCTGGCGGTATGGTTTTGAAACCTCCGATTCTTTCAACTCCTTTTTATGCATCAGAGCTTTGAGTTGATTCTGTAATTTTTCTAACTTTTCTCCATGCGGATCATGAAAAGAGAATCTATCCTCGTCCTCGTGCATCGAGTGGGCTTTTTCCTTTCTCTCTTCTTCGTTCAGAGCTTCTTTGCCCTTTTTGGCATTATCCTCAACAAATTTTGAGAGCATCACCTTAAGATCTTCAATCGTCTTTTGTTGCTCTCGAATCAGTCTTTCTTGTGCTTCAAATCTCTGATTGATATCGTCAGACTTATCTGCCATGTGCGATGCTGACTTTTGTAGCCGAGATGACGTAGAGGATGGAGGTGAAGCTATGGCTGAATTATCGTTGTCATCATCATAAGAACCTTATATAAGCTTCTTATAATTTCGAGGCGGGACGGCTCCTGATTTTAGTCGAGTGACATGATGAGGTTCTTCATCGCTCGATTCTAAATCATCATCCGTCTCTATAACCTTCTTCCCTTTTCCTACCATATTGGAAGTTACAGCTCTCCATTCTTTTAGGGAAGAGGTCTTTGGCTTCTTAGTAGGGTTCTTGTCCGACTCGGTTAATTGATCGAACACAGATACCCTGCTCTTGCTGCAGCCGCAGTTGTCCATCACATCAGATACTGCTGTCATAAGCTGCTGGCAATGACAGACAGGTTCAGCTTGAAGTTGTTCTATGCCTCTCTTCTTGGACAGATACTCCCTGAGATCAGCGCCTTTAGCCATGGAGTCGTGGTAACCATCCAACTTTTGAGAGGGTCTAGGAACCCAGTGAAGCTTCTTAGGATTACTGGAGCCCAGTTTTGGTCTACTGATGCGAGAATCATCCCTGATTCTGCAGTCGGATTGATCTACGCGAAGCTTAAAAATAGCTCCGCGTTTTGTATCGCGGGCCTGAAGAGTAGCTCCGCGTTTAGCTATGCTAGCCTCGCGTTTTACGCTGGCTTGGCGTGTTTTCAGAAGTTTCTCTTCTGTAATCTTAGCCCCGCGTGGAATAAAATTCCTATACGCTGGCTTGCTCTTGCGATTACCACAAGTCATAACTTTGCGTCTAGCACGATTTTTACGACTGACAATAATTTGCCAATCATCTTCGCGTTCCTCGCGAGTATTATGAATCTTGCGTTTCTCGCAAGTATTACTGGTCTCACGTTTCTTACTTGGCTCAGTATCAGCCTCGCGTGGAAAATCACACGCTGGTTTTGAAGAATTTTTATACTCGCGTTCCTCGCGAGTGTGAGAAGTCTCGCGTTTCTCGCAAGTATTACCAGCCTCGCGTTTCTCGCTTGGCTTAGTATCAGCCTCGTGTGGAAAATCACAGACTGGCTTTAAAGAATTTTTATACTCGCGTTCCTCGTGAGTGTCAGATATTTTGCGACTAGCGCAAATCTTACTGGCTTCGTGCTTCTCGCTAAGCTCAGAATAGCCTCGTGCGGAATATCACACGCTGGCTTTTCCTTGCTTTTAAGGCAAGTCGTAACTTCGCGTTTAACGCGATAGTGACTGGTCTCGTGATTAGCTCGAGCCAGTTTGCGAGAGACCATAGCCTCGCGTTCTCTGATGTTAGCTCCGCGTCCAAGGCGGGCTTTGAGGGCTTTACGCCTTGCACTCCGATTCCTATTTCGGAGTTGGGTTCTGGTCAATCCAGTTTCCAGGTCTTCTTCGGCAGTCGGAAGCTCATACTCTGCTAGGATTTCTTGTCCGAGCATCGGCTCTATAGCCGCAGTCTCCAAGGATCCCCGTTTCTTGGTGGATACCTTTTTACCCGTTACTCGGGTATTGGAGCGCATGCGACGATAGTGTCGTGTCTCGTCCAAGTCACCTGATTCAGAGGAGAGGAACTCCTCGTACTTCTGCTGATCGATTTCAGCGACCAGCGTGTCTACTGCGGATCCGATCATGTCAACGTCCGATTGCGCCACAATCTCTTCATCAGTGAAAGAGATGGCTCCCACTGTGGTCGCCAGTTTGTTCGCCGCAAAAGTTTTGCTTCCTCCCATTGAATACAACTTAGATAACAATGAAAGTGAAAAAGAGATAAAAAGTGAACAAACGAGAGAATTTTATAACTCAATCTCTCTCTTTTACAATATATGTGTGGGATCTGTGGCGATAGGATCTGTCGAGTAGCTCATTTGGACGATCGAACGTCAAACTCTTCTCCCTTGAAGATATCGGCCGACCATAGAAGATCTTCTCTGGTCTTTCACGAACTCAAGACTCTGTACGTAACTTGAATTCTCTAAGAGGAAAAGATCTCAATTGCCGAAAAGAAGACCAGCCGAAAGGAAAAAGGAAGACCCCTAGGGTTTCACCAAGAAGGTATTTATATCCCCCAGGTTAATGCAAGAGTTTCTATCTAAATAGAATTCCTGCTCATCAAGGATTCCAATCAAATATAATTTTGATTTAAATCTCTTGATTTAGAGTTCTGATTGGACTTGATTTAGATATCTAGATAAGTCCAAATCATAATCTCAATCAATTTGAGATTCTGGTTATCTGCTCACGCGGAGTTAAACTCATCAAAACGCGGAACTAAATAAACAGAATGCGGAGCTAACGCGGAGCTACTGAACATCTCCGCGTTTTACTCAATCGCGAGGCTAAAATAGCCAAACGCGGGGCTACTGAGTTAGCTCCGCGTTCTGTTGTGGAAAATCCTATTTACTTAGAAATTTTCACTGCCAACACTTGTGACTAAAACAAATTGTTCAATGATGAAAACTAAATATTGTCATTAAAACATAAAATATTTTAGTAGAAACAAATAATCTTGTCACTAAAAATGAGTTTTCAGTGATGAAAACTAAATATTATAACTAATACACAAATTTTTAAGTTACAATGAAATAGAGTTTTGGCTAATACATGAAAATCAATTACAACTATTTTTAATGGTCGCGTATAATTTTTTGTGAGGGATTATAAATACACAAAAATGATTTTTATTTTTAATTTTTTTATATAAAATTATCAACTTACAACAATCATGAGACTTCAATTATTTATTTATTTTTTTACACTTAACCTCGGTCGTCTATCCATATCCAATGATATAATAACTCCTTGATCTATTATAAAAATAATACAAATAGAATTACATTATTTAACCTAATGTATATATATTTAACCTAACATTATCTCGGCCGTCTATCTAGATACTATATGATAAAATAAGTCCTTAATCTACTGTAATTGGAATACAAATAGAATTATAATTCTTAACATAATCTATATATTTAACCTAAACCCTATCTCAGTCGTCTATCCAGATCTTATGATAAAATAACACTCAATCTATTATAATTATAATACAAATAGAATTATAATCATAATACAAATATAATTATTATCAATATAAACAAATTCCACGTAAACTTGGAACTATATACGAGAGACGTAGTATTGTTAAACATGATTTTGAAAAGGTGCAGATTCGATATTGTATCCATCATGTACTTCCTAATAGATTAATGCATGAGTCAAGTTTATGAGTGTATCCAGTATCCGAGATGGCGAAGTCTCACTTAGTTTTGCCTTCTCTGGTTACAAAGATTTGTATGAATAATGGAGTTCATCCATCACGAGGTGATATGTTTGAACCTCCTAGGCAATCATTTATGGATGCCACTGTGTGAAGAAGTATGAGTATTCGACATGCCCAGCAGGAACAACAGGTGCAATATGAACAATAAAAACAAGCTGCTGCCTAACCTGCCGGTCATGGAGAACAAGATCAGGAACACATCAAATAAGGGAAAGAACAACAAGATGCACTGGATACAGAGGCCTGACCTGATGAAGTAACGCTCCACACTATAAATGAGTCAATCATAAAGATGACAAACACCTTCACTGCGAGAATGATCACACTTGAAGATAGGCAAGCCCAAGCCGAGCATCATCAGCAACGTCATTATCGGCTACTCACCAGAGTATTTAGACAAATGGCTAATGAGAATGCCCCTATTTTTGAAGATGAGGATGAAAGGACAAGCTAGGGGACCATTGTGTTTCGTCGGTATCAAAAGTGCAAGTGACAAGAAGGTCTTTATCAGAGATGTCATTGATATTGACTACAAAAGAGAATGAATTTTTTTTAGAACAAACAAAATCAAGTGTATTCTAACCTTAATTTCTTATATTATTTTTAGCATATTACTTTCATAATTATATTTTTGATGTACTGAGGACATTGCATAATTTAAATTGGGGTTGTGATAGATACACTGTATTTTACTGTAACATAGTTAACTAACATAGTTTAAAAAATTTGAAAATTTTTTCATTTCTTTGAAGAAAAAGTAAGATTAGAAATACTTTACATTGCATATTTATGAGAAAGATATTTTAATATTAATGTTTATATGATAATAGTATTTATGTGGTTGTAATTGTGATTTTAAATCCAACAATAAGATATGTGGATATTTAATATTAGAATCGAATATGTATTCTATATAATTACATGATGAATCATGAAAAGTTGATGATAAAGAGAAAACTTAAAAGAGAGACGTATCATATTGTGTAAAAAAAATTGAAAATAAGAAAGAAAAAATGAAATGAGCCTGGTACTTAAGGCAATATATTTCAGATATATAAAGTATATATAAAATAAATAAGAGAAAGTAAGTGTTAAGTAGTTGGGTTTGTATGCCTCGGTAAGTATGCATGTTCACACGAACGATATTTATGGACTTTTGTTATAGTCATAAACTGAGTAACTTGGCATTTGTATCTCAGTAAACATGAATGTTTACATGAAAAGCAAGTGTCTATGGAAAAAAAAATATATAAAATATATGCATATACATGAAAAGGGTTCCTATAAGTTTGATTTGAGTTTGAGACTTCACAAAGCGTATTTACACGCTCGTAAGAGTGCATAGGAGAGGATAATTGAAAGTAAAAGTATATCTACGTTGCGATTTAAATGATCAAGATAAATGTATAAGAGTATTAGATTATAAGTGATTTATCAAGCTTGACATTTTTATGAATATATATATATATATATATATATATATATATATATATATATATATATATATGTATCTCTAATTGAACTTGATATGGAAAAGAAGTGAAAACCAAAAATATATAAGTATAATAGTATAGATAAATAGTTAATAGTATGCTAACATTTTTTATTTTCTTTATTTTGCACTTATCCTTATTTTTTACTTTTATTTATTTCTTAATTTCAAACATTTCTTGATGTTTGTGGGTAACATCACTAGAAACCCTCACGAGATAACACTTGTTCATATGGTAATCTAGGGTTTTAACAGCTTGTTGCACGTACTAAGTGCAATCATGACTATGAAAGTGAGTTATGATTTATTTTTTTGGTGCTTAGTTTATTTTCTTTAGTTTATAGATTTGCTAGGGACTAGCTAAACTCAAGTTGGGGGTGTGATTACGCTTGAAAAGTGTAATATTCTTAGTTTATTTTGTGCAAGCGTAATCCAATTTTGATGATTAATACAAAAAAATAAAAATAAATATTTTTATTAATCAAATTCCTCACTATGATGTTTTTCTAGTATTTTTCAATATTTTTGTAGGATTTTATATGCAAGAAAATCGAAGTATCGAAACGTATCTCAAATATCAGTTCAGAACTATACGTTTCAGGAATAGTCATTGAAGGCCATAAATACTACTGTCAATGGGCGTTAACTAGGAATCAATGCCCGAGAGCAGCCGTCGATAGGTCCGTCAAAGGGAGCAGCCACAGAGTTATTTTCTAAGAATTTTTTAGAAGAATTAAGAGTTTTCTTGTAAATAAAATTCCTATTAGGGTTTTGTAATGGTATAAATAGCAAATAAATCTCAAGTTTTGTAAGGCCTAATAATGCTTAGCACCGTTTGAGAGAATAATTTAAAGTTTTAGATTCTAAATTTAGTTTTTATATTCGTTCGTAGAAATTAATAAAAGAATTATTTTTCTCTTTATTCATGCATATAATAAGTATGAATGGCCAAATTCTTGAGTTGGATCAGATGAAATAACGAACCTAGATAATTTCCTGGTTTGTATTCTTATGCTTATTGGTTTTAATTGTTTATGTGGAATTGATATCTCTGATTCTCTACTATTTTTGAAAGGATTAAATATGATTTTGAGTTTTTGATGCTTTATAGTTTGATGATATATTTATTGCTTAGTTTTTGATATACCGTAGACTCTTTAGGCACGGTATATGTTTAGACTTTGAACGTGTATTTTCATTATTCATATCGCATGCTTAAATAAACTCAAAATTCATATAGGATTAACCAAGAGAAATTAGTCAAAGTATCAAAGTTGGCATAACTTTATATATTTTATGCTTAATTGAATTATTTTTCGGTTGTAGGAAAACAATGTGATCTATGTAAGTGAGATATGAAAAACATAAATATATCTAGTAAATTATCCTATGGGGGAGTTATATCTATCTAACCAACAATTTTAGTATTAGTAAAATTTTCATCTTTAATTTAGTTTAGTTATAAAAACCCATTCTTTACTTTAATTTTTAGTACCGTAATTCACTCTAATATCACATAATTAACAAACGATTCTCGAGAGAACGATTTTGGGTTACTACCCTTATACTACTTGTCGATCTCTTACACTTGGGATTATATGATTTAGATCACAGTCAACTGACACGTCTGATATCAATGGGATGATGTTGACATACCTTCAAGACCATGTTTGACAAATGTACAAGTTGAACCGGATGAAATCGATTCCATAGTTATATAACTTAAAACCACTTTTGAATGATACCAAGATCAGCAAAAACAAAATTCAGAGTTGAAAGTTGTGAGAGTTTAAAGATGGAGAAGCAATTGGAATTCGAGGACGACATAGGGCTATTGATAGTAGGGAAGGCTGCCATTGTTGGTCCTGTGTAGGGCCGTCATTACATGTCGTCAATGTGGCTATCGATATGCCACAACCTGTATAACATAGTCACTACAAGCCGTTTATGTGTCCATCATTGGTGTAGTGAAAAAAAGGAGGTCATGCAGGTATTTCGATGCATTTTTTCAAGGGAAGCTAATTTGGAATGAGTTTCTAAATGTTCTGAACATAGTAGTCGATTATCCTGAGTTGGTTTCTATTAACAGATGAGATTTCAACTCCAATTTTTTTATGATTGAGATTTCCTTTGGGATTGGAGCATATCTATAAAAAAGAAATTTGAGAGTTGAAAAGAGAGATTTTTTTGGAGATTTGTTTAGAGAAATCTTTTTGAGATCGTAGAGAATGAGAAGAAACTTTTGGGATATGGTTCAAGATCCAGTTCACGTACTATCAAAGGAGCGCTATATCATTATATCAAGATCGTTGAGAAATAAATAATAGTTGGATCTACAATTTCATTGATGAATTCTTCAAGTTCAGATCTTTATCCTTCAAAAATGTATCTACAAGGGCTATAAGACATTTCCTTTTTGTACTTAACTAATATTTTTAATGTGTTAGTTTTAGCTCTTATTTTGCAACTGTGTGATTGGTATATGACCACTCAATCTAGTGTAATTGATGTTTACAACATGTATGATTAGTATGTATGGCATACTTAAGCCAATGTTGTTCGAGGGTTTATACAATGCTCTTAAGCCTATGACAACTTAGGAACACTAGCTAGATGCTATAGTTATACTTTTTTTTGGAATATTTTGTAGTGCATGACTAGTTGAATAAACTAGAATTTGGTCTTGTATTCATTTACTTGACTGGATGTGATTTAGATTTTTCTTCATTAGTAGGGGGAAGTGCTTATATGGGATATTTTTTGAACTGCAATAAAATCTCGTGCATACTACTGCGTACTTTTCTTTTATCTGTGGTTGCTTTATTTTCCCTGCTTATAACTTTAATATTTTATTAACTAAGTAAATTATGTAGCACTTTATTCTTGTTTTCTAGGGCTTACATTTATACTCTATATTGATTACAATATCAATATGCATTGTTATGTATTTATGCATTTTGTACTTCACATGTCTAATTACTTGTGCATGTTTTGATTTTGCACTAAATGAAGCACACATTTGTATGATATTTCATTTGGTTCATACATATCTTAAGTTCTATTTGAATGTAATAACAATGTATTTAAGTGACCTCTAGTCATATATCAATTATTGGTGTATGTTTTAGAATGATTTTGTGCCCACATGATTGGATTAGTTGACTAATACCAGTCATTGATCGACCAATCAGCCAGCCTATTTTCTATTGCACAATACTCGAGTAAAATATCCCAACTCTTGCATCACTTATCACATAAGATTATTTTAGATTCATTTGAAAGATATTTTATAATCGGCAACTTTCTCTTACAATAATTTTTCTAAGATAACTCATAATCTGTAACTTTTTCTTACATAAATTTTTCTAGTTCAAGAATTAATATACCTAATTCAGTCTTGAAGTTTCTATATTGAACAAAACAGGCCCAAGAGTAGCTTGTTATATAGTCACGTTTCAAATCTAGTTGATCAGTATGGGTGTTAGTCAACCAAGCAACCCATATTAAGCATATATTGCTCTCTTGGTAATACGATAGGCATGCATATATGTCTATTTGCTATTTTTCATGCTTAATATCTGTTAGTTTTTTAGAAGAAAAACAGAGAAAACGAAGAACAGAAATTGAATGAAATAGAGTAAGAAATGAGAAAAGCTGATATGATTCAGCAAAGGGGAATAATCTTTCATTCATTCTGGTGCATTACATTTATAGTAAAAATATCTGAACTGAAAAGATAGTGAATCCCAAAAATTAGGTAACAACCAAGATTTCTGATAACACTAACAATATCCTAAAGAATAGGACTTATTGACTGGAAAAACAAATTCTAGTTATTGACTGAAACTAAACAAAGAAAACTTCAACATGGCAGTCCTGAAGCAAATTATTAACACTCCTCCTTACTTTAGGCACTGCAAATTCCAATCATCTTCCTTAGTAACTCGAACTTGCAAACTGGAAATGGCTTTGTGAACAAATCTGCCAGCTGATCTTCAGACTTACAGTAAGCTAGTTTCATTTTTCCAGTTTGTTGCATTTCCCTCAAGAAGTAGAGCTTGATGTTGAAGTGTTTTGTTTTTCCATGAAATACTGGATTTCGTGAAATTGTAATTGTTGCTTGACTATCAACAAAAATCTCAGTGCCTTCATTTTGCACCATGTGTAAATCAGATAGAACTTTCCTTAGCCATAGAGCTTGGTTTGCTGCTGCAATTGCTGCAATAAACTCTGCTTCTGCAGTGGATTGTGCTACAATCTCTTGCTTCTTTGAACACCATGAAAAAACACCGGAGCCTAGGTTAAAACAGTATCCTGAGGTACTTTTCATGTCATCAACAGAACCACCCCAATTACTATCTTAAAAACCACTCAACTTGAAGTTCTGACTCTTCTCAAACTTGACACCACAATCAAGAGTGCCCTTAATAAACCTTAAGACTCTTTTTACTGCTTTTAAATGCACTTCACTAGCACAATGCATAAAACGAGATAAGAGACTTACAACAAATAGAATATCAGGTCTTGTTGCTGTAAGATACATCAAGCAACCAATCAAACTTCTGTAATAGCCTTCATCAACTTTACTAGCACCATCTTCTTTGCTCAGCTTCTCTTTTTGACACATTGGTGTGTTTATTGCTTTGCACTCCTCCATCTGAAATTTCTTCAAAATTTCCTTTGCATACTTCTTCTGACAGATGAAAACTTTATTTTGGCTTTGCTGGACCTCCAAGCCAAGAAAGTAAGTCATAAGACCAAGATCTGTCATCTCAAAGACCTGCATCATCTCTTGTTTAAACTTCTCAATCATCTGCGCATTATCTCCTGTTACCAAAAGGTCATCAATATAAAGAGATACAATAAGAACATAACTACCCTTTTGTTTAACATAAAGAGTAGCTTCATATAAGCTTTTTGTGAAGCCTAAGCTTAGCAAATGTTCATCAATCCTGCTGTACCAAGCTTTTGGAGCTTGCTTTAGATTGTAAAGAGCCTTTTTGAGCAAATAGACCTTATCTTCTTCACCTTGCACAACAAAACCTTCTGGTTGTTCCACATAAATTTCTTCTTGCAGAACACCATTTAGAAAAGCTGATTTGACATCTAGCTGAAACACTTTCCAGCCTTTTTGTGCTGATAAGGCTAATAACAACCTGATAGTGTCTACTCTAGCAACAGGAGCAAATGTTTCAAAATAATCAACACCAAAAATTTGAGCATCCCCTTGACGACAAGCATTGCTTTGTGTTTGTTGATAGAGTTATCAGCATTTAGCTTCGTTCGGTACTCCCACTTTACTCCAATGATCTTTCTGCCTTCTAGTTTGTTGACTAATTCCCAAGTTTTGTTCTTGTGAATCATTGACATCTCCTCCTCCATTGCTTTCTTCCACTTCGCGTCTTTAAGAGCTTCTTCATGATCAGCAGGTTCACATAGTGCTACATTACATCTTTGATAGATGTCTAAAAGTGATCTTGTTCCTCAAACTGGTGGATCATCTACCAATTCATTTTCCCACTGGTCTGTTGTCTCCTCCTCAAAAGAATTGCTTCTAAATTCTTCTGAAAGTCTGTTGGTTCTTTGTGAATTTTTTCAGTCCTATTGCTCATCCTCATTGAAGTGAAAATCTCTAGTAATCACCATTTTTCTTGTTTGAGGATGATATTCTTTGTAGGCTTTAGAAATTGTGCTATAGCAAACAAAGATACCTAGAGTTGCTTTTTTGTCAAGCTTGTCCCTCTTAACCTGTGGAACATGGACAAAACACAAACAACCAAATACTTTAAGAAAACTTTGTGAAGGTATATACCCATACCAAGCTTCAAATGGAGTTTTGTCTTCAACGGCTACACTTGGAAGCCGATTTTGCAGAAATATTGCTGTATTGGCTGCCTCTGCCCAGAAACGTTTTGGCAACCCCTTCTCATGCAGCATGCATCTAGCCATCTATATGACATATCTATTCTTCCTTTCACTCACTCCATTTTGCTGTGGAGTGTAAGGAGTAGTGAGCTGATGTTCTATGTCAGCTTCATCACAAAACATGTTAAATTCTGCAGAAGTGTACTCTTTTCCATTATCAAACCTTAAGATTTGAATTTTGCAGTTGCTTAAATTTTCCACCATCTTTTTAAACTTCCAGAATAATCCAGCAACTTCAAACTTGAACTTTAGGAAATAAATCCAACACATTCTTGTAAAATCATCAATGAAAAGAATGTAATACCGGCTACCTTGAAGTGATGGTGTTCTTTGAGGTCCTCCCACATCTGTATGAACTAGTTGCAGCTTCTGTGTTGCTCTCCAGGATGATTTAGGAAATGGTTTCCTACTTTGTTTACCAAATTGACAAGCATGACAATTTGGCAAGTGATCAAGCAGAACTGGTAAACCTCTTGTCACTTCATCTTTCCTCATCTTGAGCATTTGTTGAAGATGACAATGCCCAAGCCTTTTGTGCCAGACTTCAGTGATGTTGACATTGGTGGAATAAGTTGTGTGCTCCTCCTCCGTAGGATCAAATGAGAAGCTTTTCCCTTTCATTTTGACACGTAAGATCTCCTTTCCAGCGGCATCATAGATGTGACAATACAAGTCTTCAAAGGACACCTTAAATCCTTTTTCAATTAACTGGCCAACACTCAGCAGATTTTGATCAATATCAGGTACATAGAGAACATCTGAAATAGTTTTTGTACCTGAACTGGTTGTCATTGCAATGGTTTCTTTTCCTTTTGCAGCAATATAACCACCATTCGCTATCCTGACTTTAGTCATTACAATAGCCCTTAACTCCTTAAAAAGAGTTTTGTCAAAAGTCATATGGTTTGTACAACCACTGTCAATGAGCCAACTTTCTGAGGAGACCTTTGTAGAGAAACTCGTTACCACAAACATCTGATCTTCTTCATCTTGATCAGCTACATGGACTTCTTCCTCTAGTTTCTGAGATTTGCTTTTGCAAATCACAGCTTCATGTCCAAGCTGATTGCATTTGCTGCACTTTGCATCAGGCCTCTTCCAACACTTGAATGGAGAATGACCCATTTTTCCACAGTGTTCACAAGGAGGGAAGTTTCTCTTTGAGCTTCCACCTTTGTTTCGAGTGCGACTGCTTGAACTACTCCTAGAACGTTCATGTTGGTGTTTGACTTACAAGGCTTCTTCTGTGGTACACTCTTGTCTCATAAGTCTCCTTTGTTCTTGAGCATGCAAAGCATTCAACAGTTCTGCTAAGGTGATCTTGGACAGATCTTTAGTATTTTCTAAGGTGGTTATTGAGACTTCATATTTTTCAGGCACCGTAATAAGAATTTTTTCAACAATTCTTGAATTATCAAATTTAGTGCCAAGAAGTCTTACCTTGTTGGCAATGCCAAGCAATCTGTCTGAATATTTTTTGATTGTCTCAGCATCTTTCATCTTTTACAGCTCAAATCCCCTTATTAGATTGAGCACTTGCATTCCTCGTATTCTTTCTTCTCCTACATATTCCGTCTTCAGATACTCCCAGATTTCTTTTGCTGATTTGAGATTCATGATCTTCATGAAAATCGTTGTTGAAACACCAGCAAACAACACTGCTTTGGCCTTTGATTTTCTGGTCTTCTTCTCTTTGTGGTTTTTCATCTGAGCTACCGTCGGATTGTTTGGCAGCGGAGCAACTTCGTAATCTTCTTCAACGGCTTCCCATAGATCCAAAGCTGCCAGATAAGTTTCCATTTAAACAGCCCAAAGTTGGTAGTTTTCTCCATCAAAAACATGTGGAGCAGCTTGAGAAAAGTTGGGGAAATCAGTTTCTGCTTTCATGGCTACTCACAGGTCCCGTAAGAATAAAGCTCTGATACCAATTGTTAGTTTTTGAGAAGAAAAACAGAGAAAACGAATAATAGAAATTGAATGAAATAGAGCAAGAAATGAGAAAAGCTGATATGATGCAGCAAAGGGGAATAATCTTTCATTCATTCTGGTGCATTACATTTATAGTAAAAATATCTGAACTGAAAAGATTATGAATCCCAAAAATTACGGTAACAACTAAGATTTCTGATAATACTAACAATATCCTAAAGAATAGGACTTATTGACTGGAAAAACAAATTCTAGTTATTGACTGAAGCTAAACAAAGAAAACTTCAACGTGGCAGTCCTGAAGCAAATTATTAACAATATCATATATGCATATCTTATCATGCTTGGGATAAAATTCAGGCCTATATGTTTCATGTGCATACCTGACTTCATTAGACCAATGACTTCATTAGACCAATGACACATAAAACGTGTGTGAATGCTTAATCAATTTAATTGTGGGGTATAAGAAAAGGAATGGTGGATTGTACACTAGGAGTGAACAATCGGCCGGAATTTTCCGAGATAAGAGGATTTTGACTAATTCCGACAAAGGGGAGGAGGTGTTTCGACCTTCTTGCTCGACGAATCCGTGAAGTTGGTCGGAGTTTTCATGAGCAAAAATAGATAGAGAAAAATTTCTCCTGCATAGAGAAACAAGGAGGGGGGAGGAGAGGGAAAGGGGTAGTAGGTGAGCCAGAGAGAGAGAAAGAGAGAGAGGGGGAGGAGATTGGGAGTAGGTGAACAAGGGAAAGAGAAAGATATAAGGGGAGCAGGTGAGCAATGGGAGAAGAGAAGAGAATGGGAACATGTGAGGAAGGAAAAGAGGGAGATAGAAGGGGAGCAGGTGAGCGACGGGGAGAGGGAGAGGGAGAGAGAGAAAGAGAGAGAAGGTAACAGGTGAGCAGGGAAGAGAGAGAGAGAGAGAAGGTGAGCAGGGGAGAGAGGGAGGGAGGGAAAGGGGGAGCGAGGGTGAGAGATCTTACTGGAGGGACTCATGAAAACCACCTCGCCGGACAGAATCCAACTGACTTCGATGATATTCTGAAAGCCTTCGGCCAATTGCTATTTTACATCCGCGACTCCAATCATATAACTTCATATACTCCGATCGAACTCCAACCGAATCCAATCGTAGCTGGACAGAGTAGTCGGAGCAGAGGTAAGTGTGCATCCCTATGGTACACTTATTGTGAGAATTGTGGATTACCCAACCATGGGAGTTCTAAGCTATCCAACTAACTACATCGAACTTCGTGCATCATGTTACTTCGGTTTATATTGTTGACTTGTTACCATGGCTTATACTATTTACTTGATACATAGTGATCCCGGATATCCCGGTGAACACGTAAACTCTCTCACTATTCAGTTTTACTATAATCAATAATTAGTTCTTATAATTTAGTGTTATGTCATAAAATGGCCAGTCCAAGTATGAGAGATTACAAAGGCCAATTAAACAATGGGCTTACAAAAGCTTTCATGCCCACGAGGATTAATCTAGAGAACTCAATTGACTACGACACCCAAGCATCACGAGCCCTGTTGTAATGATTCTGTCACTAACTCCTCTAACTCAATTTTTTTTCTCTAATTATAATGTTTGTCTAATGGCATGATCATTTGACTTAGGTCCGATGGTGTCTATGGCAATCTTGTAAATTTACAAGAGAGAGCAGTTACGTCCCCACACCTTTTTCATGACGCCACTACTTCATTTCCTTGCTTGAGTACATATTATGTACAACGAAAAATTACGTATGCTTCCTAAAAAAATTGCATGCGGATTAACAAAATGAATTCTTTATAGAGACTACAAATGCATAAATCACACGCCTAAATCCATTTCAAATATCCGATAAAATCTAGGAAGACTTATAAGTATGATTTCATAGAGAATGAGAGACAAGAACGCACCCCTCCCATATTCAATAGAGAAAAACAGAGAGGAATAACGAACAAGAAAATAATTTGTGTTGGGTGATTAAAGTTTCAGAATATGCCACAATTAATCAAGAGAAATGGAGATAAGAATTCAATAGATCGAGAAGAGAGAGAGAGAGAGAGAGAGAATAAAAGCAAAATTTTATTATGCAAATTTAATCTTATAAGATGAGACTGGCAATCTTCTTCGCCATGTCAGGATGAGCCTTTCAAAAAGCAACATGCTCGTTGTAGTCGATGGAGCCATCGCCATCGGTGTCGATCTCGGCCATCATGCGTTTGATTTCGTCCGGAGAGACGGTATTGGAGCTAAGAGCACGAATAACCTCGTCCATCTCCGCCAGTGATATCTTGCCATCACCATTGGCGTCGAAACGCTTGAAGATTTTCTGAATCTCTTGTTCAGAAATGTCAGTGGCCATCTAGTTGATTTTAAGTTTGTAATTGCAAATGAGAGAGAGAGAGAGAAGAATTAAAGACCGAAGGAAAGGCAAAATGATCTTAAAATGCTAACAAGTGGCAGAGAGTATTAGTTGGAATGTCCACTGTATGCGGAAGTTAACTTTGAAGCCACCACAAAAAAACGAAACAACAGAGAGAAAGAGGGGGGCATTTGTTACGGAGGGCGTGTATGGTTGTAGTAGACTGTAAAGCTTTCCATATGAACCCTCCTCCTTCATGAAAGAAAAAAGAAAAATTGGGTTATTGCAATTGATTCCTTTAGAATTAACTTGTTTTTCCTTCCCCCAAACTAGTATTATTTTAGTAATAATACCTTAACAGTGGGTTCATTGCACATCATGGAACAATCAAAGTGTGACGCCCTGCATCCCAAAGGACGGATAGTATTTTGCAATATATCAAAAATGAATACATCAAACCTAAAGTACAATGAATTAAGCATTTTATTATTGTCATGAGGTCATATACATATATATATATATATATATATATATATATATATATATATATATATATATATATATAGAAAAAATAATATTAAGATAAATAAACGATTTATTTCATTAAAATAATAATCAAATCATGGAAATTGAGAGAATCCAAAGAAGTGATAAACCTTATTACAATTTTAGGATATAAAGTGTAAAAACATGGACGGTATAGATAACACTATCTATATTGCATAAACAAGGGGAATATCTTCAAAGACTTTCTTAGACAATCTTTAAGGCACTTTGCCTCCACCTTCACACTGATGCGAGTCATCATAGAGGAAATAGAGATGCATTTCAAGAATATTACAATCTAACGAACCAGCCAGCCATCGTGCATCATCTTTTCGCTCAACATTGGTCATTTTAAGATTAAATTTGGGATAGTTTAGTTACTACCTAAGTTTTACAGCTTGAAGAATGAGAGCCACACTTACATTTCAAGGGTTCTAGGAAGTCTGTGTAACTATCAACCTAAGAATATTTTTGCATAACATATGAATCTCAAATTATTTCCATTCTCTTAGAAAGATCGTGTAAAGATGTGGCTCCACTTCTTATATCCCAATGCTATTGATAGGTGGGACAAGATAAAAAAGGAGTTCCTTAAAAAATTCTTTTCAGTACACCAAACTCACTACACACGAAGAAAAATCGTGACCTTTTGACTGAAAGCGAATGGGATTGAGTTCTCGTAAAAATTTAAAGAACTTCTAATATCTTGCCCACATAATGTGGATGAGATACAGAGAACTATCAACAATTTTTATCATGTGTATGTATTATTGGTAATCATTACTTTGGTAATCATTACTTTGATAGGGAATTATTGGATTTGGATGCAAGTGCTAAATTTTTACTTATTCAGTTTTTATGCAATTGGCTATTGGTGAATTTCATACTACTATTAAGGAATTGCAGCTTATCGATCTATCAATAAAAATACCGAAGGGGTGGTAAAAGTTGTATCGGTACAAGAAAAGAAATTCTATTTTCTTGCTGATTTTATATTCTAGAAACTAAACCTACACTACATCATTTTAAGAATAGTCCAATCATATCAGACCATCCATTTCTTGTGACTTCAAATACATTAATTAATTGTAGAAATGAGGTGATCATACTTTCATTTAGCAAAATAACTATGAAATCTAACATTTTTTTATGTAGACAAACGACTTTCAACTAATAGTGATACATAAGAATTGGATGTGATAGATGTTAGAAAAGGAAATTATTTATGATCCTATCCCTCATTCAGGCTTATTTGATACTTCACAGGATTCTATACTATTAACTATTGCAAGTAAATTCTCATGATAAAATTCTAACTGCATAAAGTCTAATGTCTCTGAGGATCGGAGAGCAAAGCATACAACACATTTCATGGAGAAGATAGCCTAGTAATTTACCTCAACTGATAATAGCGCATGTATTTGATGAATGATCGAAGGAGAATAGATTCCAATTGGATCCTAATCAAGACCGAACCAAGAAGGTTTGGATTTGAATATATATATATATATATATATATATATATGTGATTACTGTAGGTGAATCGCCAGCTCAGAAAAAATTACGTGAGCTAACGGTAAAAATACAGTAATCCAATGATTTTCTTTCAAACTTTTTCTAAAATTAGAATCTCTATCTCTTTAACATTAACAAGATTAAATTTCAAGAATTATGGAGTTCATTTGCACTTTCATCAAGTGAATACAAAATGTTTATTCATTGAAAACCGTTAAAATTTGTGTCCACTTGATGGAGGACCAAATCAAAATTAAAACCCAAGAAATTGGGTATGAGTGAACCCTAGGGGATCGAGATAATAATCCAAAAGAAACTTTTAAATTTTTTTTATTGGAGATAGTGGAAATGAACTGCAGTTCAGGTAATTTGCATGAACTGTCAGCTCATTTCCATATCTCTCTTTGTGTATATATATATGTATATATATATATATATATATATGAGTAAGGGAAAATTCACCGGCGGTGAAGAGAGTTCCTTCACCGCCATTTAGGTGACCCAACAAAATTATTACACGTGGCGCCACTCAAAGGGCGGTTAAGAGATTTTTTTTATTTGCTATTTTAAGTGGTGTCACGTCTAATAATTGTATTGGGGCATCTAAGCGGTGGTGAAGGAATTCTCTTCACCGCCGGTGAATTTCCCATTCTCTCTCTCTCTATATATATATATTCACATGAATGGTTTTGTTTTATTCTATAGCAGAATAAATTCCAAATATCTCATGTTTAATCCTTTTCCCACGCTCCTTTTTAATTTTTTACTCAATTGATTATGTATTCATATTATATACATTGTGGAGAATGCATTTGATGGTTGGAGGTGTACGAGTATCCCTATATTTTGCACTTGTGGGGCATTCTTACGTGTATAGGTGTATATATGCTAGGAAGATTTTCATTTTCTTGGATTTTTTTTTTTCACTTGGAAAATGTTTTAAAAAATAAAAAGAAATATTTTTTGCAAAGAATTAATCTAATTTCATTCAAAAAAATAACTTTGAATTCATGATTTGAGTGAATAATGGAGTCGAAGAATTTTCTTGAAATTTTTTTAGTGGGAATTGAAATATGAAATTGAAATACATTTAAACACTAGATTTGAAGTAGGTGACCTACTTCGCAGACACAATAGTTTATTATGCCTAGGATAAATCTAATGACTTTTGATAAGTCTTTCTTCTAAAAAAACAAACAGAATAAATAACGAGGTGAGTCTACATTAAGCCAATGAATGCTTATGAATATAATTGAAAATAAATATTTAATAGTTCAACTCCTGGAGAAGCATAAATATTTAGGAAAGGAATTAAGTAATTGAATATTTATGCGTCAAGAAGCATAGATATTAACATGATCGGTAAATCATGCACATATATAATGGAAATATAATATTGAAAGGTTTAAATTATGCACATATATAATAAATGGAAATATAATACTGAAAGGAGAATAATTATGAGTTCGAAAAAGGAATCTAAGATTAAACTATACCATAATGTGATCAAGTGTATGCACAGGAATAGAGAATTTATTATTAAGGGTATGTAACATAAGGTTAATGTTTTCATGAAAGGACGACAAGATTAGTTGATATGAGATTAAACTTAAAAATCAAGAATTAAGAGGAGTTCGCGAAATTGTTAGCTAGTAATTTTCAAATGCAGACTACAAAAAAAGTTGTTCTTTTCTTTTTAGTTTTAGGGTTTTCTATTCTCTTTATTTACCATTATCTTTTTTTCTTTTATTTATTTTTTAATATCCCATTCTTTGAATTTTGTGGGTAAATTCATTACAAATCATCACGATCGAGATAACACTCATCGACTAGCATAACCAAGGAGTTTAAATATTTATTGCATATACTAAGTGCTTCGAGAAAAATGAGTAAGAAATGTTTTCTTTTTTAGAATAGATTTTGATTTTCTCTTTTGAGTTAACCTATCAAATTATTTGGTGCAATATTGTTAGGAACTAATAATAAGCTAGTTGGGCGCATGACTATATGCTAATACCATAAATTTTATACCTTATTTGTATTTCGTTTATTCAGTATATATACCGAATCATATATTATAATAAGTAAATTTAGATTTAACGGATATTATTTATGTACTGTTCTAAGAAAGTAATTAATGTATGACTTTATAATATTTTATAAGTGTTCATATAATACTCAAGGTATGGTTCAAATTTGAGATCAAGCAGAATTCATAAGATAGGAATCAAGTTCAATCAAGTTTGTACAGCTATAGCAACGTCATGACCAACTTTTACATTAATAAAATTCAAACTGGAAAAATTCATATTGGAGGAAGTTGTAGAGCTCTCAATTATCTTTCCGATCACTCAAAACTTAGAGTTCAAAAATG
Source organism: Dracaena cambodiana (assembly GCA_036321105.1). Taxonomy (NCBI): domain Eukaryota; kingdom Viridiplantae; phylum Streptophyta; class Magnoliopsida; order Asparagales; family Asparagaceae; genus Dracaena; species Dracaena cambodiana. The sequence goes on along the minus strand of JAYEPQ010000020.1, from coordinate 12,179,591 downwards.
AAATATGTGATTAGTTTATTTAAATACTATAGGACACGACAGATTGTCAATCCAACAAAATCTATCAATTGACCTACTGATGCAATTACTGGTGGACATAAAGTAGCTTTGTTATCCAAAATTAAAGTTACTTTTTTCAACTCTTTTTAAGATTATTTTCTTATCCATTGAAATCTATTAGTTGTGGAACTTAAGCATAGGATTCATTTAGAATTTTTAAGACTTTATAACCTCTATAAATAGTTAAGGATGTGCCTCCCTATCATATATTTCGATCTCTCTTCTTTTATTTCCTTACATTATAAGTCTCCCTTCTTCAATAATAATAATTGGTTAATTCCTTGGTGAAAGATGTATAAGAATTTTTTAGTTCCTCAAAAATGGTGCCTATCATTATCTCTTCTAATTATTAATTCTAGATTCTTATTTATTTCTTACAGTTGATTAATTGCATTTATTCATGTATTCGAAATATTCTATCTTTTAGGATATGAGTGTTTTATCCATACCATGATTCTAAATTTAATTTATATATATTATTTATTGTCATTGTATATACTTAATTAAATAGTTTATATTTTGAGGTATGGTTTATATTTTCTTTCAATAGGGATTCATATTATAATTTTAAACAATAAATTACTGATGGTTATATGGAGTTATGATAATGAAATGGATAGAAAGATAAGGAGATAATTTTTATCGTTTAGACAATCAAATTAGAGAACTAGAGATGAATATGAAATCTTAACCAATAACTCTTTGATTTTCTTACTCTTAACAATTACTATTTTCCTTACTATTATTCTGTCGACTTAGGGTTCTAATACAAAACTATCCATATGGAATCGAAGTCAGATTTCTCGAGACTAGATAATTTGTTTCTCTTGTACTTGGAAATGTACATTTTAGATTCGATCAACACCACATCTCCCATGTCAATATCATGTTTGATAACCTGTTGTATGATAGTTATTCCATATTAGTTGTAGGTCGACTACATATTTATGAAATCACTACAATAAATTTTTCTCCGTGCAATGTATACATCGTAATGCATGATCTGTAGCAACAATTTTCAAGGTTAACAAGATATATACTATTAATACTCAGAAACTAAATTGCATTTGCAATGAGAAATCTTTATTAATATTCAGTAATACATAAATTGTATTGAATGTGTAAAGGCACACATAAATACTCTAGCCAAATATTTTTTTTATACTAAACATAATAATATTATATTTTCCAAATCATGTTCTGTAGAATTCATATTATTGGAAAAATTTCACTTGTTAATGTTATCTCTATCTAACTTGCAATAAAAGAAGCAATAATAGAACATTGAATACGAAGTCTATACCACTTCTCAACAAACTTTCTTGGCATCATATATGCATAAATCCCTGTACAAATCATCATTTCAAACAATCCCAAAATCATTGAAAAATCGATAACAATAAGAGTGTAGGTGTGAAAAAGAACAAGGACAATTCATCTCATACAAGAGGTCGACTCCTAAAAGACCTTGGCTACGTCTTTCGTCTTTCATGAGGCCAGGATTAGCTTTGCAAAACGCAACAAATTCATTATAGTCGATGTAGCCATCACCATCCATGTCGATCTCTGCCATTGTGCTCTGGATCTCTTCGGAAGAGACGGAGCCAAGATTGTTAAGAGCCTCTCCGAGTTCAGATGATGATATCCTACCATCTCCATTGATGTCGAAATGCTTGAAGATCCTTTTAATATCATCTTCAGAGATACCTGTGATCATTTTGTAAACAACTGGTTTAAGATTTGTTAAAAAAAATGAGAAAGAAAAGAAAAAAGAAGGAGAATAATATTATTATTATGGAGTGAATAAATTAAAAATAGAGAATGATAGAGGGTTTATAGGATCGCATACTTGATGTGGGTTCACGATTTTAAGACCAACACACAGATAGAGGGAAAAAAGGAGAAAAATTATGGCTATTATTAATTTACTATTTTCCGAGCATATTTTCAAAATACCAATACGTGAAAATTCTATTAATTAAATAATTTGTTATGTTATTTAAAACTTGTTTTTTCTAAGAAAAAATGTCTAAAGAACTTTTCAATATCTTCTGAAGTAAAGTCATAGCTTACTAACATCGCAAAGAGGTAAGTTATTTTCAAAGAATGCCTCATCTTGAGAATCGCTACCCGAAATTAGCCATATGCTGTGGGTTTAATATTATCACTCCCATCAATTAGCCAACATGTTTATTAGCAAAAAGGGGGAAACTAACGTAAAACTTGGCACATCTTTGGAATTTAGAAATGCTCTCTTAAACAGAGCGCGGGCCCTCATGCTCTAACCTAGGGCCATACCAAAAAGTAAGGGCCAAGATATTGGATTGAGACCGGGCCTCCCCAATGTCCAAACTAGCCCTAAATACTGGTGTAAATAGTCATCCAGTTGGATTGGAATGAGAATATTTTGGTTGAGTCCATTCATTTAGGCTAGGCTAAAGTTTAAAAAAAAAAAAAAAAAAACTCCCACGAAGTATCATATTTTTCAAAGAATCTTCTATAAACTATTTTATGTTATCCCAACCCCTATGATGTTTCAAATTTCATAGAAATCTCCTAATGGTGTAAGCAGAAAGATTAATGACTGATTTAAAATAAAGTAAATAACACTCTCCAACTTCTCCAAATATCCATATCCTGATTTAGTATATTACAATAAAAATGTATATATGAATTTATTGGAAAGTTGATATTTTTTCTGTTTTTAAATCGATAAACTAATTTTTCCATTACATTGTTTGGGAGTTTCAATGAAGTTTAAAACTTTATTGGTGTTTATATAATATAAGAAATATGGAAATTTCTGGAAAAACTTTAATACTTCGTAAGGGTTTTCCCTACTTTAGCCTTTACACTATGTTTAGCTTGATAGAAAATAATAGATAGAAAAAATTTACAAAAAGCAAGAGGAAAGAAAAGAAATAAAAAAATAAAATAAAATTCTTTTTGTTGTTTGGTTCAAAGACAAACAAATAAATATTAGAAGAAATAAATAATTTAAAGAACTAATAATTACAAATAAAAATTTTGTTTCAAATTGACTTCACTCTCCTACTATGATTACATATGGTAGTCATACCAAGTAACATTTTTCTTATTTTCTCTTTGTTTAGAAGAGAGAAAAGAAAAAGAAAAAACTTTAAACCATATTTGTCATTTTTTTTCCAATTTTTCATTCAACATATTTTTTAATCAAATAACAGAAAGTAATTTTCTTTCCTTTTTCTATCACATCCTAACAATCATAATTCTTAATCTCTTATATCAGTTGACTACATATCATCCGTACCAATTTGAGAGTCTGTATATTAATACAAGTGGATATTGAATAAATTGAATTATGTTTTTCCTTCTAGTCTTCAATTGCAAATTCTTCAGAGTAGTATCTCTTTTCTTATTATTTTGGATATTTTTCATAATTTTCTGGGATTACTCCAGAGAGGTCGATTTTGGGAAAATTCCTAATTAAGATAATCAAATTAAATATAAATTTTTAATTTTAACCATTTACCTACCTCATATTTATCTTCAACAATTCAGCAGTCTTCCTTGACCAATATTGGATTGAATTTGATCCAATAACAACTTTGTAATTAAGATAAAGTTCAAGGGTTTTGGACAATGCAGCGTACCCATATCCAGTAGCTATTTAACCCCTCAAATAAATTCAAAAAAATATGAAACAAATCAATCTTATTCTTCTAATGTTTCTCTTCATTTCTCTTTAGAGCTTTAACTCTAATTCTTAATCAAATTCCCTAAAATAATTCACTAAATAATTAGCCTAATAATGGGGTGAAAACCCACTAAATTGCTACATGAGCCTTGTTCTTTAGTTTAACCTCTTTAAATAAGTTTTAATCTTCTCATCAACATGAGCAAATGTTTTTCAGCATCTAACCTTATTCTCTAGTATGATTCTTGAGAAATTTTCTCACTTTTGAAGAGTAATCACATCAATATCGGTTCTTTTGCGATTTAGGCCTAATAAGAGATAAGAATACACTTTTAAATCCTTTAAACATATAATTTTTTTATGCAATCTCTTCATATATGATACAAAATATATTATTAACTTATTTTCAAAATTATACATGCTCAAACTTCTATTTATCTTGACTGTCATTGTATGTGTCCCGTGCATGTTATATGTGGACATATTATGTTGATATCTAGACATACAGAATAGACCATTTTAGAAATACTATAACTTTTACATCTTAACTCCGATTATCTCATTCCAGTACCAATAAAAAAATAATTTACTAAACTATAATTCTTCCATCTTGATTTTATCCTAATTCAGCTATTTTCCTAGTAAAAAAAAATAACCTTAAAGTTCATCAATTACTCTTGTATCAGGTCAAGAATTCAGCAGCAACAAGTCTATAGTAAAATAGCAATAACTTTTACTCTAAAACTCCAATTGTGCTCATTCAAGATCATTAAAAAGATAATTGAAATATCTAAAAGTGATTCTTTAAATTTAATTTTATACTGGTTAAAAATAATTTGGAAGACTCATCTACGGTACCAGGTCAATAGTTCAGGAGCAGTATTCCTATGGAAAACAATCATAAATGTTGCTAATGGAGCCCTATTTTCGCAACGGATTTCGGTACACCTAAACGGATCCAAAACCGGCCCAAATTCGTTATGATATAATATAAATATAGGGGTATGTGGCTAGGGCATCGATAAGGCCAAGGGTTTTCTATTTGTTGGTGGCAGCTTCTGTTCTTGATTTTGGCCGAAAGCAGAGAAAATCAAAAGAGGCAAATCAAGTGGTGGCTTAAGCAAAAATTTCTTGGTGCGACTGCTATAAAAAACAAATAGGGGCTGAAATTATTTTGTGCAGCAGAAAAATAAGGGGCGGCTGCAAATTGTTTTCTCTTGGCTGAAACAAAACGAAGGGTGGCTGCTGCTAATCTTTCGCTGAAGGGTTCCACCGGAAGGGAAAGACAAGGAAAAGGTGGCGGCTTTCCTTTGTGGTGTTTCGACTACAAATTTTTCGGTGGCCGAAGCAAAGGAGTTAGAGAAATCACTGTAACAAGATGTTAGAATTTGATCTCAAATTCTTGTGTAATTTCATCATAATTTCTCTTGTTGTTGAGAACAAGAGACTTGTAATCTCTTTTGATATAGTGAAAGTTTTTCGATCGTGTCCCCGTGGACGTAGGCACATTGCCGAACCACGTTAAATCTGCATATTCTCTGTCTCTACTATTTTTCTCTTCGGTTAACTATTTGATTCCGCTGGTTGTTACATTAGTATTATTCCGCTATTTTCGCTAACAATTGGTATCGGAGCTCTGGTTCGGGTAAGATTTCACTCAGATCGGTGTTGATTTTGAGTGGGAGTTATGACAAAAGATAGGAAGGTAAAGATTGAAAAATTTGATGTGACAGATCTTCAATGGTGGAAGTTGCAGATGGAAAATTATTTATATCAAAAGAATTTACATCAACCACTGTTTGGAGAAAAGCCAGAAAAGATGACAGATGAGGAGTGGGAATTGTTGGACAGGAGGGCTTTGGCGCAGATTCGATTGTGCCTGACAAAGCAGGTAGTGTTCAACGTCTCCAAGAAGAAAACCACTTCAGATTTGATGTCAGCATTGGCTAAATTTTATGAGAAGCCGTCTGCTTCAAATAGACTGTTTCTAATGAAAAAGTTGTTCAACTTGAGGATGCCTTCTGATAGTTCAGTTGTTAATTATTTGAAAGAATTTAACACATTATGGACACAACTTGAATCCTTAGATTTTGTCTTTGCTAATGACATTAAAGCTTTGATGTTTATGTGTTCGTTACCGGATAGTTGGAGTAATGTTGTTATGGCCATCAGTAATGCTTTCAATATTGCTCTTAAATTTGATGATGTTGTGAGTACAATCATGAATAATGAATTGATGAAAAAGAGCATGTGTGAGAGCACAGTTTCTACAAGTACTGCTATATCTGTTAATAATGACAGAAGGAAGGAAAGAGGTAGAAGTTTAAGCAGGAAGTCGAAACAAAGAGGGAGATCAAAATCTAAGGGGAAGTTCAAGAAAAAGTTAGTGTGTTGGAAATGTAAGACAGAGGGTCATATGAAGAAGAATTGTCCAAACAAAGATAAGAAAGAAGCGAATGTGGTGAATCCAAGTAAAGAGTATGATGTGCTTGTCTGCTCATATAGAATCAAGATCAGATCTGTGGTTTGTGGATTCAGGGGCTTCGTTCCATTGCACTGTTCGTAGAGAATGGTTTGAGAATTATGTCCAAGGTGATTTTGGTCATGTGACTGTTGGTAATGGGTAGGAATGCAAGATTGTCGGTAAGGAGACAATTCAATTGAAGTTGCACAATGGTGGAAAGTTACTTTTACAAGAGGTTAGGTACATACCAGATTTGAAGAAGAATTTGATATCTGTTGGCAAGCTGGATGGTGAAGGTTATCAAATCTCATTTGTGAGGAAACAGTAGAAGATCAGAAAAGGAGCAATGGTAGTGGTCAAGGGTGAGAGAGTGAGAACTATATATTTACTCTTAAGCTCGGTGGATCACGTTGTTTCTATGGCCACCGTGAAAAATGAGAAGGCTACCTTATGGCATCAGAGGCTCGGTCACTTGAGCGAGAGCGTTATGAGCGTGTTGCAATCTAGAGGTATGTTAACAGATATGAAAGATGTTAACTTTGATTTCTGTTAAAACTATGTGTTTGGAAAGTACAAAAGAGTTAGTTTTATGAAGGATGGTAAGGAGAAAAAAATCGAGATATTGGAGTTGGTACATACAGATGTATGGGGGCCTTCTTCGGCGAAGTCTCTTGGAGGTAATTCTTATTTTGTCACTTTCATAAATGATGCAAGTAGGAAAACATGGGTGTTTGCACTTAAGCAGAAATCCGATATCTTCAAGATCTTCAAGGTATGGAAAGCTCTTGTTGAAAATGAAACAGGTTTGAAAGTGAAATGTCTGTTGTCAGACAATGGTGGGAAATTTTGTAATAAGGAGTTCGATGACTATTACTCTATTCACGGAATCAGGAGAGTGAAGATTGTACCAAAGACACCGCAATAGAATGGCGTGGCTGAGAGGATGAATAGAACCATTTTGGAGCGAGCTCGGAGTATGAGACTACATGCAGATTTGCCTTTGCAACTTTGGGGAGCCGCTGTAGATACGGCAGTTTATCTGATCAACAGGAGTCCAGTTAGTGTTTTAGATGGAGGAATTCTAGAGGAGGTGTGGTCTGGTAATTACTATGAATTATTCATTCTTAAGAGTATTCGGTTGTATAGCATATGCACATGTGGATTATGAGATGAGAAAGAAGTTTGATTCTAAATCTCAGAAGTGTGCATTCATTGGATACGATGGCGATGAATATGGTTATCGCTTATGGGATTATGAGCATAACAAGGTGATTCGTAGCAGAGATGTAGTATTCAATGAGGGTTGTATGTATAAAGACCGAATGGAGAATAAGAGTGAGAAAACAATTTAGAAAAACCACTTAGAGCTGGATGAGCCACAGGAAGGGATGGATTCTATGGATAAAAGAAAGAAAAAAATACTTACATCTGAAGGGAAAGAAATGGCTACACCTGATAACACACAAGCTTTAGATGAGGCCGAAGAGGATAGAGAGCCACTGACTGAAGTAGATGGTTCTAGTACTTTATCAGAGAGTGTTCTCACTTTGAGGAGGAGCACGAGGATAAGGAAGCCAACCCAAAAACTTTGCCTTCCTTTATATCATGTTTTGTACACTGATAGAGATGAACCAGAGAGTTACCAAGAGGCTATGCAGGATAAATTTCGTTTTAAGTGGGAGCAAGCCATGCGTGATGAGATGTCTTCTTTGGAAGAGAATCACACATGAAAATTAGTAAAGCGACCGGAAAAGATAAAAGTATTACATAATAAGTGGGTATACAGGATGAAATATGAGGCAGGAGGAATACAAAGGTTCAAGGCTAGACTTGTAGTGAAGGGATACAGTCAGAGAAAAAGTATTGACTTCAATGAAATATTTGCACATGTTGTCAAGATGACTTCTATCAGAACAATACTGAGTATTGTGGCTGTGAAAAGATTGTATTTAGAGCAGCTCGATGTGAAGACTACTTTCCTTCATGGTGATTTGGAGGAGGAAATATACATGGAACAACCAGAGGGATATGAAGTTAAAGAAAAGGAGAATTTGGTATGTCGACTAAAAAGGAGCTTGTATGAGTTGAAACAAGCGCCGAGGCAATGGTACTTGAACTTCGACAAGTTTATGTTGGATTCGTGTTTTGCCAGATGCAATTCAGATCATTGTGTATATCTACAAAAGTTTAAAGACGGTAACTTTATTATGTTTACTTTATATGTAGATGATATGTTTGTGGCAGGTACGTGCATGAAGAAAATCGAAGATCTAAAGAGGAAGTTGGCAGGGAAATTCTCTATGAAGGACATGGGTGAGGCTAAACAACTTCTTGGAATGCAAATTACCCGAGATAATAAAAGCAAAAAAATTTGGTTATCTCAGGAGGGGTACAGTAAGAAGGTGTTGAACAAATTCAACATGGAGAATACAAAATCGGTAACTACAGATTTTGGTGGTCAGTTCAAACTGTCAAAGGAGCAAGGTGTTAAGACAGATGAGGAGATGAAACACATGGAGAATGTGCCTTATTCATTGGCCATTGGGAGTCCCATGTATGCAATAGTGAGTACAAAATCAGATATTGCACAAGCAGTGAGAGTTGTGAGTAGATTCATGAAGAACCCTGGGAAAGAACAATGGCAAGCAGTGAAGTGGATTTTCAGGTATTTGAAAGGTACTTCAAAGTATTATTTATGTTTTGGGGGTGATAACATTGATGTGTAAGGTTTTGTGGATTCGTACCATGTGGGTGATAAAGACAATGGCAGGAGCACTACAGGTTATGCCTTTACTGTAGGAGGGACAGATGTAAGCTGGGTTTCAATATTACAATCAATTGTTAATTTATCTTCGCCAGAAGCTGAGTATGTTGCAGCTGCAGAAGCAAGTAAAGAGTTTATTTGGTTGCAGCGATTGATGAGTGAGTTGGGTTTTGATGGAGTGGATTGCAGGTTATTCAGCGACAGTCATAGTGCAATTCATCTTGCTAAAAACTCAGCGTATCATTCACGGACTAAATATATTCACTTGAGATATTACTTCATTAGATCCTTGTTAGAGGATGGCCAATTGAAGTTAGAGAAAATTGAGGGCAGAAAGAATCCTACAGATATATTGATAAAGCTGGTTGATGGGAAAAAGTTGAGCAAGGTGCATTTGTGTTGAATGCTTTAATTGGGACTTTGAACGATCGAGGTAAAAGTTTTGGATACTAGGATTATCATGTATAGAGATTACAATTTTTACAATAGGTCTCCAAGTGGGAGATTGTTGCTAATAGAGCTCTATTGCCGCAATGGGTTTCGGTATACAGAAACGGGTCCAAAACCGGCCCAAATTCCTTATGATATAATATAAATATAGAGGTATGCGGTTAGGGCATCGATAAGGCAGAGGGTTTTCTATTTGTTGGTGGCGGCTTCTGCTCTTGATTTTGGCCGAAAGCAGAGAAAATCAAAAGAGGCAAATCAAGTGGTGGCTTAAGCAAAAATTGCTTGGTGCGCTGCTATAAAAAACAAGTAGGGGCTGAAATTATTTTGTGCAGCAGAAAAATAAGGGGCAGCTGCAAATTGTTTTTCCTTGGCTGAAACAAAAAGAAGGGTGGCTGCTGTTAATCCTTCGCTGAAGGGTTCCGCTGGAAGGGAAAGACAAGGAAAAGGTGGCAGCTTTCCTTCGTGGTTTTTCGACTACAAATTTTTCGTCGGCCAAAGCAAAGGAGTTAGAGAAATCACTGTAACAAGAGATTAGAATTTGATCTCAAATTCTTGTGTGATTTCATCGTAATTTCTCTTGTGGTTGAGAACAAGAGACTTGTAATCTCTTTTGATATGGTGGAACTTTTTCGATTGTGGCCCTGTAGACGTGGGCACATTGTCGAACCACGTTAAATCTGTGTGTTCTCTGTCTCTGCTATTTTTCTCTTTGGTTAACTATTTGATTCCGCTGGTTGTTATATTAGTATTGTTCTGCTATTTTTGCTAACAATAAATTTTATTTTAGAACTCCAGTTATACTTATTTAAGATTTATTGGAAAGATAATTGAATTTTCTACAACTGTTCCAAATCTTGGCCTTTATTTCTATTTTTACCCTACTCAAAACAAGACCTGAATTCTAACATGTCCACCAAATTGCAGCAACATAGTATGTATGTTATGTCCGTACATATGCCTCTTAACTTATGATACGATATACATGTACACATGTTTAAATAATCTTATTATTACCTCTATATGGGGAAGTTTAGACCTATCATAACTCATGTTTGGATATACATGCCATGTTTGTATATATAACACTTAATTTAAGATATGGTATACATGTACACATATTTATTTACACATATTATTACTTGTATATAGTGTTCTTGCTTGACAAGGATACCTCACATATGTAAACACGTTTTATAACTCTTATACTTGTCAATATCACCGTGCGTGCCGTTTTATATTTATATGGCTACTAATACATAAATTCTTATTACATATATTATATTGATACTTAATATATATTACATTGTGGGCATGAGGAGATGAATGATAGAATGAAACATATACTGTAAGAGTATCTTATCTTGTTTGATGTATCCACCAATCTGTGTACTAGCACCGTCAATTTTCTTGTATGCTTAGTGGCATATTATCTGGTTCGTGTGGAGATTGGTGTTCGTAGCAAAAATTTTGTCTCCTTCCATTGAATACAACTTAGATTACAATGAAAGTGAATAAGAAAAGAACAAACGAGAGGATTTATAATTATCGCTCTCTTTTACAAAATATAGTGGGTTCTCGTAGTGATGGGATCTATTGAATAGCTCCTTTGGACGATCTGACGTCGGTGATCTTCTTGCTTGATGAAGACGACGGCCGACTTGATCTTTCTCTGCTGATCTTGATTTGTTCAAGGCTCTCACATGCAACTTGAACTTCTTCAACGCTCGAAAAAAAGATCCCTCAAGGCTTCCTCAAGTGGGTATTTATAGCCTTGGGATAATACGAGAGTTTCTACTTAGATAGAATTTGTATTCATCAAGAATTCTAATCAAATATCTTAGTTTTGATTTAAATATCTTGATTTATAGTTCTGATTGGACTCAATTTGGGTATTGGATAAGTCCAAATCTCAATCACAATCAATTTAGAATTCTGATTATCTGTTCACGAGTAGCTAATCGCGTCAGAATGCGGAGTTAGAAAATCAGAACGCGGAGCAATTGATTAGCTCCGCATTTTACTCAAAACGAGAGGCTAAATAGCCAAACGCGGAGCTGTTAGCTCCATGTTCTGGTGGAGAACTTCTTTTGCTAAGCAATTTTCACTACCAACAGAACCCCCTCCAAAGTTTTCAAAATGACTTAGAATTTAGCAAATTTTAAAATACTTTGGATCTTCAAACTGGAACGCGGAGTTAGAATACTAAGTTATCTTCGCATTTTGTACGTTTACGCGAAGCTAATAGCCTCGCGTTCTGTTCAGTAACTGCTCCGATTCTCGCATCGAATACCACGGGCGGGTTTTTTCATTTAATTAGAGTCTCTTCTTCTTCTTCTTTACTCATTCGAAGAATTCTCAAAACCCAGAGCTCAGGCAACCAGGCGACCGAAGTCTACTGCATCCCGACCAGATTTTCTCTCCATTTCCTTCGATTCTCCTCAAGATTTCGAGATCAATGGCACCTAAGAGGAACACCTCTTCTCGCGCTTCATCCTCGCCGACAACCGGCGCAACGCGGCCATAGTGGTGGCCCAGTCCACGCCACGCCTATTGGAGCTAAAATCTCAACTTTTTGTGGTTTTTGGAATGATTTTTGAGTGATTTGGCTCGGTTTTAACCGGCCAATCACTTCTTTCACCGGCGAAATCGCCGTACTCCGGCCGTACGGCTAGGAGAAGAAGAAGAGGCCTCTGGTCTTCTTCTACTCGAATCTATCGCATTATCTCCGTGTTTAGTACGCAGAGTTACTTTTGTTATCTGTCGTGTTTCTAAGCGAGGTTACGGATTTAGCTTCGCATTTGTAAATGCGAAGCTATTGCCTTAGCTTCGTGTTTTACTTAAAATGCGAACCTATTTTTAGCTCCGCGTTTTTTTTACACTTAGGAGATTTTCTGGATTTTTCGAAATTCTTTCTAACTCTGATTCTTCTTTTGCAGTGGGCTATTCAGTGGACGCTCTTTCTCATAGGCATTACTTTGGGTTCGATGGGGGTGCAGACCAAGCAGCCCAGTTTCGCTTCACGACAGATCTCCCTGCCTACAAACCAGGCGTAAGGGAGCGCAGGGAGAGATTGATCAGATACAGCCCAGCTACTGCAAGGGAGATCATCACTGATGCTCCCTTCTAGGCAAGCAACCGAGAAGCCTTGGAGAAGCCCTCATTTCTCTTTGGAGATGCAATGGGGCACTCGGACCAGATCCTATTTTAATAGGAGAACAAATGGCTCTACCAATCTGACGACTTGCTGATGTTTTTACCTAGCATGGAACGTAGCTACCCCTTGGTATACCTCCAGAGGTTAGCCATGCCTCTTGAGTTGGAGTGGGGACTAGCTCAAGAATATGACTGTGTTTCTACAGGCAAGCTAGGTGCACACGGGGCTTATCAAGATAGTCCCACTAGGTGTGTTACTGGGTTGCTTCCAGGTAGAATCACTAAGGAACACCCAGTGGGGGGAGTTCCAACCCGTGTACGAACCTTCCTGAGCGAGTTCATGGCTAAGGGTGGCCAATATCCCGCCAATGATTTCAGGATGCCTGGCTGGATTTACTCTTCAAGCAACATGTGGTGGGCTCGCCTTGTCCAATACATGATAGACTCTCACGAACAAATTCTGAAGGAAATTGGCTTATTTAAGGCCATCAGAAATGTTCAGTTTGGGCTACCCCAGAGCTCTTATCATTTCTTTAGCCTCTTGGAGATATAAAACCCCGAGACCGGCACCGTTTTCACACCAATAGGTGAACTGGGGCTTGCACTACATGAGATGTATGAGGTCTCGGGTTTATCGATGGGCGAAGTTCCCTATGAAGAATACATCCCCACTATCGAAGACTTGAATATGTTGAAGGCGAAGGATGAGCGCATCTATGCAACTTTTTGGGAGATGATGTGCCACTACCACATCTGTGCCGACATGGCAGGTGTGCGTAACTAAGGTATCAACCACAAAAAGTAGGCCGCTTACCTTTTTGCTAATCTAAACTCAAAGGGGGGTTCGTCAAGTATCTGTGGCCGCAAGCCTATCGACGTCAAAGAGATTGATCGTCGTATCGCCAAGATGAGTGATGTATTCTATACCACTGAATCAAATGAAGGTAGATTCAGCCTTGGCAGTATTTTCAAGAGCTTCCACTACCAGGATCTGTTACCAGTGTCCAACAGAGGCCTAATCCCTGGGTTTCTAATGCTATGATTGAAAAGGTGTGTCGTTCCATCACTGCCAAAAGATGCTATCGCAATGAATGTGGTTTATCCAGCAGTTCTACTTGCATATGGTCGACCATTCGGACTCCTCCCCGCCATGGTTAGCAACCTTCAAAGTGGGCTACGAGCACTTTGTAATGGCTTCATCCCTACTAACAAGAGTAAAGGGAAGGCTAAAGGCAAAGAAACTGCTAAGGTGAAGACCCCAAATCCTAGGGTAGAAATGTCCTTATACATATCTAATGGCGTGGCCTGTCATGCACTGCCCCTCTTTAATGAGTGCGGCAGAATACTCCCTGGCTGACAAGCCATTCATCGTGGAGCTGTACGAACGCTCCTTTTGGAAGAGCCATTATATGTCAATAATCCAGAAGACGCTCCGTCATCATCAGAACTACGAGATCTTTCGATGTTTCCCCGACTTTCCCTGTGGGGAATAGGGGTCAAAGTTCAAGGATGCTCGTGGCCTGGATAACTTCTCAAGCTTATCTTCAGAGGTCTTCTGGTGGTTATTAGCAATCCGTCCAGGGCACCTGGTGTATAGGCAAAACACGATGTGTTATATTGAGTCATACACCCCGAGCCGCTTTGCTCGCCAGTTCGGGTACACACAACTCTATGTGGGTAACCCGAACAAGAAGCTGGCTATGAAGGGAGTTTGTATGAGGGAGCCCGGGGTTGGTTTCAATTTGTAGCTGGTGGAACCGGAGCTGAATTCATGCTGCCCCAGAAGTCGCCAGAGCTGAGCATGACGCTAAGCTTTTGCACGTGGTACAGCATCGCCAACGCTGAAGTGCCTAACTTCTCCGTCAACCACAGCTGTTGTAAGGAGATAGAAGTTTTTTACTCTTGCCGTAAAGGGGCAAAGAGGGTCTGAGTGAAGGGACTGGATGAATTCCTCGGTACCGCGGCAGCTCCGTCAGGTACAAGTGACTCTGATGGTGATGATGATGAGGGTGATGACGAGCTGATATTGGAGGTGCTCCCCAACCCGTCGTTACTCATTCCTGGAGTCCGGCAGTTAAGTGCCGTGGACCCGCTAGAGATGGGCCAGCCCGCACGAAAAAGAAGCTGGCCGGGGAGACCCTGGTGATCCCTGAAGAAGCAGCTGTCCAGTTTGTTACGGACTTGCTTGTTTCAACTCTGCCACCAGCACTAATAGAGGAGAGCAGGCCTACAGAAGCCTCTAGTGCTACCGAGGCCCCGATCCCCCCAGCCACAGAATCCGTCAAACACACTACGACGCAACCTCTAGGTAGCGAAACGGGTGTGCTTCTGGAGACAGTGACGGCTCCTCCTTCAAGTCCAACCACATGACTTGTATCCACTGGTATGGTTCTACTCATTAAATTTTTATATTTTAACTTCTTTTTCCTTTGTACATATGTGTGACACTTCCTGTTTACTTTTCTGAGATCCAGGTAGTCAACTTCACTCGCCTATGCACTCAACTACCAGGGTGGAGTCCGAGGAGCTGGTCGACTACTCCGGGACTACGGGATCAGTGGGTGGATTGGGTAGTTCGGCGGAGGAGTTTGGCATAGACTATTTCACGCCAGCTCCTCACTCTGTTCCTACTTCAACTCCTGCAGTTGATGAACTCGGGAGTGACGATAGGACAGAGGCCGTCGCGGCTACGGCAAGAGAGGCTCCCCCATCTCCAAGCCTTCCGTCACCGACACCGGCAGTTTGCTCCGAGGACACTTTCCTTGTTGTCGTTGGCGCGCCGTCTGCTTCTCAACCAGCGATATTAACGCCATCAACAATAGTAGCTGTTGAGACACCGGTGGCCCCCCTGCTCCAACCCACCTGCCAACAGGGGACGAAGACAATTTAAAGTTCTCGTTTGAGGCCACTTCCGCTACAGGAGGAGCTTCAGGCGGGGACACTCCATTATCTACCCCTGTTGGAGGAGCTGCTCAACTTACCAGTACCAACGACACTTCACCTTGGGTTCCCAGTTCTACCAAGTCTTTATTGGCTTTACTGGCCTCGCATGTCATGAGTCTAGTATAGGGACGAGCTTCTTCTTCCTCGACTCCTGCAGAAGCCACTCCTGCTCTGGTGGCATCTTCCTTGGTACTGCCTGCGCTAAATATAGACATTGTTGATCCACTTGAAGAATTCTTCAATCACAGCGTTAACGATTTTATGCGGCTATTAAGGAGATGTATCGGGATGATCTTGGATGGAAGATATTTTCTTGATCTCGGACGCCCAATGTTGTCCAGTTATCTGGACAACATTGAGAGGAACGGAGGACGTGACCGAGAAGCTCACTACCGTGCCCGCCTTGAAGCTTTAGAAGAGCAGGTGCAAACGCTAAACACAGTTCGCCAAGCGGATGTGGAAGCGATCACCGAGATTGAGCTGGCGCGGCTACGAGTAGAGTTGACAGCTCGTCAGGAGGAGCTGAGGCGCCGAGAGGAAGATTGGTCTCGGGAGTTGGCAGAACTACGAACCAGCCAGGAGTCAGTTCTCAGGGGGCTGGAGATGGCGGACTTTGAAATTGAGGGGAGCCAGGCAGCCATCCTTAGAGCCAAGGAGACTATCGCCAAAGCTCAGGCTATTTTAGAAGCCAGTGAGTCTCGGCTAGGGGAATCCGTTAAGAAATGGGAGGAGTTGATCCTTCAACAATGACAGTTTGAGCAAGAAGGCATGATGAGGAGTCGTTCCATCGAAGAATCTCGTCAGCGGCTGGCCCAGCAACTTGCAATAAATGACGATGATTTACGCTGGCAGGCTCAACACTCGGTGGAAGAAACCCGTCATCGCGTTATTGATGAAACGACAAATAAATTGAAGTTTTAGGGAGAACCTTAACTCCCCTGCTTTCTTATACATATTTATTTATTCTTTATAATAAAGAACTCAACAATTCTTTGAATTTTTTTTGTAACTTTTATCCATATTCTTTCAATTCATGAATAAAGATAATTCTTTTTATTCTTTTATTTGTTGGCTACAAATTTTCTTGTACAACAAATAATTGATATAAAATAGTTCATAGTTTCGGTAAAACAATCCAAGGCTCATTTGCGTAACTTAGATTGCTGATACCATAATGATCGGGTCAAAATTACTGACCACGGTAAAGCTCTTCAATAGAGAAAGCTAATAGTTTGGTGAAAGCGTTGAATTGCATACACCAGAATGATCAGATTAGGATCATTGACTTAGACAGAGGCGCCTAATTGCACATGCCTTAGTTTGGTAAAGAAGTTCAAGTGCTCATATGCGTAACTTGAACACATGGATGGTTATACTCTTATGGATAAGAACCAGATGTGACATAGGAACTAGATTTTTTTTTATGCATAATATTTTTTCAAGAATTTACCGTTAATTGGCATCATCATTCTGTCACCATTCTGGTTCATTAAGCGATAAGCTCCACTAGAATATACTGTCTCCACGATGAACGGTCCTTCCCACTTGGCTTCAAACTTACCCTTAGTCTTGTGGGTCAGAATAATTGGCCTTTTAACAGTCAAAACCAAGTCTCTTTGTTTAAAGGTTCTTTGTTTAACGTTCTTATTGAACGCTTGCGGGACTCGGGCTTGATACAACTCAATCTGTTGCTGAGCCGGGAGGCGCTTTTCATCGAGCACTTCTAGTTCTCGTAATCTTTGTTGATGGCGTTCTTCTGTTGTCATCTTTGTGCTTAATGTCACTCTTAATGATGGTATCTGGACCTCCAGAGGCAATACGGCCTCGCTTCTATAGACCAAGGAGAAAGGGGTAGCTTTTGTTGGGGTGCAGACAGTGGTGCGATAAACCCACAAACACTCTCCTAGCTTTTCATTCCAATCTCGTTTGTTGGAAGAGATGAACTTCTGAAGGAGTTTAATAATAGTCTTATTAAAGGCTTCGGCCAATCCATTTGCCGCGGGGTTATATGGCGTTGAAGTAATATTCTTGATTCTGAACTTATCACAGAATCGTGAGAACCCCTGGCTGATGAATTGCAGTCCGTTATCATGAATGATTCTTCGAGGAACACCAAAACGGTAAATGACATGATGTTTAATGAATTTAATAACATCTGTTGTCTTTACCTCCCTCATGGGCACAGCTTCAGCCCATTTTGAAAAATAATCGATTATCGCAAGTATGAACTGATGTCCTCTGGATGACGGGGGAGTTATCGGCCCCACGATATCCATTCTCCATGCTTCAAATGGCCAACTAGCAACAGTATTGTGCAAGTATTCTGAGGATTGATGAATGAAATTGGCGTGTACCTGACATACATGGCACCGTTTAGCGTACACCATTGTATCCGTAATCATCTTCGGCCAGTAGTATCCTAACCTTCTTATGCGGTCCCCGAGTTTTGGACCGGACTGATGAGCTCCACACACTCCATCATGCGTTTCTCTCAGTACTTCATCGGCTTCTGTTCTTGATATGCAGCACAGCAAGAGACCGTTACCTGATTTTCTGTATAAAGTCTGAAGTATAGGATCATAATAAAATCTTTGGGCCTTCCTCTTTATTGAGGCGGCTTCCTTTGGCTCTTCTGGCAGCATCCCGTATAAGGCATAATCTATGAACGGAAATCGTCAATCACGGGGTTCCAGAGTTAAACTTGCTTGGCACACTTGCCTGGTTTGAAAAACCGTATCCAGATGGAGGAGTTCTCTACTCCCAATAGTTATACTTTTAGTTGCGCCTAGCGGGATCGCCAATGTTGCAGCTAATGCGGCAAGAGCGTCTGCATAGATGTTCTCGTTTCGAGGTATATGATAAATGTAAAACTATTCAAAATATCTTGCTAACTCAATGGCTAGTCAATGGTAGGGGATGAAGGCTTCATGTCTGACTTCGTATTTGCCCGTCATTTGATTGACGATGAGCTTAGAGTCTCCATATGCCTCTAGATAGTTCACCCCCAGTTGCAGAGCCATTTTTAAACCAATAATGAGCGCATTATATTCCACCACATTATTTGTGCACGGCTCTGTTAATAAGTAACCGTTAGGCAGTATGTGTTTATGTGGAAGATCAGTACCACCCCCACTCCAGCAGCAGATCGTCTAGCAGCACCATCAAAGAACATCTGCCACGGTTGTCATTTGCTAGTCGTGTTGACTTCTGACGTTTGCTTCGAGATATCCCCTGACGATTTAGAGTTGAACCAAATTGGATGGTTTGCTAGGAAATCAGCGATCGCTTGTCCCTTCATGGCCTTTTGAGGAACAAAGTGAATGTCATATAGTGATAGTAGTAACGCCCATTTCGCTAATCGGCCATTTAACGATCCTGATTTTGTCTTCAGGATTTTCAAGAGATTGACCCGTGATATAACCTGAATTGTTTGCCCTGAAAGATACTGTCGCATTTTCTGGACGGCGAACACTAGGGCTAAACATTCTTTTTCTATCGGGGTATACCGATACTCGGCTCCGATCATTGTCCGACTCAAGTAATAAAGGGCATGCTCATGACCGTGCTCATTATACTGAGCGAGCAATGCTCCTAACGCTTTATCCATGGCCCTTACATATATAAGGAATGGTCGTCCAGGGACAGGTGCCACAAGGACAGGAGGTTTCGTAAGGTATTCTTTAAGGTTTTCAAACGCCTGTTGACATGCCTTGTCCCATATGAAGGAAACCCCCTTTTTCATGAGTTTAGAGAACGGCTGGCATCGTCCCGAGAGATTGGAAATGAAACGATGGATATAGGCTAGTTTTCCTTGCAACCCCCTCAATTCTTTAAGGTTGCGGGGAGGAGGCATCTCCTTGATCGCTTTTACCTTTTCAGGATCAAGGAAAATTCCTTCCGAAGTAACTATGAATCCAAGGAATTTTCCACTGGACACTCCCATGAAGGATTTAGCGGGATTCATCTTCAAGTGATGTCTTCGCATGAGATCGAAGACTGTTCTTAGATCCTGAAGATGATCTTCTTTGTTCTTGTTTTTGACCGCCAAGTCATCCACATAACACTCTACCGTTTTGCATAAATGTTGTTTATAATACTCATCGCGCGTTGATACGTGGGACCGGTGTTCTTCAACCCAAAGGGCATTACTGTATAACAGTACACCCCGAACGGTGTTCTGAAAGCCGTGTGTTTTTCATCGTTTGGGTGCATTTTGATCTGATTGTAGCCTGAGAAGCCATCCATAAAGAACATCCTTTCGTAGCCACAGGTGTTGTCAATCATTACATCGGTAATCGGGAGTGGGAACTCGTGCTTAGGGCATGCAGCGTTTAGATCCTGAAAATCGATGCATATCCGGATCTTGCCATTCTTTTTACGAACTGGCACTATATTGGCCACCCAATCATGATGTTGCTCTTCACGAATAAATCCTGATTTTATGAGCTTGTTTACCTCAACGACTATTGCCTCCATTAATTCTGGTCGGAAGCGTCTTTACTGTTGTTTAACTGGCTTGGCGTCTTCTTTAATATTTAACCGGTGTGTGGCAATCTGAGAATCAAGCCTGGGCATATCTTCATAGTTCTATGTGAACAAGTCTATATATTCCTTAATAAGGGATATAAATTTCTCCTTTTCCAAGGGAGTTAGTGTGTCGCTTATGAAAATGTGCTTCGGATTCTCTTCCGTTCCCATGTTAACTTGTACTAGCTTATCCTCTGTAGGCGGGTCACGCTGTTCAAAGCAAACATCCCAGAGGGTATCCATGTGTTTAGCCCAGGAATCGTCTTGAACATCAATGGGTTCTTCGTCACTTTCTGGTGTAGCTGAAACCATATTTGCTGTTAAAAATTGAAACCAGGCGCCAGTACTTAAATCTGAATCATAATCAAATGGATGTAAATCCTCATCGGCCGAAGAGCTCTCCTCGTATTTGTATGGCGGTGAGGGAGGAGTAGATACATAGCCTAACCCCCTTCGAGTTTTCTGATAATAATATGGGCTCTTCCCTTTCGGTCTAAATGAGGGTATAAGATTTCGTCGTCCTTTCCCAAAGTTTAATCCCGATTTTTGGGTAAAATTTTAACCCATCTTTTCCATCATCTGCTGGGATTTCTGCTCATATAAGTGAAATCGGGGTGATGTTTGTTCATCACTTTCACTATTTTGTCTTTGGTTAGGCGACGCGATTACTTTGCCGAAGACAATTGGCTTTTGAGATATCTGTCATGGAGGTACTTCAAAGAAGTGATCTTGTCCCCTCGTTACTTTAGACCGAGAGATGAGGGATGACTTGATTGGCAAATGATATGCTGCCAGAACTTCAAGTTCGGACAGGCCATCCGCCTCGGTGGAAGTACAGGAAGGCTCAAACTCTGTAGCAACAGCAGGCTCGTAGACTAATTTTATATTTTCATTAATAATCCACTCGTCCTCTGCTACGTCAGTTACATTATTATCAAAATTCATCTTAAATCTTATGTGAGGGTTTATCTCATAATCACCCCCATCATCCTTTTCCGAAGTTTTGTATTCAGTGTTCGCCTCATTTCCACTGTCGTCAAGTTCTTGAGGCTCTTTGCAGTTATTATTGGGGACCTCAGGGGCCGGCTTGTAGAGCATAGCATCAGTGAAATAATTTTCTAGCCCTTCGAATGGCTGCCTATCTGCAACTAGCGTCCGGACTTCTCCTTATTCATCGCAGTACTTCATACATTGATGGAGAGTCGATGGGACTATCATATAGGCATGGATCCATGGTCTCCCTAGTAGGATGTTATAATACGTGTCTGCGTCTATAACGTAGCACATAACTTCTGTCCTCAAATCCCGATTTGACATCGAAGTAGGATCTTCCCGAGGGGACAGCTATCGTTAGCGTTGAACCCGTATATCGTAGTATTTGTTGGTGTCAGACGATGGGGCAAAATTTCCAATAGCTGCATCAATCTTCTGGGAATGACACTTAATGCAGACCCTGGATCAATTTGAATGCGGTCCACCTTTGTAGATCCGACATATTCGGTGAAATATAAAGGCCTATTATACTTTATATTCCTTACCTGCATGTCCTTTTGGGAAAAGGTAATCTGTGGGACCTGCCTCCTCACTTGATGACAGCGGGGTAGGAATCCTGCTCTTCATCGACTGGCTCGACAATCTGTGCTAGGAACGACTCAGAGTCTGCCAAAACCTCTCTTAATACTTCACGAGTTAATTTTGATAATTGCAGCAACTCGTAGAGCGTGACTCGAGCTGGGATATTTTCCAGCTGGGCTATTATGTCAAATTTAAACAGGGCATCCTTGATCTCTTCATCTTTTTCAAGCTTTTTCTGGAAACGGAGCCCTTTTTGCTTTGCAGGCTTTGCGAGTTCCCCGTATATGTTTTTCGGGTCTACTCTGGTATAGTCTTTAAGGTAGGCTTTGCCGGATCGAGTGTCGGAAGGACCTGCCCCATTTTGATGAGTGGCCATAGTTTTGACCTCCTCTTCAGAATCTGTGAATGTTCCCGTAACTATGTACTCTTTTTTTATTTTCGTGAAAATAGTATTACTAGTCCGCTTTCTCCTCTGGCTTCCTGAGGTGGTCTATTGTTCATCTTGTAATAGATCAGGGTGGACCCATATGACTTTCCCTCTTTGTGTTGTTACGGGAACAAGTCCTTTTTGTGCCCTTTCATGTGGGTCATGATTCTTCATGATCAGTTTCTCTTCTGGTATCAGAGTTACTCCAGCAGGGAACTCATGAGTTCCTACCACCAGAGTTGCCATATTAGCAGTAACTTTCTTTTGTTCCTCTTTCAGCGTCAAGACTCCAGCTTCTATCAATGCTTGAATTCTGTTTTTCAGAGGGTAACAGTCCTTGGTAGGGTGTCCAACATTTCTATGATAGAGACAATAGTTGGGGTCGTTGGTTTTACCAGCGTCCTCCGATTTTCTATTTTCTGAAAGTTTCAACATCCCCTTCCTAAGGAGTAGATGGAAGAGTGTAGGCGTAAGTTCTGCTTTAAAGATATAGGTCATCTCTTGCTAGGGCCTATTTTGTCTCATGCCCTTTTGATTTTGGGGCTTCGGGTTTGGAAGATTTGTCTTCTGTGGAGCGGCATCTGATGCCATTACCGCTTTCCCCTTATTGTTGTTTTGTGCATGCATCCTATTATTTCCCAGATTCCTTGTTCCACGGGATTCTTCAACTCGGCAGATCAAGTCTTCGGCTTGCTCCCCCTGTTTAAGTAAATCCTTCCAAGTCTTGGACTCTATGGCTCCCATTTTTAAGAGCACGTTAGTCTTTAGATTGTACCTGCAAGTTTCCACCAGAGTTTCCTGGACCATTCCGTGTTTGCAATGCACGGACTTCTCCCAGAACCTTTCCATAAAGTTCTTCACCGTTTCTTGTTCCCCTTGTTTTGTTGCAAGGAGGGAGTGAACTGATATTTCGGTATCATCCTCAAAGAAACTTGCAAGAAATTGTTTTTTAACGTCATACCAGGTGTTGATAGTCCCTGGGGGCAACTGCATAAACCATTTGAAGGCAGGCCCTCGCAAGGTGCTTGCAAATACCTTGGTCATGACTGGGTCATTGCCCATCAAATGCCCTGCTTGAGACAAGAAGTAGTAGATATGCTGATTGGGAGATCCTTTCTCATCGTATGGCTCCAACTTGAGCGGTTTGTACTTTTTAGGGTACAGTGCTAGATCCCATTCAGGCGGATACAGTCTTGAAACTTCCGATTATTTCAGTTCCTTCTTGTGCATCAAGGCATCAAGTTAGCTTTGTAACTTCTCAATTTTCTCTTCATGAGGGTCATGGAAAGAATATTTATTCTCGTCCTCATGTGCCGAGTACGCCTTTTCTTCTTTATCTTCTTCATTTATCTTTTCTTTTTCTTTCTTTGGTAGTGATTCTGAAGAACTTTTGGCCTTATCTTTGACTATTTTTTGGATGTTTTCGACCACCTTTAAAAGCCTCGTTTTGAGATCCTCGATCGTTTTTAATGATCTCGGATCATCTGTTCTTGGGCCTCAAATCTTTGATCGATATCGTCAGATCTGTCCATCATATGTGATGCTGATTTCTGCAATTTAGATGACGCCGAAGAACGAGGAGAAGCTATGGCCAAATTGTCGTTGTCGTCGTCATAAGATCCTTTAACAAGTTTCATATAATTTCGAGCCGGGACAGCGCCTGACTTAAGTCGGGTAAAATGATGAGGTTCTTCATCACTTGATTCTGAATCATCATTCCTTTCTATGATTTTCTTCCCCTTTCCGACCATATTAGAAGTTACAATTCTCCATTATTTTTCTCGGGGAGAAGTTATTGTCTTTTTAGCAGGATTTTTGTCTGACTCAGTTAATCAGTCGAATACCGATACCATGTTCTTGCTACAGCAATAATTATTCATTACAGCAAATACTTCTATCATAAGCTGCTCGCAATGACAAGTAGTTTCCGACTGAACTTGATTTATATTCCTTTTCTTGGTTAAGTATTCCCTGAGGTCAGTGGCTTTGAATACGGAATTATGGGGCCCACTCATCTATTGAGAGGGTCCAGGGGCCCACTGGAGCTTCTTGAAATTATTAGTGTCAAATTCTGGTCTGACAGTGCGATTATTGGCCCTGGTTTTGCATTTAGGTTGATTTACACGGAGCTGAGAACTAGCTTCGCGTTCTAGCACGCGAAGCTGAGAAGTAGCTTCACGTTTTGATACGCGGGGCTGAATAATAGCTTCGCGTTTTTGTGCGTTTCTACAGAAGTTTAACTTCTGGAATATTAGCCTCGCGTGGAAGAAAATTCTTGGACGCTAGCTTATTCTTGCGATATACGCGAGTCATAACTTCGCGTTTAACGCGATTCTTGCGATTAACGCAAGTACAAAAATCATTTTCACAATTTACGCGAAGGTAAGGATTTTTACGATTAACGCAAGTCTCACCGGCTTTGCGATTTACACTAAGCTCGTCTTTAGCCTCGCGTGGAGAATTATCATCACACGCTGGTTTTAAGGGAAGTTTATCCTCGTGATTAACGCGAGCTTCTCTAGTTTTAAGTCCAGATAGAATAGTCTCACATGGAGAATCACACGCTGGCTTGTCCTTGTGATTAACGCAAGTTGCAGCTTCACGTTTAAAGCGATACTGGCTAGTCTTGTGACTAACGCAAGCCAGTTCGTGAGGTACAGTATCCTAGCATTCTGCTGTCTGGTTAGCCTCGCATTTAACGCGGGCTTTGAGGGCCTTTCGCCTAGCTCTCTGATTTCTATTCCGGAGCTGGGTTCTGGTCAATCCAGTTCCCGAGCCTTTTTCGACAGTAGAGAGACCATCCTCTGCTAGGGTTCCCTACCCGAACGACGGCATTTTGGCCGCAGTCTCCAAGGGTCCACGATTAACGTTGGATTCCCGATTGCCCGATTTACGAGAATTGGAGCGCACGCGACGATAGCACCACGTTTCGGTCAAGTTACCTGACTCAGAGGAAAGGTACTCGTCGTACTTTTGTTAGTCGATCTCCACGACTAGCATGTTAACGTCGGATCCGATCTTTTTCACGTCAGATTGCGCCACGATCTCTTTTTCAGTAAAAGAGATTTCTCCCACTGTGGTCGCTAGTTTGTTCGTAGCAAAAAATTTGCCTCCTTCCATTGAATACAACTTAGATTACAACGAAAGTGAACAAGAAAAGAACAAACGAGAGGATTTATAATTATCGCTCTCTTTTACAAAATATAGTGGGTTCTCGTAGCTATGGGATCTATCGAATAGCTCCTTTGGACGTTCTGACATCGATGATCTTCTTGCTTGATGAAGACGACGGCCGACT